>VWZD01006825.1:41798-244033 GCA_013396695.1 Sakesphorus luctuosus | reverse complement strand
GGGCTGTCCCCGGGTGGGGGTCGGGGCTGGCCCAGGGCGAGCGCCCAGCCGGGCTGAAGGAGCCCCCGGGTGGACTGGGGGTGTCGGCGTTGTGGGGCCGGTCCCCGCCGGGCATCCTCGCCTGCCTCTCTGCAGACACGGGACATTTGCAGGTGAGAGGATGAGGGGACTTGCTCCGTGGTCAGGGCTGCTGTTTATGCCGCTGTCTCCGTTCTAGTGTGGAAAAAAACCCCAAAGTGGTTTGGAAAGGACGTCACTTGATAGGTGGCTTTTGACTAAGGATATTACCACGTGCCATTGAGTTACTTGCTGCTGAGTTAAGAAAGCCTTGAGAACTGCTATGTCGAAATGGCACTATTCTTCATGTTTTGGCATGTTTCTGCTCTAATTTCGTGCATGAATTTAGTCTGGCACCAATATCTTGGCGGCAGTAATGTCTTCATTTTTTAGGTGGAACATGCAAGGTGCATACAAGAACATGTTATCTCAGTCAGTGGCACTGGGCAGGCACCAATGTAACTTTGTGAATGTAGCACTAATGGCAGAGGTTGTATTGCTGGAGGGCTCTCCTCCGGGTGGAATTTGGGATATGATATTGTTAAGTGATGAAAAAGTAGGTTTGCTTGCAAGATAAACTCCTGAGGCTGGCAAAAAATGATTTTGTCAGATGACCAGCCTAATTGTAGAATTGAGACAGAAGTGAGAAACTATTCTGTAGCCTCTAGAGGGAATTAAAAAGAAGTCTCATCAGAGGAGTTAAAAAAAAGGCCACGCTAAATGATTTGGTTCTCAAGCAGTTCCTTCTTCGAGAATAACGTTAAATCCCTTGAGCGTCTGTCTTGGGTTTCTTGCATGTCTGACTACAGGAATATTTGACATTGTCTTGAGGAGACATGCAGTCTCTTTTTGGATGCAAATTACTTAAGCTAGTTTCGTTTTGTTGCTGGCAAGTGAAAATAGTTGGCAAAGAGATAGCACAATGAGCAGTTTTCCTTTTAGGATGCTTCAAAAACATGCATTTTCTGTTGTGCCATGACAGGAAAAACTGCTTTGAAGGATTTATACCTAGTAATCTAGAATGGTAGTTGTGGTCTAATAGGTGGGAGGTCCCCACGGAGTTGTGGTGAGGTGTCTTCGCAGTTACAGTTGCCAAAAATCTATACCAAGTGAGGGATGATGCAGGTACCACAAACACACCACTGGTGCATGTCTCAACCGAAATATACAGTGAGGATGTGCAGGACAAGTCCCTGACCAACCTATTTTTGTACTAGTTTAAGACAAGGTTTTTATTTGTTTCACAGCTGTTAAGATAACAGTGTCCTGGCTTTTGTGTGTTGCAATAGGGCTGGTGAAACTGAAGCTGCTGTGAATGTCAAAAGGTGTGGGCAAGGAAGAAAACTGTTTGGCGTTAGAAGAGGCACTGGCTCTCCTCTAAGTAAGAGAAGGAAAGCTGTTTTGCAGGGAGGAGGGAAGGTGTCAAAACTGTTTTGCGCAAGCACTGTGGCATGAAGCTACTTAAAACTTGAGTTGGTGGTTTTCATGGTTTGTTTTGTGTAGCCTTACTGCTAATATGCTTGAACAGTCCGGGGAAAGAGGAAAACCTTTCATTCTCTGAAACTTTGCCTAATGTCATGGCTTCGGTCACTGGTTTTATTATGCTTTCTCCTTTGTTCTTGTGTGCTCTGACAGCTGATTGTGCTATCATGTGACTTGGAATTGGAGTTCTCATTTTATCTTCTGCCTAGAGGTTTCTCCAGGATTGTTGCAGTATGAGCACCTGGGAAAGAATACAGGGAACTGGTTTGATATGAGAAGTTACTGGTCAGATTGGTTTCTTTCCCTGTTTTTTCTTCTTCCTTTTTGTATCTTTCATGTTACAATGCAGGACAAATTCCAGAGTTGGACTCCGATAACTGTTCGCAAAACTCTATCTGCTTCAAAAGAAAGCTTGACAGTTTGGGTTCACTCTCTGTGTAACACTGGAAGAGTTACTGGAAGTTTCTTTCTTTCCTTTCTAGAAAAATTGTAGAAAATGCTTTGATTGTGATGGCAGAGCAGCAAATACAAACTCTGTGTGCTGTTTTACCTAAAAATGTACACTGGATGAGAGGTGTTTTAATGACAGGTGATGTTTCTGCCCCCTTGCAAGGATAGGAGTTGGTGCATTACTTTAGTGATTTTTAGACTCTTGAATGGAAGGAAACCTCAAACTACTGTACAACACAGGATTGCAATTATGCAGACTTCCAATTTTGGGATTGTAAGTCTATTCTACGTTACATTTAATGTTGTAGTTTTTAATAACACAGCTCCTAGAGCTGACTGTATGATGTATAGTTCAGTTTATCCAGACACTGTCTCTTCAGCCTTTGCCTTGAAACCACAAGTGTACTCATGTGTGCGGCTTGAAAGCCTGGGGTTAGTGTTCAGCTTGGCCCTGGTGAAGAAGCACATGCTGAGTACTGAGAGGTGACCTTTGGGTGCACTTGCTCAGCTCTATTAAGTGCTTTGACATAATGAAGTGGGAGATGTAATAAGTTATTACTTGCCTATATGCATGGTTGCTTCACATGCCTGGGAAGCTGCCATTATCATGGTTTGAATATAATTTCATAGCACATGGGACTCTAATAGTTCTTGCTATCCCTTTTCTTAAGCATTCTGTAAAGTGATGTAGTAGATGTGGTTTAGAGTGCAGCATGAAAGACCAAAGGTCTTTGGGATAGAAGAAGCTGAAGGGCTTTGGTGTAGCTGTAAGGCTCTTACACATGATGCACATGCAGGAAAACTTATCTGAAGACATACAGTGTGCGTGGTAGTTGGAATAGGTGACAGGTAAGTTAGAGCAGAACTAAGCATGGGTTGGGATGCATTACAAAGCTCTTGAACTTTGTGCCATTCAAGGTTGTATTTCCTGTAAGGAGAACTTGCTTTGCCATAGAGCTTTCTTTACCTATTTGTGTGAAAATGTTAGTCACATCTAATAGTGATTACTGTGGCAAGTGAGCTACAGTGGTCACCCTGGTTGAAACTACTTGTAAAGAGCTTCAGATACTGTTGAATCTGTTCAGTGTTCTGGTAGCTGAGGAGCTTCTGGGCACAATATTGTGGGGATGCAAGTCACATATGGACTGCTGTCTAACTCTGGTTGTAGGTTGCCTTGTTGCCTGTGTCACAAACCCTCATCAAAATGAGCCATTTCAGTGTGTCCCCCAGAGAGGAAATGCATGATTCTTTGTAACTGTGCTTTACAGCTGTTCGGAGCAGGCTGTACTGTTCTTCCTAGCAGTTATTCCTCGGTAACAGTTTGAGAACCAAAAAGCTTGAACTGTAGTTGTGAGAATAGTGGCAGTAGTCTCTCTGGTGCTCTGATACATTTGAAGTTCACTGGTGCTCCGACCTCATAGTGTCTCTGGCATGGGGAAACACACTGTGACAGTCGATAGCCATCTACAACTTGTCCGACTCCATTACCTTAACTACTAATCACATGGTAAACTAGACTTGCTTTTTCCTTTTTCGTGTTATTTATTCTGTATTGCTTCTTTGATTTGTAGAAAAAAAATAAAAATTTCAGAGTGCTCATTCAATTTTTACAGCTTGCTAAAAAGTAGTTTGATTTTCCTTTTCATGCTGTTGCTTCAGTGTCTTAAAAACAAAGCTAGGTAGCTGGAAAGACTGACCTGCAGGCAAGGTTATTCCCAGTAACTTGTTTGGACCTTGCTTACACAACTGTTTTTGATAGTGGCCTGGGCTGGCCCTGCCTCCTTCCCTGCCTCCTTCCCTCTGCTGGTGCACAGCCAGAAACCACCGTGAGCCAGACTGGGAACTGGCCAGGCTCAGTCTGTTCTCCACACACACACATGCACCTGTTGTTTTTGTGGCGTTAATTTTGAGAGAGGACAGTCCCTGGGCCCAGCTTGTGTCAGATGCTGGGGCCACCAACACTGGGAGGAGACAGGAGGAGAGCCTGCCCTGGGAGCATTGCCATGGGTGTGTTTCAGACCTCTTAACTGTGGGGTTGTTCACAGCTGGGTTTATCAGAAAACAGGAGTCATGTTGAGGTTTCACCAACAATAACTGACAGTTTTAATCAAGGCAGACACCATGCTTGAGGCCAGATCTTGAACTGCACCAGAAGTGGCTGCTTGAATGGTTTAATCTGTGAGGTAGCAGCTGTATTAAGCCCCCTGGATCAGGGGGTGCATCACAACTTGCTCCACGACCATGGCTGTTGCTTTTTAAAGCTATTGGTATAACAGCTCCCTAAACTGGCTCAGCTGCATGGAATGCAGGATAGTTTAAGCCCTTCAAACAAGAGAACTTCATCTCTGTGGTGAGGAGAGGCATCAGGCATCACCACTGGTGGAGGTGAGTGCTGACCAAGCTGGGGGAAGCCAGTCCACGTGAATCGGAGTCAGGCTGGGAGATGTGATTGCCAACAGATTGTTTCCATTATGGGTTGCAGTGAGGAATCAGCTGGTATCTTACGGGAAAGTAGAGCACATGCAACTTGAAGCTATTCCAAGGTGCTGATTTAATGCCAGGAATCTTAGTTGTGAGAGAAAGAATTCTTGCTTTTACTGTGAAAGTTTATTTTGCATCTCTCTGAGAAAGCTGCTTAGGCTACACCCAGGCTGCTGTTACTCCCAATGCATAAATCCTGCCTTGCTCTTTCCACACATTTAAAAAAAGAAAAAAAGTCCCTATAACTTCCTTGCAAGTAATGCTACTCTGAAACAGCACTACATTTTCATTTATATGTGCCCCTGGAGTTGTGGTTTGGAACGTGATTAAACATTGGATTTCTTATTTCCTTTGTGTGGACTGTTTTGAAGGGCTCCTCAACCTTTCCTTGTCCAGGGGCCTGTGAAAGGGTGGAGGGAAGGGCTGGCTTCAGAGTCTACTTTGTTTCTGTTCTGTAAGCTGCTCATCTTGCTTCTCTTTTACTTCTGGCCTGTGGGTGAACTGAATTGAAGATGTTAATTTCCTTTATTTCATAACGTGGAACTGGGAAAGCAAACCCTTAATCTTTGAGTGATAATTCTTTTGTATGAAGGACATGTCTGTTTGTGAATGGAACAACAATTTTTTAATTTGCAAGTTCTCTATAAAAACCAGCACACTGAAAGACACTCTGACTTGATCAAAAACGTTGTGCCTTAGTATTATCTGTTACCTTTTTGTCATCTGACAAAACTAGTCAGCAGAGAGTATGGGAGCCTTTGAGAAATTTGCAGTGAAATGCTAATTTTCTGGAGCTTCATTGTAAAGAAGTTGGATTTGGATTAATAAGCATTTACTCCTGGATATAAAACCAGTTTTGGTCTTAATCTCTTTCTGTTTTCACAGGCCTTGAAGATAGTCAGGTTCTTCTAACTTTTTATGTTTCCACTGTCAAGTTTTCTTCCATTGCTGAACTTTGGTTATTCTGTAGCTCAATTTTCATCATTATCATCCTGCATTGATTTTGCCTTTATGCACTTCAGAAACACAAGACAATCACTCAGAGAACTAATCAGTGTGATTGTAAAATGTCAGGTCTGCCTGCTTATGAGGAAAGAATAATGGCAAGTATTTGTCTAGGATTGGAATACAGTCCTTGAATATGTAGTTTTATTGGTGTTTTGGGTATGACTCAGTACCTGGCAAGTTATTTTTGAACCTTATATTAAGATATAAAGGGTCAAATATAATAATATGTTCATATAGAGAGATTTGCTTCTCAGTTTTTCATTTCACAGAGAGAACTCTCTTGTATTTGTCCCTAACTTGTTCCAGCCGTTAGCAGACTGAAATTAATATGGCTGCTGTAGTACAGGGAAGCTAAGGGCCCTGTAGTCAGTAATTAAAATGGAAAAGTATGTGATATCTTACTGCTGGCTCGTTGATTAGATATGGGATGCACTGGGTTTGAGAGGAGCTCTCAGGGGATTTAAAATCTACAGTAAAGTAACTGAACTGTTGCTGCCTCTTTCTCTCCCAAGGACTGGGCTTCAGAGTGGAACGAGAGTGGTGTCTCCCCCTGGGGGATCTGGGCTATGGTCATGGCAAGTGGTGCAACACCCATGAGCTAGAGATGAAGGCAAACAAACCTTATGGATGAAGCTTCTCATTAATTTAGATATCTAGATTAAGACATGCTTTTGTGAGTCAGATGGGTACATTAAACCCCACGTGAATTGAAAAGAATAGGAATGCCTAATAAGCCACTGTGTTGTCTTCTGTTTCTGGTGTGATGAGTCTGTGTTAATCCTAGTGAAGTTTCCACTTAGGGTAGAAGGGAAGCTGGAGGATCTGCTGTGTTGCAAAGACCCATGGTGTCCAGAGGATGCAGGCTGCTGCCAGCGCCAGAAGAGGAGTAGCTGAGCCAGGCTGATAGCAAATGTTTATTGAGCTGTGCGTTTTTAACAGAGCTTCGCCAGAGCCCCCTGTTAGTAAGCCAGGCTGTCTAAAGAACTCCTGGCTCTAAACTAGCTGACCTGGGCCTGCCTCAAAACTGATACTGTGTCACGAGACTGACCCCATCTCATGCTGTCCTAGTGCCTGCTGTGAGGAGATGGAATCCTTTGTTCTACCTCTGAACTTTGTTGCATTTAATTTTTTGCTGCTGGTAATTTGATTTACTCACTGCTGCATTTAAGCAGAGCTTTGTGGTCCCTTCCCAGTGTTTAGACAGCTGACTTTCTGATATGCCTGTAGCTAGGTAGTGTGATCTCTCACTTAGTCTCTTGTTGGTAGCTCTGCTTTGTTTCCAGCTTATGACATCACCCTTCAGAAACTGCCCTTTGAGATATAGATATATATATATGTAATATGCATAATGGTGCAGCTAGGCCCTAATAAGCACTACTAACACCTTTGAATCTCAACCCCAGTTTTGATCCTGAAGCTGGGTGGCTCCACTGCTGGCAGGCAGGATGAGACTGGCTGCTCTATTCCATGTAGCACTTCTGCTGTTGGGTATTGCTAAAGTGCAGTATTGTGGAGCCTGCCAAGGATGTCTGAGAAATTTATCAAGCTGTCAAGGAAAAAGGATGACCCCCTGTGATATACCTAGTCAGAGAGGCCTTCACAGAGATTTGATGGGGAAGAATGAGTAGTTGGGTGTTCAAGAAAGGGAAAAATTAACCCAATGTATGCTCCACAAGTGGTTAAATCTGTTTTGGTTTTGGTCCCTACATAATAGCAATTATTTCTGGTATTTACAAATATAGAGCATGAATATGAATCTCAAGTTAGTGGTGCTCTTAGCTTTGAACTTGGTTATTTCAGGGACAGGTATCTAGAGGGTGGCAGTTAGGACAACATGAATACCAACTGACAGGTTTTTTGTCTTTTCAGTTACACTTGGGAAGCAATTGATCCAGACAAAGAGGTACTTTACAAAATAAACTTCTGTTACGGTGTTGTGGACTGTGGAAGTACAAGTGCAGTCTGTGCATATGACATCAAAAAGAAGACCTATCTGTCTGTAGGTAAGTAAACAAGTGTCTTTCCTTGTAAGTAGTTCAGAGTCATGTTAATGGTCTTGTAATTATTGCAAACTTTGTGTTAGTAAAGATTTTTTTCTTTGCTTCTCAGAACGGTGTAGAACTTCGTTCTGTTGCAGATTTAGTGGAATTTGGGAAAACATCATCTGATTGTAGAGAATCACTTTATGGGACAGTGAAATGTATCTTATGGTCTAGTTAACTGTAATCTAGTGTGAAAGGATGCAAGGCTATCTCAAGTATAAAGAAGTGCATCTACCTGTGGCAGGATATGCACTCTGCACAGCCTTGCTTGAAGCTCAGTACTGAGCGTAGTAGTGGATAGAGCTTGAACTATAGCTCTAAGCTGTGCCACAGCCCAGACTTGATGTAACATCAGTGCTCTATTCAGTCAGGTCTCTGTAATGCGGTCTTGGAGTATTGCTGCTCTTCTGAGGTGTTGTCTTTGTTACACATAGAAAGGAAGTCAATTACATGCATTCCTCTGGTCTTGGTTGCACTTGTCAAAGCTGGTGACCGCTTCAGTAGTTCACAGATGTCCTTGGTATTCTGAGGAGTGGTGGACTTGTGCATGCTGATCTAAATACGAAGCTGGTGTATTCCTATATATGTGCTTGCACATGATTTTATCAGTCAAAGCACCTCGTGCTCTAAACAGTATTTGTGTGTTTATTTTTGTGAATGTTTGTCACTTTCAAAGTTGCTTCTGCATTTTGACTAATGAAAGAATAATATATGAATACTGTTTGAGAGGCTTTCTGATAGTTGACTGTTACTTCTAATAGAACAAAGCAATAGCTTTCTGAAGAGTAATGTGTCTTCAGACTGCCTCTTAGTATCTGAAGTCGGATTTAGCATGCTTGCCTATCTTGCGTACCACTGGCAGATGGTTCTTACAAGAATCTGTGAGTCTTCAGTGGAAGTGTTTGAGCTCGAACTGCTGAAAGATAGTATGGAGACAGATGTCTTTCACCTGTATGCTGATGTACAGCAGCTAGCCAGCTTCCATTCTCCCCATACCTCTCCATTAGCAGTAGAGATACTTTGGTTTCAGCCTGTGGTCAATCAGTGCTTTTCAAACAAACTGTTAGTGTTGGAACCCAAGCTTACAGAATTGCTGAGTGCCTGAGTAAAGGTATATCCAAGCCCCAGTTTTCTGGATTGGCTGGTTAGATTGTATTTATGTTCAAACTACAACTGCATGTAGTAACATCTTGTTTGAGGGTTGTGACACCTCAGAGCTGTTGATGCTGTAATGTTTCATTCCTAAATGTACAGCAAGATTGTTTCCTGCTGATGTGGGTCTCTGCTCATATGCAGTTGAGACCTTCAGTTGCCTGTGGATTAGAAAAGAGAGCAGCATTTGAGTGTCTGTTTTCAAAGATGCTGCTTTAAGAGAGACTGGAATGTGGCAGGTGGAATGGGCTTGAGGAAGTCTCTTCACAGGGAAGTGTGAGAACTAGGGGCTTGTGTAGGTTTTGTTCCACATTTCTTGTGGAAAGAGGAAGGGAGAATAGAGCTGACTGATGACTATGATCAGTATCAGATATTCCTCTGTATGCAAACCTTGAGTGTCTTATTGCTTAACTGCTACTGAGTGGAAGAAAATATAGCAACAGACACACTGTGGTCTTGCAGAGGCTGTTTGAACAGACTTTCAAAGGTTAAGATGCAAATCCTGTTAAAGTAGGCTATGTTTTTAACCACCCTGCAATAAATTAAGAAATCAAGGCAGTGGAATTTTGCTTTGTTTTATTGGTGAAATTGTCTAAGTGTTGTTCTTGCACATGGTTGTCTGAGACGTAGTGGTGATGCCTGCCATCCTTCATGCTGCCTTTGGTTGCACTGGAACTTCATCATCACACTGAGTTTAAACCATGCTATTGGGTTATCGAGGTTCTTACTTATTAAAAAATTAAAAATATCACTCTTAATGAGAAGAGGAATATGTGATCCAGGTCTAGGCCATTGTAGATTCCCAGCGTAGATTCCAGTCATCTGAAACAGCTAAACCCACAATATTTGTCTTCAGGCAATCCAGATAATATGAGATTAGCTGCACTCAGCTTTGGCATACAGGTAAAAGACTTTGTTTTAGGAGAAGAACAATTTGTCAGGTGATAAATTTAAGTTTTAAGCTTTCTTAAACTATGGGCTTAATTAGTTCTCTTCATTCTTTCAGGGAAAGAAAATCACTGCAAATAATGGTGTTTTTAAGTATCAGCTGTACAAGGGGTGACAGCTCTCAAAGCAGTATGTAGCTCTTATGTTTGAGAGCTGCAGGATACCTTGGCTGGATCAGTGCTGGAAGTTGTAAAACTTGAAGATAGCCTTTTGATAACACAGGAAATATAAAAAGCAGAAACCACATGTCATCATCTTTCTGCACAGTCTTCTGACTTCTTTTAGTCTTAAGGCTGTATCACTTGGGTGCAGTGTAGTTTCAGTTGCCTTGACTGAGGAGATAACAGGCTGGGCAAAGTTCCAACAAGTGTTTTTCAGAAAAAGCAACGTTTGGCCTAGGTGCAAAAGCTGCTATCTGCAATGCTTACAGATTTGACTAGCTTTCTCCCTAGAGTAGACATAAACAAAAATGGAAAAGGGGAAGCTGGTCAATACCTTTTATACCATTCTCTATAGCTTAAGCCAAACCCTTTGCAGAATTAAAATCTACGTGTCAAATAAAGTGGACAGGCTGGACTTACCATGTAAGATCTAAAAGGGTTTGGTGTTTAATACTAAGCAGAATAGGTTTGAGAAGGAACATTTCAGTGGCCTGAGCTGGTGCTCGTTATGACTTGAAAGATGCTCCACCTTTCGGCTTCATGTCAAGTGCTGGGGAGGAGAGGAATGTGCAGTGATGCAGCACTGACTCGTCTTCATGCAGCGCATGAGCTGTGCCAAAGGGGATGGGAGATGGAGAGGATTTCTACTGAGGCAATAGATTTGTGCGGGGTTTGTCTGGAGACAGTGCCAGTCCTGAGGCACCAGTGGGTTCTTCATTAAGTAAACTTAAGATTAAATAGAGCCAGCACTTACAGCCCAGAAATCCAGCTGTATCAAAGCAGCATAGCCAGCAGATTGAGGGGGGTAATTGTGCCCCTCTCCTTTGCTCTGGTGAGACCCACCCTGGAGTGCTGCATCCAGCTCCAGGGTCCTCAGCACAGGAAAAACATGGGACCTGTAGGAGCAGGTTCAGAGGAGGCTCACAAAGATGCTCACAGGGCTAGAGGATCTTTCTTATGAAGACAGAGTGAGAGAGTTGAGATGGTTTAGCTTGGAGCAGAGAAGACTCCAGAAGACCTCATTGCAGCTGTCCAGTATTTATAGGGGGCTTGTAAGAAAAATGAGGACAGACTTAGCAGGGTCTGTAGCAATAGGACAGGAGGTAATAATTTTAACCAAAGGCGAGTACATTCAGGCTATGTGTAAGGAAGAAATTCTTTAGAATGAGGGTGGTGAGGTACTGGAACAGGTTGCTCAGAAGGGTGGTTGCCCCATTCTGAAAATATTCAAGCTTGGGCTGGACAGGGCTCTAAGCAGTGATACAGTTGAAGATACCCCTGCTCACTGAAGAGGGATCTCTTCCAAGCCAAGCCACTCTGATAGACTGTGTCTCATCTTGTGCTGATGTTCTTTCTACAAATGGCATAAAGGCTGAGAAGCTGATAAATAGAAGAAGCTGGTAGGAGGAAGGAGTGAATTGTGCTTGAAACTAGTTGGTAACAGCTTTCTATTGGAGTCCTTTGGCCCTTGTTCCTAAGGCAGTGATTAGTTTGTTGTAGCATCTGCTGTTGTACTACTTAAGATTCAAAGTGTTTGCTAAAAGCCTTTAAAAAAGTAGAAATGTTATTAAAGATAGACAAACACTATCTTAATGTGGGTTTAGTCTTTCAAATAGGAAGAACCCCCAGGATGTGCTGTCTGCAAGTGGACTGGTATGTCTGTATGTCTTGTGCTTGAAATTAGACCGTTTGCTGAGCTTTCATGAAGGTATTATATTAAGATAACACCCTTTCCCCCCCTTCCCCTTCATTTTTAAACCCTAGGTGAATTAAACTTGCTAAAAGTTTCTGAAAGTCTTCTGGAGGTCAACACTACGCATGAGTGCTTGCAGCAAGGCAGTAAACACCAACTTCAAAGCAGTATTAACTTCCTGTGTGGGAAAACACTGGTAAGTCTAAATCATATGCTCTTATCCTCAATGGAAATGAAAGGTAATTCTAACTTGATTTTTAAGGAGACTTGCTGTACTTTTGCATGTACTAATTAATTAGCTTCATAGCTTTAAAAAAAAAGCCAGTTATGTTTTAGTGTCAAATTAAGGTCACGATTTACTGCTGCTTTCAAAATTCAGTAGAAAATAGTTGCAGATCTGCAGCTTAGCTCTCATCGTGGGCTCTTCTGTGACTTCAGTGTTTTTACAGGGATTGCACTGTAGTGTTTTATCAACGTAATGTGGAGGAATGAGTCAGCTATGTAGAGGGTGCCATAACAATGTGAGCTGCTGTTTAAATGTTGGCCATGCCTGAGCTGTGGACCTCGCATGACTGTTTAATAGGACAGCATTGAGGAAAATGGCAGACCTGTGTTAGGGGTCAGCATAGTTGACAACAGTGAGTGTTAGGTTTTGTATTTACCTTGTTGAACTAACAATGCTTATATATCCAGGAGGAGGTAGTTGTTTGTGAGTATCTTCTTAGTGTGACTGGAGATCCCTGAAAAGTTTCTAGGGGTGTGTGTGCATACAGTTCACTTCAGTGTGTTTTTTGGAGTTACACCCTCCACATGCTTAGCAGATACCACAGCTCAGTGTTCTGTACAGACTGTCATCAGTTTACATATTTGTGTATCAGAGAGAAGTATTTATTAGTGCTGCTGTTGGCACTGATGGTGCTACTGCACACCCCTCTTGGAAATCTTGCCAATTCAAACCAAGTGCCAGTGCAGCAGAGACTTAAATGCTTCCTGTTCTGTTTCAGCAGATGACTCTCTAAACTAAATTAAAAATTATTGCTCAACTTCAGCTGTAACACCAGATCATAATGATCTTCAGACTTCTAGTTAGCTTAGTTCTAATACCTGTTTTTCACGTGACCTAGGAAAAGGATTTTGTAATATTGTCTGTAACAACTTGTTTCCTTGCCTTTTATGGCAGGGTTAAATGGAGATGGAATCAGTTTTAAAATGTAAAGTGCTTCTAGCTGAGGTGATGGAGGACAAAGCGAAAAATTTGATTGTTGTCTTTTGAGTAGAGCTGTTGAGTTGAACATCAAGTCCTGAACCATGGCACAACTCCCATCTTGAAATATATAAAAATGTGTGTAACATAACCTTGTAGAAATAAGTAGCTGAGATCAGAGGTATTCTTTCTGTATAACAGAACAGGCTGCTGATCAGTTGTTTCTGTGGGCTAAAAGAAAGGTACATGGTAAACATGCATTGTCTTGTTGTGTTCACCTACTTATGTGCAATTCCGTTGGTGTTTTCCTTTCTAGTAAGCAGATGTGGCTGATGCTTCTACTGCCATCAATTGGCATAGTGAGCACTGTTAAAGGTTACTGCATATTATAACTGGCACACGTTAATTTGAGCATTAATGCATGTGCAGACTAAAGGTTTGGCATTGCCCATCTTCCTGAGTTTCCCAAAAAAGCTGTCAAATAACAATTTGCTGTTAGCAAATGCTATTAAGAAACTCTATTCCCTGTTCTGTGACATGCTTTAGTTTTTCTTAATCTCTTGAATAAACTTATGTCTACAGATGTAAAATAAAAGTGAAATGTTTTTCAAAGATTCATTTTTCCCTCTTTAAATAGGGTACCCCAGAGTTTGTAACAGCAACAGAATGTGTGCACTATTTTGAATGGAGGACCTTTGTGGCTTGCAAGAAAGACTTGTTTAAACCTGTGAAAGAGGTAATCTATGTACTACCCATGCAGAAGTTACTCTTCATGTGTCTGATTTTACTCCAACCACCTGCCCCCACCCCAAATTACTCCAAACAACTTCCATAAACCTATGCTTTTCATAGGTATATACAGCACATATGTTGAGGTTGGCAGAGCTGAGAATTTTTAACAAGTCTTCACCCTTTTCTGTGCAAGGGATGATTGTTTATAGTAAAACTCTTCTAAAAGCTAGAGCAAAACAGTCTACCTTTGGATGCCTCATTTTAAGTCAGCATGTCTAAGTTTGAGCTTCCAGAAATAAAAACATTTTCCACATACTAACTGGGCTTCATATATGCGTGTTCCTAACTTCTCCCTACTTGTGTAGCACTGTTTGCATGTTTTTTGTTGTTGTTTTAGGTCCCTTGCTATGTATTTGATGAAGATTTGAAGAAACATGACTTGAATCCTCTCATCCAAGTTTCAGGACACTACTTGGTGGATGATTCTGATGATGATTCCTTGTTCATAAACATCTGCAGAGACTTAGGTATGAATGCTTGCTTGTGTCACCTGTCAGTGTATAAATTTCTTGTATGTGGCTCTTTGGCACAGTTTCTGTTAACGTTGTCCTGTGTCCAAAGACCAGTATTTTAAGACTTACACTATTGTTTCAAGATGCTTTTAATGATTTGAAGGTTGCTTTGTGAAGCTAAGTCTTACTCTCCAAGTATCAAGGTGTTTAGAGATTCACTTCTGGATGGGCAGGTACTGTTAGAAAAAGTGACTTACACTGGACTGAGTGAAAGAGCACAGCTTATCTTGTATCTGTGGCTGTTTGCTGCCAGATAGGACTAGTATGGTTCATAGGGCTTCATGTGCTCTAAATCTATTACTTTTGACTCCAGGTTGTTGTTCAGTTCCTTATGAATGTCCTGAGGTGCATATATAACACTGTTTAGATACTTGTGCATAGCTAGCACTTTAGTAATCAGTTGAGAGCTATATGTCTAAAGGAATTAAACCAGCAAAATCATGTATTTGAAACTTGCTGAAAAGGCTAGTTTAGCTGTATGCTCCCACTGTGTTTTTTACTCTGCAGTTAAATAGATATTTTCTTGCCCCTGTGAAGGTTTTCATAGTTGTAGTTCTAGTGATAAACATCCCACTAATCTGAAACATTGTGCTGTCAGCTTTGAATCCCATGGCTTGTAAGAAATAAAAAAGGAGAAACACCTTCCCTTTGAGGAGGGGATCACCTATTACTTGTATCACTTTAGTGTTGTGAGGGGTGGGAAAAAAACCCCACTTGGCATGCTTCTAGAAGTTTTCAAAGCCCAGTGCACCCGGCATCTGTACAGGCAAATAACTGCAGCTACTTTGGCAGGAAGGATGAATTTGCTGTCCCAAACCAGGGCAGCATGAACAGAAGCACTCCAGGTTTTGTTTTGTCAGTCTCATATTTTCATGTAGCCTGTTTTTTTAAAAGCATTTTTAGTAGAAGGTAAAGCAATGAATAAGTGAGCCCACAGATAAAATGGCAAGATACTTCAGGTGATAGAGCAGGGCTTAGAAACTGAGACTTATAACCTATTTTCTATGTGCTATAACCAGGAAGGTCAAGTGGAGAGACCAAGAACTGTCCTGCTGGCAGCGCTGCGTGCTTGTTACATGAAGGTCAGGCATATGATGTCGGTCGTCCAAAGGAACAGCTGAAACTTCATAACAAAGACAGGTATGTAATTTCTGTGATACTACTGTGAACACTTCTCAGTCATCTGGACTGGAAACAATACTCTTGTCAACAGATGAGTCTTCTAAAACTTAACATTAATACCACTTCGGTGTTGAAGCATTCACAGAAGAAAATTCTTCAAATACTATCAGGGCAGGCTTTTTCAGGCTTTCTGTTGTACTGCTATAACAGATCAAATTTGCTCCTTCGTTTTGAGACTGCTTTTTGCAGAATTATAAAACTCTTACAAGTGAGAGGTAATTGGTGCTTTGTACAGCAGTAGAGTGAGATTTCACCCTGTCTACAGACCCACAGGCTAAACATATTTGGCTGAGTTTACGCACTGCAGTTGGCTCACTCTGCTGCTCAGAAGTACTTTAAAAACTGAGAATAGGGCCAGATGTTGCCCTTCTGTGTTTTTTGCATTAATGAGTTCTTAACAGAAGAAATCGATAAGCAATGCAAAGCTTCTTGTCCGGGACATGGGACTGTGAGAAGCTGTTTCCTTTGATGCTGCCTCTGTTTTGTTTGCTGCCTTTTGTGGTGGAAATAAATTTGAAATAAAAAACAAACTGCAACAAAACCAAACCACAAGCAAACAGAAAAACCCAGCCAAAAAGACCACTCAAACAATCCAGTGTGGCTCAGGGGACTTACCTTGCATGCTGTTTTTTTCTGAGCTTCAGGTCATCTGAGCCTGCTTACCTTGTCTGTAGGGTCAGTAGTACCCTATTGACTTCTGCAGTACTGTTTTATCTCAGATGCAGGCTGAAGAGAAAAAGAATAAACAAATAGTAGGGAGGCCAAATGTTCTCACCTGTCTGTGATATGGTTGAGGATTTTATTTTAGTTCACAGATGAAATTGTTAGTCCTTTGTTGCAAGGCTTTTCACCCAGCATGAAACAAATGGCTGAGGTGTTCTGTACTAAGACAGCAGCTTACATCTGAGGAAGCACAAGCTTGTTCTCATATTAACTGCCTGACAAGCAGGTTTTATCTTAATCCCTGCTAGAACTGAAAAACTCTTAATTGCTTGAGAAATATTCACTGTATATGCTCAATCAGACTAGGGTGGCCTGGGAAGGGAGTAAGGCAATGTTGTATCTGTGTCCTCAGATATAGAGAGGCCAGTTAGAGGTGTGGCTAACCTGAACCCACACTGTCACCCCTCTATGAGCCGTTGCCTTCTGCCTGTTAAACAGTAATTCATAGTTGGAAAGTTATGTTGATCTCCTTGCTCTCTGATAAGTCTTCTTGCTCTTTCCCTGTTGGATAATTACCATGTTTCATTCTCCTACTTCTGCTTTAACTGATCAGGACCAGTTGGCTTCCTCCTCTCAGTTTGTTGATGGGTTCACCTTGCTCTTAATTCTAGGAGCAGAATGGAAAGAGTTTATACATACGGAAGTGGTAAAGTGTAGGAATACAGTAAAACCTGAGTGGTTACTACTTTCAAAATTTGCAAGAATGTTTACCACGTCTGCTCTCCAGCAGTTTGAGCAGGTAGCTGAGAGTGTTCTTGTGACTACTATCTAAATTCTTGCTACAGTGTGTGACAAGGCATTCAGCATAGCCTTAGCTGGGCTGAAAGAGGATACTCTATTTAATTTTGCTGAGACTGTTCAGTCTTTATTTTTGATTAACTGTAAAATTAAAGGAATGAGGATCCCCACAAAAGTTGATTTCCAGAGGAGGGATGCTTTGGTATGCTTTGCCTGAGTATCTAGCAAGGAATGGGTGAATATTTCTCTTTTGTACATTTTGCAGTGTCTTAATTGTCTTTTTGATTTGATGTTTTCTGTTTCTAGGCTGGTATTGAGTTATGAGAGAATATATAGTGATGAAGAAAAGCTAGACTTCTGCCTAGGCCATAACCCAGCAGTGACAATCACTTTTGTTTGTCCATCCAAGAGGGGAGAAGAGGTAACTGTGCTGTTCTAGTTTGTGTTAACTGTTTGACTTTTGTGTGCATTGTCTTTCATTTTTATTCAGGGCTGAGAAGGACATAAATATTCTTGGCTTGTATATTGTGAAGAGTGGAGGTCATAATATACTCTTAAAGTCTTCTAAAACTTAAGAAATAAACAAGAACTTTCCCTCAGGGATGTGTTGTATTTGTATCAATGAATTTGATTGTCCCTTTATGGGTTCAAAGCTTTCCTCTGAACATAGGATAGGGTTAGTATATTGTTAATGCTTGGCACAGGGTGCTTGCTAATGAGCACTCTTCTTCATCAATCAGTCTGGGCATGCTTACAGCTGTTGCCTGTAACTTGTTTCTTTATTAATCTGTCCTTCGTCAGGAAAAAAAAAAAGAGCTATTAAGTGTCATTGCATAGCAAAAGCCACTTACTGAGCAGGCTCCTGAATTCTTTTTAACATAAAGTAAATTTTTTAATGTTAAGCAACAACTCCGTTTTTGCAGGACACTGTTTTATCCTAGCTTCAATGCAGTATAATGATCACTTTGTTGTGATGCTGGGTAATTTCAGCAACCTGCACAGCTTGAATTAGGCCAAAGTGATTGTTGCTAATGCTCTGCCATTTCATATATTGATGCTTTTCGTTACAGGTTAGTGAAGGAGGAACTCTTGTCTAGCTTATTCTTGATTTAATGTTTTGTCCATCATTTGACCTACATAAGTACCATACTTTGCCCTCATTGCAGCACAAACAAACGACAGGGCCTTGTCTACTGTCACTTTGTAATACCTTGCTACAGCTATGCACACTTGAAGTATGAGTAGTATTACTAATGATATTTATGCCTGGAACTTACCTGATACTTACCTGTGTATCTGCCAGTTGTTCTGGTGGATGGCAGAAAAACAGATTTGTGATACAAAGTGCATTTCTAATGTTTCACTTCAAAGTGAGGAAAACTGCTTCTCCCAGGATGTGCAGAAATATTTCACTACAGAAAACTCAGTGACAGAAGTGTTGGTTAAAGAGTTCACGAATTCTTACAGTTTTGATTTGGACTGAGGGACTCAAAGTTGCTAAAACACCAGTGTCTAAAAGTGTCTGCTTTGTGTTCAGAGAACATTTGGTCTCTGCTCTCCGTGTTGAGGGCTTCTCTGAGGCAAACACAATCCAAGCTGTGCTTAGCCGTTTGGGTTCACATCTCCACTTTTCCCAGTGTTTTTTAAAGCACTATTACTTCTACTGTCCATCTGATAATGCCTGATACTTCTGTTTAGACTTTTAATAGTTTACCACATCATTTATAAGACCTGTTTTATTTGTTCTTAACACCTAATTCTGAGAAGTCAGAAACAATATTTGCACATCTTAAACAATTTACAGGTGAAGTAGTTGTTACTGATCCTAAAGGAATGTGACACTGTTGCTTTAAAGATTATATTTCAAATAAGTCAACTTATAACTTAAATTCTGTTCACTTCTGTATCAGAGTGCAGGTCCCAAACTCACAGCAAAAACAAATTGCCGGTATGAGATTGAGTGGGTTACTGAGTATGCCTGTCACAGGGATTACCTGGAGAGTAAGAGCTGTCTTCTGACTAATGAGCAACATGATATCTCCATTGATTTAGGACCACTTACTCAACGTCCAGGTAAGCTTACTATTTTATTTTGTGTTTGTGGTTGTTACTAGCCAGTTTTGCAGTTCAACGTCCTCTGTAGATATTTAGAGTTTCAAGTCTGTTCTGATGTGCGTTAGAACACTTTTCTATTTGTTATTCCTTCAGATTATGTCACACCATATTTAGCCAAAGATGACAAGGAGGAGTATTACTATTACTTGAATGTATGTGGGAAAACCACTGCAGGTGACTGCATGGATGGCACAGAATATGTTTCGTCTTGCCAAGTAAAATCTTCAAATAACCAGCAAAAAGTGGCAGGAAGATTTCAGAACCAAACCCTAAGGTGTGTAAATGCTCTTTAGTCCTGCTAACTGGTCTGATTGATTGATCTTTGTTTCCTACTTTGATACTCTTATTTGTCACGTAAGCAATATTTGATACAAAATGCAAGTATTTTGCTCAGTTTTGATGAAGAACTTTAACAGTATACCAAAATAGTGTTAGCAAACAGAGGAGCCAATGAGGTTTGCAGAGGCCATTGTCTGGACAGGAGGAGACTTTCACGGACTTTATCAGAATTGCAGATTGTACTGTACTGCCTCTTGCCTTGCTTGAGCTTTCCTTCCAAAGTGGAAGCAGAAGAAGTTTATTCCTAAGTGGCATATGGGGACTATAGTTTGCATGAGATTGTAAAGCAGAGATTAAATCACCTAGATATGATCTTCTCTTTTTGTCTGTATGCACTTGAGATTTGTTGCAGATCTTCCAGGAAGTGACTCCCTCCACCTGCAAAAATAACCATACTAAACTTACGGAAATACATATTCGACTACACGTAGAGTGGCTTTAGAGTATTCTTTAAACTCTATAGAAATGAATGAAAAGTGGCCAGAAAAATGAGTGGATGCAAGTCTTTGTTGCAGTAGAAATGTCAGGATTAATGTTGAACAGGCATTGGTTTTCTCTTGAAGCAAGGAAAATTAATTAATGAACAAAAGTGTGGTTTCTGTGATGTGAAGAACCCTGTGTGATTGTGTCTGATCCTGTGTTTCTATCTGAAACTGACTTTTTCTGCAGATACTCTGATGGGGATCTCACTTTAATTTATCCAAATGGAGATGCCTGTAGTTCTGGCTTTCAGAGAATGACTGTCATAAACTTTGAGTGCAATGAAACAGCAGGTGAGTTTAACAAGCTGTGATGGCTCTGTTCAGGGTTTGGCTTCTGTGCTTGCCAGTAGACCTTATGTTCAAAAAAGTGCTTGCTTTGAGCAACTGCTAACACAAGAAATAAATACTGTTACAGTAAGCACTAATTTCTGTGGCTGGCAGGATTGTTTTGTGCTGTGTAATAGTACTGCTAGTCTAAATTTACACTGAAGATTGAGAAGATGGAGGTATAAAAGAGTTTTTTTCCTTAGCCAACAGTAAAATACCACAAACACAAGTCCTGTGCAGCAAAAGGATATTTTTAATGTCTTCTTGCTCATTCCTAGTCCTTGCTTTTCTCTCTTTCCCCCACTAGAAACCTAACATCTGTTTATCTATTTTCAATGTTAAGGTAATGATGGTAGAGGAACTCCAGTGTTCACTGGTGAAGTGGACTGCACTTATTTTTTTACTTGGGATACAAAATATGCATGTGTTAAAGAGAAAGAAGATCTCCTTTGCAGAGTTACTGATAAAAGAAAACACTATGACTTGTCACCTCTTACCCGCAGTTCAGGTATGGCAATGAAAATTAACTTTCAGTCACTTTTGTCTCAAGTTTATGTGCCATCTCTAGTGCCATTCTTTATCTGAACATCAGTCAGCTTTTGCTGTTCTTAGTGAATTTCTGGAGTGCTGTTGTTTGTTTTCCTCCTCCCAAAAGAATAAGTGACTTGTGAAAGTCATATCCATGACTGCCTTGGTTGCCATCAAAAGTGGTTTTAAATCACAGCATCACAATTTGTGTTGAAAGGGACCTTTAAAGACTGTCTAGTCCAACCCCTCTGTCATGGGCAGCGATGCCTTCCACTGGACCAGGTTGCTTAAAGCCCCATCCAACCTGGCCTTGAACCTTCCAGGGATGGGCATCCACCACCTCTCTGGGAAACCTGAGCCAGTCAGAGTTCACTATGCTGTGGCTCAGCATCTCCTGCCCAATGGCTTGTGCAAAGGGGACATCTTTGGACCCATTCAATAAGGGCAGGATTCGGTAGCTGTGGCTTTATGGGGCAGATACAGGCATAGCCTCAGCTGGGATTAGGGCTTCTGTGTGGTGGGGATGCACTGAAGGAAAGGTCATCACACAGATGTGGCCCCTTTGTAATAAAAGGCATCTTGGCATGGGAAGGAGAGAACAATTAAGGTAAATTACTTGTTCTTAACAATCCTCTGTATTTCAGAGTTAGCCCAGAACTGGGAAGCTGTGGACACTAGCTTTTCAGAGATAGGAAAGAAACATTACTACATCAATGTCTGCCATAAAGTGTGGAGGAGCGGAGGAGCTTCCAGTTGTCCAGATGGTGCTGCTATTTGCTCTGTAGGTGAGTCAGGCATTTTGTTTTGTGGTGTTTCTGGAGTTTTTTTGATTTGTTCTTTAAGGTTCTGAAAGGTTGGCACTTCCTCTGCAAGTGGAGCTGTCTGCCCTGAGTGCCTTCAGTTATTTGAGGAAACAGAAGTTAAGAGTGTCTCTGTCTTGTGCTCTCAAAGATTCCAGAAGAATTAATGCAGGTAGCCTTTTCTAACTGAAGAGCTCCAGGCTCTGTAGCGTGGTTTTGGAGAGGTAAAAACACTATCCTAATGATAGGCTTTTTTATTAACTAAACAAATGGAAAGGCTTATTATCTTAATAGTCTAAGCTTCACTTCTTTTCAGAGAAACCAAAGTGATGTATTTATTGTCTTTACAGATAAAGAAAACAACAGTAAGAATCTTGGAACATTTGTATCTTCTCCAGTAAAGGTTGGAGAAAATATTCAACTTACATATTCAAATGGAGATAGCTGTGGTCGTAACAAAAAAATCAAAACTGTCATCACTCTAATATGCAGACCAGGTGAGAATATCCACACTCTGTTCTCTGATCGACTTAAAAACTGAAGGTCATATAATAAGCTCAGACACAAGTGCTAAATACGAGCATGTGCTTTTGTCTTTTCTCTCTCTCTGTGCAGAAGCTTGAAGCATTGTGGTTTGTTTAGTAGCATGATGAGAATGTAATTGTAGGTATTTAGTTTTATTTACCTTTTATACAAGTACTTTTTAAAGCTACACAAAGCACTTTCCCATGATGAGAAAAACTTTCTCTGAACTGAGATCAGATACTTTTAACTTTCTCTTCCAATAAGTATGGTTTGTATCTAAACTGCTGAGAGTTATGGAAAGCAGAAACACCTACAGAAGTTCATCTTGCTGTAATAGCCTGCTAGTTTAACAATCTCTCAGGGAAATAGAAAACTTGTGTTCCTCTACCTCAGCATAAAAAGTTGAAATCTTCAAGTATGCTGACTTAGGTTATGCACTACTTCCTAATAAAGTGATTGCTTTCTAATAGAACACCAGGTTTGTGTATCAAAGCAGACATTTTTTCAAATGTTGTGTTAGTACTCAGGAATGGATTGAGCACTGCACTTTTTGGGCTAAACTTTTATTTTAGGGAGGAGGATGGAAAGGCTTAGTAAAAAAAAATTTGATTCTATTTTCAGAGAAGAGGTGCTTTAACAGTTAATCTTGGTCTGCTGTTGGGGAGAAGCTAGTGTTCTTAGGCTTAAATTCTTAGTTCCTATTGGTAGTCTGGCTGTCTGTATGTGTAATACATTGCTCTTGTGATCCCAGGTGACCTTGAAAGTGCTCCAATCTTGATGTCCGAGAGTGAGTGTTCATATGCATTTGATTGGTATACTGCTGCTGCATGTGTCCTGTCTAAAACTGAAGGAGATAACTGTCAAGTCTCTGACCCTCAGGCAGGTATGTATTACTGTTCAGCAAACTGAAAGGTCATGAGGGATAGATCTTGTGCCTCAGCACTGAATCCTTTTGATACTCAAGAGTAAAGTGAGTTCAGCCAAACTTTAGGTGCACATAGTTTCAAGTACATGTGTATGGAAGATCAGAACAGAGTGAGCTTAATACTCACCTAGTATATGTAGGAAAATAGATGTAATGTGTGTTTCACTGTAGTAAATCTCTCTATATAAGAAAGTATTCTTTTAGTGTGTCCATTTGTTTCTGGAACAGTAATTACATATAAGGAGACATAGTTGGGGGGGAGGTGAATGAACTGTGCGCAGAATCAGAATCTGTGAGATGGCAGGGCAAAATTGAACTGATAAGTTTATTCCTTTCTGATTAGGCTTCTCTTTTGATTTATTACCTCTGACCAAGAAAAATGGGCCCTATATAGTTAATACTACGGAATACTTGTTTTACATAAACGTCTGTGGCAGTGTGCCTGATGAGCTGTGTCACACAAAATCGGCAGCATGCCAAGTAACGCAAAGGTGAGTACCTCTAGTTCTGCTGTCTGTGACAGAAGACGTCTTGTTGCATGATGTATTGTGCAACAACAACAATTTGCATGAAAATAATTATTGTGCTGTGTGTAATAGGTTCTGATAATTTGCATGTAATTTCCAGTAATTACACTGCCAGCTGTTTCAAGCAAAGTGCACAGACATGTAATCTTGCTTACAGCCAACTTTTGAGATGGAATGTCCCCGTTGCTCCTGCTTATATTTTTCCATAGGGACTGTAAGGTGTAGATTAACTGCTGCAGCTGTATTGAGCCAACCTACAATCCAGAGTTTCAGGGTCAACTGGATTCCAAGAGCTGGCCTAAAGAGGTACTGCTGTACTTGGAATGAGTAGTGGCTGCCTTGGCTGTCTTATGCAGAGATGGAGCCTGGAGCTTGGGTGTTGCACCATATGGCGTCAAATTGTGCCAGTGGAGGTATAGATTAGATATTAGGAAAAACTTCTTCATGGAAAGGTTTGTCAAGCATTGAAACAGGCTGCCCAGGGAGAAGCGCTGGAGTTGCCATCCCTGGAAGTCTTCAAAAAATGTGTGGATATGGACTTGAGGACATGGTATAAGAGTGAACATGGTGGTGGTGCTATGTTGATGGTTGGACTTGATTATCTTGCAAGTCTTTTCCAACCTTATCTAGTCTCTGATTTCCATTACTAAAACTTCTGTGCCCAGTGTGAACTTCTACTCTGACGGTATCATTGCTGTTGCAAGCTGTGATTGGGATAGTATCTATACACTTCAGGTTCCAGGTCAGCCTGTTGCCAGAAATATGCGGTACTTGAGTTGTCTGAGTCACTCTCCAGCCAAGGATAGTTCACGCAGACCCTAAAAATATTCTTCATAGGGAGGTGATCAAGCTAGGTCTAGTAGAGCCAGTGTTGTCAGAGTAAAGAAACACTCCAGAACCAAAGCTAATACTTAGCTGAGAACTGTTGTGCAGTGCCAGGTCTTCACTGCTCACATGTAATTGTATGAGGCCAGCTTGAGCCCAGCATTGCGGTGTCTGCAGTTTGAACTCTACTTTAGAGAATGAGAAGTGGATGTTTTTGTCACTCCATTAGAGAAGGGAGTGTTAAACTTTTCTAGATATCTAAACAGAATACAACTTCCTTTCGTTTTCAAAGAAGGACGCCTGTTCATATTCTGTGTTTACTTTTGTCAGTGTTCTATTCATCCCAGCTCTCTTAGGTCTACTCAACCTACCTTAATTATTGTTGTATTATGGTATCTTCTATAAACTTACCTGTGTGTTCACTATTTTTAAGACTTCTCTTAGAGACAGAATTAATTTTGTGTTCTGTTCAGCCTCAAAATGCACTTTTTCTTTTCCAGTAACAATCAGTTTTGGAGTCTTGGACTCCCCAGTTCCAGACTTTCATATTATGATGGCCTGATTCAGTTGACCTACAAAAATGGTACAGCATACAATGATGAAAAGAAAACACAGCGATCTACTGTTATAACTTTCTTATGTGACCATGATGCTGGAATAGGTCAGCCTGAATATCAGGTAAGAAGTTTTATATGAAGAAAGAAAGGCTCTCCACCCAAAATATTGGGAATAATTGCTGTTAGGTCAGTACAAGCAGAGCTTTATGTATGGAAATATCCAATATCTGTAAAGCAGATTAAAAGAAATAGTCAATTCTGCTGGTATATCTGACTCTTGTTGCAGCCATAAAGCTTACCTTGATCAGTGAACAGTGCATTGTTTACCTGGGTCTAGATTGTGGGCCGGGTAATTACCAGTGCTTTTGACTGTCCTGTATTTTTAACTGAAAAAACCCAAACTGGCTGAGAAGTACCAAGTGGTAGGACTGTGTACTGTAACACAGCAGACAGCTGTTACATTGCTCTGCTTCTGTTATTTTTTGAAAGAGTATTTTTGGTGACACAGCAGATGACAATATCTATAAGAGGACAGACCTACACAAATTGGTGTTACAGGCTTAACATGTAAAGGAATAGTGAGTCACAGTGTTCTGTGTGGAAAGCTTCACTGACCTATTCTGCTGATTTTTAGGTAGAAGATAAGTATACCTACAACTTCAGGTGGTATACTGAATATGCTTGTCCTGAAATGCCACTGGAATGTGTTGTGACTGATTCCAACACCATGGACCAATATGACTTATCAAGGTAAGAAAGTGACACATGCAACATAACTTGAGTATTCTAGTTTAGTGTTCTGGCAGATAGCACTGGGTGAAGTTGATTTCCTGTGTAGATAGCACTAGAAACTTCATCTGTTGTGTCAGTCTTGCCTGTAAGTATGTTGAAATGAAGACAGTGTTTTTCTCCAGTAAGTTGACTTGCCTCCTGAGATGCAAGTTCACATTTTGGGATGGTTTTGCTGGGAGTATACTTTCTAATTGTAGCACTTAAAAATGAGGGGGAAAAGTTACTTTGAAATGCCTTACGGTTGCTCTGTTTCTTGAGACTGACAGAGAAAGCTAAAGAGACTCTATGAAGAATATGTGTTCTTAGAGCAGAAATTTCTCTTCCTGTTCAGATTAGCAAGGTCCGAGAAGAGAGGTGAAAATTGGTATGCCATGGATAATTCCAGACCAAATGAGCGCAAGAAATACTACATAAATGTCTGTCGACCACTGATCGCTGTCCCAGGATGTGACCGGCGAGCATCTGTCTGTCAGATGGAATATAGGCATGATTCTGTGAGTAGCCTTTCTATCCCATCTCGGAACTGATTTGCCACATAAGTGACATTAAGGGGTATGGAAGACAGACACATGAATTCTGATTTATTGTCCAAAGTGGTATTCTCTGTATCTGTAATGGTAGCATAATCATAGCAGAATGGTAGACCTCCTGTTCTTTGATGATTAAAGCTTTAATTTTTACAAGTGTAGCAATGCCATGTTTAATGTGCATGATTCTTTGCACTGTGTTGCAGAGGCAAACTCCATCTCTCCTGTATGAGTTGCTGGCATCTCAGACTGCTAGCATTGCTTTAGAAAGTCTGTTCTCCTAGGTATTTTGTTTTCTTTCTGGTTTGTTTTAGATTGTTGTGGGAAAAAATGTGTTTAAAGATTCCTAGTCACCTCTACTCCTGTCCTCTGAGCTTTCTTTGGCTCAGAGGAGTAGGTTAGGCAGATGTTGCCAAGCAAATGAAAAACAAAAGAAGGGGTGGTGGTGGTTATGGGCTTCTACTTTTGTGTTTTCCTGAAGTGTAACAACTTATCATTGGACTGATAACAGCTGAGAGGCGGAATGGACACTGCCCGAGGCCTGACTGCAGTGCTGCTCAGGAGCTGTAGGGAAAGTTTAACTATAGGCCTCACCAAGCTGTCCTAATTTTTTCCATAAAATGGAGAGAACACTTTTCCTCTGTACTGTTAAAGAGGATGTCTGAGTGACTGAAGCTGGTCATCACAGTCATGGTGCTTGAGATAATTATTACTAGTTCCCTGCGCTTGCAGTAGTCCTTGTTGCATAAGGGTGTATACTTGACACGTGAAGACACTTTAGGGCTTCATTACTTCATTGCTCAAGACACGGGAGTAAAAAGTGAGAACATGGTGCCAACCTAAATGCAGAGTTGTGAAAAAAATGTTGAAAAAGGCAGAAATCTATGGACAGAGCTATTTTAGAGGTGTATTCTCATGTTTGTTGCTGCTACTCACTTAAAGTAGTTTCTTTAAAATAGGAGATACCAGTTATGTTGAAGTAGTGAAGATTACTTTGGACCTTGTTAGTAACACCTATTGTTTTTCTAGTGCTCAGTTTCTGCTTGTGATTTTTAGGCTTTGCTGAGTATGGTGGATCCCTAAGATCATGCTGAGAACGCCTGGAGGCTTCCACATACTGTGTTCTAAAGAGCTGTACAAGTAAAATTCAACCTACTGCATGAGACATAGGCCTCCCTAAATTCTTAAGCTATGAAGCTCATGAGGTGAAGAAGGCTGTTGTGAGGCACTGCAAGCTTCTTATTTTACTAAATTAAGAACAACAAAGATCAAGCCATGCCTGCTTGTGTAGGTTGTCTTAAATATGTAAAACATAAATATGGCGTGGGAAAGGAATGTAGGGGTAGCTCTATATCTTTGTTATCTTCAAAACTCCCAACATAAACTTTTGTATACAAAAATACTGTAGTAGGTATTTTTTCTTGATTGTATCTATAACTCCTCACTTGAGTGTAGAATTGCTGAAATACTTTTCTTTATTTCTAGGTTCCTTACTCTGAAGTCACCTCTATTAGCAACCTTGGTGTTTCTAGCAAAGGACTAGTGATTGAAAGACCTGGACATGTTTCTCTAACCTATGCAGATGGCTCTGTGTGCCTCAATGCTGATGGAAAAAAAACTACTTACACCAGCACCATCCACTTTGTCTGTTCCAGGGGCACTCTTGTAAGGACAAATGATCTTTCAGTTGTTACTTCATGTGGTAGATTTTCCATTGTTAACATGAAGCTGCATGAAGATGTGTTGTATATAGCAGATTTGTGAGAGGGGAGACTTCTGGGCAATTTAAAATAGAGATGTAAAAACAAAGCTGATGTAGATGCTGGAGAAGAACATCTGAGTATTTTATCTTAAACAAGAACTAAGTAAAAACTCAGTCTTGGTGGACAGTCATATTTCAGACTAGTCTAATTAGCATGGAAAATACACAGGGACTTAAAACTGAGGAGTTTTATATTGTGGACCCTCTTAAGAGGAAGAATGTTGTAAAGTGTATCTTCAAGCTTTGGTTCTGCATTCTCTGTAGCTTTTTGATTGTAGTATTCTGTAATTTAAAGTTTTTGTTGATACTGAAGTTTAAACTTAAGGGATCATTAGACTTAGACTTGCCTAGACTTGCTCTTCCTGGTTTTGTGAGTCCACAGGTCTTGCTCCCCTCACTCACCTGTTTTTTAGCCCAAGAGGTGTAGTGAAAAATCTGTGACTTTGAGCAGTTATGAATTGCTTTACTTTAATCTGAAAACACTGAAGTGGATGTAATTAATACTCCTGTTACCTTGTTACCTCAGCTAGCAGACTTCTGTTGATTTACTTTTACTNGTAGTCTGAATATTTGGATGTCTGATTCAGTTCTTGGCTAATGCTTAATGACATGTTACGTGTTTAACTAGACAAATTTTTCAGTGATAACCTTTAAACTAAATAGGGATGAGGAAATCAGGGTGGGAATTGTGAGCATTTGTAGTGAAGTCTTTTAGAAGAACCTGACAGTTTTTCCAGGTGGTATCTGAAACTTGAGAAAGTGTTAGCTATTGCACTTACTCTGATCTTCTCTCTGCAATTTGTTTCCAGAGTAGCAGCCCACGTTTTATTGCTATTCTGGATTGTGTGGCCACTTTCTTATGGGAGACTGAGGCTGCTTGTCCAATCAAGGAAATAAAAGATGATTCACAGGTGAGAAAGGGGAATGTAAATAGTATTTGTAGTCTCAGCATACTATTTTTTTTTCTAGCACTCCTGATTACTGTGTTTAAATGACTCTTGAAGAAGACTTAGTACAGTGAAGTCTTGGGTTGGTCATGGTGGAGTCTTGTGGTACCTTGTTGATTTTTTTCATAAGTGTTTCTGAAAAGTGTAACTTCTAACTAAAGTATTCGGATGCTTTCTCTTGAGTACAGTTTGCTTGCTCTAGCACTGAGTGTTCCATTCCCTTACTCTGTTGCTAGTAAAACTGAGTTTATATGTAAGGGTATATATTGTCCCTGTTTTGTCCAGACCATCCAATGAGACTTTTCTTTTTTTCGTGCTAAACTCAGTTGCTTCTGCTTTACAGGTCTCAACATAAACATATTAGTGTGGAAACAACCCTCAGTTAAAATTTTCTTGCTCTTAGCTGACCTGATAGATGCCATCTATTAAATTCCACTTTAATACGATGGTATATAGCTGATGTCAGTGGACAAAAAGAATTGAATAAATGTGCAAAAGAATTGAATGAAGTGTGGCTACTGCCTAAGCTGTGTTCTGATTGATCAAGTTACTCATTGATATCCAGGCTAGGAATACATGTGAATCACTGCTTTGGTTCTTGAAACAAGTTAGAGCTACAACTTAAATGGAAGAAATGCAAAAGGAGAAAATAATTCTGTTGTAAATTTTTTTCTAGTCCTGCTCTGTGCAAGATCCAAACACTGGCTTTGTGTTCAATCTGAAGCCATTAGCTTCTGAAAAGGGCTATATGGCTACTGGCAGTGGGAAGAATTTCCTGGTAAGGATTTCGACTGTACAATCTGTTGCTTATGGGTACTGTTTTTGCATTTTCTCGTCTTGCTAGTGAGCAAGTAGAGCTTTGACTCATTGCTTTTATGAAATATGAGTCAATGGGAAAGCACTGTGTTTGCGGACAGGAATGGAAGATAAGGTCATCTTAGATAAATGAAGGTAAAAGCATTGAACTTCTGG
Organism: Sakesphorus luctuosus; assembly: GCA_013396695.1. NCBI lineage: Eukaryota > Metazoa > Chordata > Aves > Passeriformes > Thamnophilidae > Sakesphorus > Sakesphorus luctuosus. The sequence goes on along the minus strand of VWZD01006825.1, from coordinate 214,458 downwards.
TTCTTAACAAACAAACAATAGCCATGCTTTTCAGGCTATGCGTGGTTTTTGCACTTATAGACTCTGTTGCCAATTTATCTGCTGATGCTGAAGAAATTGGTAAGGGAAGCTTAGAAAGGAATTTAATCTGCCCATATCAGTGTTTTTAATGCAGTCTGCATGTATCAGTAGTCCTAGGCTGTCACAAATACTACCGTAGTAGTATCTTATCTTGGTCTGAGAATAAACTTGCTGAACTACACCCTGTACTTAGAGAAGGCAAAATTTGTGTGCCCCATAAACTGACGATGGAGAATATTGTTACTGTATTATGTAGTTGAAATGTCTATTATTTCCAGACTGCAAGACAACTATGTTATTTGGAAAAGTTACTGACAAGAGAGTTCTAGTGATGTAGAAATGGTTATGTGGACCTAATTTCTGCAGTTAATACTATGTACATCCATGTGTTTTCAAAACTTCTAGCTGAACATTTGTGGACCCATGCCAGATTGTGGTAAAAGCGATGGCAAAACAGTTGCTGGATGTGAAATAGAAAATTTTACAACGGTGAGGCTGGTGGATTTGGACAAAACCCTGTATCTCTCCAGTGAAGGGTTTCTAACTCTTACCTACAGAGGTCCTCTTCATGTAGAATTGGGTGAGTTGAAATACACAGTGGAAATAAGTGCTCATATTGTACAAACTTAGTGTGAATGGTCTTCAGTCCTTCCTTTGTCAACATACTGAAATGTATTTGAGTTGGTGTTATTTCCTTAAATAAACTAGCTCTCCTGGAAGTTTTAGAAGAAATAAAATTATGCAGAATGGTAATGACTCAGTTTTCAGTAAGACGTGTGCATTTCCAAACGCTAGAAAAGAGACTAAGTACAGTAAAAGTTATTTTTTCCTTACTGAGCAGATTGAAAATACTGTCCTTGCATGGAGAAATACTCATGTTGGAAAAACAAGGAAAATTAACTCTGGCTCTGCTTCTAAGTGAAGTAATAGCTTTAAGCTTCAGTTTTATTAATACTGTTCTCTGAAATTGTTTCACATCTGAAAGGTCACTTTTCAGTAAGCTTATATTCTCTTGTATGGAATTTCTTGAATAAGTGCTCTAGTACTTCATGTATGCCAACTTCATGAGTTTAAGTCTCTTTTGGAGATAAAGCTAATGAAGAATGTATATCTAGCTTTTAGATTTGTACATGCTCTCCAGTTGTACTGAAACTGAGCTTCATAGAAAGCAACATTACACCTTAACAACAGAAGGTTTTGGGAAAACTGAGTATTGTATTCAGAAACCTCAGATGCTTCTGCATCTGTACAAATTGCTGTGGTGATACCTCTTCTATCCTTGTATCATATCAGTTGTGACATTTCCATACCAAATATGCAAAAGAAACAAGTGATTGAGCTCCTTTGAGAGCATCTACCATTTTGATAACAAATACTACTCCTTGACATAACTCTACCATTCCTTGAGGACTAAACAGAACTTAGCATATACTGTTTGGCTAGTGTCAGTATTATTTGTTCTGCAGTCGTTACATTGAACTTCTTACAAGCAAAACCCCCAAACCCATAACTTTGCCATGTGATGTCATTTAGAGGTTGCTGGTACAGCTGATGATATTTTACAGGTTTTCTCTTACTTCAAGTATGTCAAAGACCCAGAGAACACAGTTTAGTGAAGGTAATTATGTTCTTAAAATGTGTCAAGGCATTTTGGTCTCCTGTTTGGAGAGGTAGTTTTGGCTCCTAGGCAGTTTATCATAGCTTTCTAAAGAAGGCTTGCATATTTACAGCTTAAAACACAGAAACTCTAAGGTAGTGTTTTCCTTGAAGCAGTGAGTAAAAAGAAACTGTTAGAAAATTTTGAAGTCAAGTGTTAGCTTGAACTTCAATTCAGATATTCCAAACTGAACCATCAACACATAAGTGTTTGTTTTACAGGAACATCAGACATGTTCGTGGTGACTTTCATTTGTAATGATTCATATCCTGGAGAGCTTAAGTTTGTGCGTGAGGAGGTAAACAGTGTGCTCGACATCCATGATACTTTTTTTGAGTTTCACACAGCTCTGGCCTGTGCTCCTGCTCCTGTAGACTGTCAAGTTACAGGTAAGTGCCTGGAATTTGAGAGGGTTCTGTCCAACAAATGTTGGAAGGATTAACTGGAAAGCGAACTTCTGTTCAGAGGAGGGCTTTAAGAATACCTGTTGTGAAGGCAGGCATTTGTAAGACCTAGTCTTTGTAGAAGTTGTAGGGTGGGAGAGGAGGTGAGTTGTTTGAAGCAGACTTAACTTACAAAGACAAGAGGCTAATTTGGATCATTGGATATACACAAGAAAGCTGATAATTACTTTGAACATGTTTAGTCCTTGTCATGACTGAGAACTGCTTCAGCCAAACTCTGAAGCAAATGAGTTCATTTTTATTGGCTTTTGTAAAAATGCACCTGTGAATTGTGGAGTAATTACTCTTGGGAAGTAACTGTCAAGGGAAAACTGTTCTACATTTGACAAAGTGATGTTTTTGTGGCAACAGTGTGTTCTCTCAATGGATATCTAATATGAATCTGAAAAGTACTTTGAATTGTGTATTTGTCAGTGAAACTTGCAGCAGGATTGTTTGAAATGTTACAAATATTAATAGGTTCTCTCAGCTTACTTTATGTACCACATTTCTTTCAGATACTGCAGGCAACGAGTATGATTTAAGTGACTTGAGCAAAAATGGTGAGCCGTGGGTTGCTATCGACACTTCAAAGGAAGCAAAGAGCCGAACATTTTACTTGAATGTCTGCAAACCTTTGCCCTATGTGACTGGATGCTCTGGTAAGCCAAACAGCAAATGTTTCTTGTGACTTCTGATGCAAGACCTTATATGCAGAATGACATCCCTGGTGATTTTAGTAGGGTTTATTGAATCCTGCCCATTTAATCGATGATCTCACACAGACCTGGGTGACATACGTTGGGAGTACTAATAAACAGACTCAGTTTGCAAGAGAGTTGTCTCAATGCTAATCAGGACTTTTGCATTGATGTCTGGGACTACATTGGGGAAAATTGCCTTGAGAACAGTATTTGCTGGTGTCTTTGATTTTATTATTATTTTTTAAAGAAGGTAGGAATGTCAGATGTTGTTGAAGCCTCCTAATTGAATGAGGCCAGAATGAGAAGCTTATGCCATGTCTTATTTAACTTCTAGCCAGTTGATATATTTAATATCACTCTAGACTTTTATCAGTCTGTGGGAGCAGATAAATTAGTGCAGTTTGGAAGATTTTAGTGAATGCAGGATAGCCTCAAAGGCTTTAAGCACACAATATCTCTAACTGTATTTATGAATTCATATCTATTGTGTTCTGCTTCAGGAGTTTGAGACAGTCTGCTTTAATGCTCAAAGCTCTCTTAAAGCTACCCTGTTATGTTATGTTGCAGTATATTTAACTCTAATTGTGAAAGCTTTGAACTAAAACCCAGCATTTTTCCTCTAGGTGGTGCTGTAGGATCTTGTGTGAAATACGCCGATAAAAGCAAGAACCTTGGAGTCATTCAGATAACCCCCCAGGCTGCTACTGATGGGTCATTAAGCATTATCTACTTGAATGGTGACACATGCAAAGATAAGCAGCGTTATTCTACACGAATAATCTTCCAGTGCGATCAAACAATGGTAATTTTCTGTGCCAGTTGATATTAATGAGGCTTTTAGGGCTTGGAGGTACTATAACAAAATCGACAGCGTTTATTCCTCTTAGAACAGAGAGACTGGTTCTAGAAGGTAGTATCTTGCATATAGGCTTTTCCCTTGTCTCTTTTTAAGTGCTTTACTGAACCTGTAGAACACAACAGTGAATTCCATTGTGGAATCTTGTGCAACACCAAAAGCAGCTCTTTGCTGAAAATGAGTGCTGAAATTTGATAGACGTCTTAAGACTGTGCAACTGCAATAAAAAAGCCCCCTGCGTGTGTGTTTTGAGACTTGCAATCTGGCTATTAATAAGCTTCCTTCATATGGCTCTTTTCTGTAGGGGTCGCCAGTGTTGGAGCAAGAGAATGACTGTGAGTTTGTATTTGTTTGGAGAACCTTGGCAGCGTGTCCTGTTCACAAAGCAGAAGGTAAGTGTAGTTATTTGAGCTTTAAAATGTCAAACAAATCTGTACAAGTAATAAATACTTACTGAAGCTATGTTAGTTTCTTGCCCTGTAAGTATTTCTGTAAAAGGTGCGGGCATATGGAGGGATGTTTCTCCTGAGCTTTGAGCCAACTAAGTATCCTGTCTATAATTAAAAGGAAAAATTAGGCAAGTATATTTGTTCTGTTATACTGTCTAGGGAAAGAAGCTGAAGTAATAATGCTGTTTCTGAGAAATCCTAGTACTACATTGTTAAATCACAGTCACACTTGCGAGTAAATATTAAAGCATCAGGTTTTATGAGAATGTAGTTGCTTCTATGCTTGGCAACTCATTCCCTACCCTTCACTGAAGACTGGAAGCTAGACTTTAAACTTGACACTTGTTAGGCAGTGTGGGAGGGACCAGTGAGGATGGCCCAGAATTTGCAGCTGACTCCAGGATGTGTCACAAGTTCAAGGTCTGGTATTTGATGGGCTCTCAGATGGCAAGTTCAGGCCTTGCTTTGCAGCTTTGTAGTGTCTTGTAGAACATCCAGACTTCCTGTAAAGGATCTTTTGCAACAGTTCTAGACATTGTTGAAACTGCCAGTGACGTCATGAGGCATGAGGGGTATTTGCAAGCTGCTGGTTTGTAGGACATAATGCTATGCAGGACAGTGGTGACTGAGTTGCGGTTTTGAAGGGAAGGCAACTGGTGTCTTTAACTTGGTGCCAACTTGTATGATTGAGAAGAGCATAATGTCCATGGGATACAATCTGATGATTTTTTAAAAGCTTCAGAGTATTCAGATTATTTTAAAACTGTGTACTTGATCAGCAGCAAAGTTACTGATGTATATCAGCTTATCAGACTCATGAAAACTAGAATTTTCCAAAACCTTTTTATATGCATCTTTGTAGATTTGTAAGCTGTAGCAAACATAGCAGACATTACCTATGATCAGTTATTCTCTAACTTGGCAAACATCAGAGCTGTTAAAAGAAGATACAAAACTGACATCTAGAACACCTTTTGCTTTGGCCTTGTGACATTGCTGTTCTTTCCAGATAATTAAACAAGTGCTGGACTTAGTGACTTTGGTTCTGTACTTAACATTCAGCATATCTGAAGGAAGAACCTGTGAGGCCACTTTGAGGTAGTTTATGATCTACAGCGTGACTTTTGCGTCTTGCTTTAGTGGCAGTTATAAAAGAAATGTGCCATTTATAGTGTAGTCACATAGTTCTAGATGTTGTGACTTCCTGAGATGACTTGTTTAACTGAACTAAAACGGTTCTTCAATGTCACAGCCCTAAAGTGCCAGCTACTCATTTTTGTGGCCTTATTTGTACCAATAAGCCTTAATTGTCCTAAGCATATTTGGCAAAGCTAAATAGATCTTAAATTGTATTTTAAATTCTTAACTTTTCTTTAAAGGAGAGGATTGCCAGGTGAAAGATCCAAGATATGATCACATTTATAACCTGAAGCCACTTTCCAATAAAGACATGAAAGTGAGTACAGATGAATATGACTACTACTTCAGAATTTGTGGAGAAATAACAGAACCTTGCAAAGCAGAGGCTCACAGTGTTGCATCGTGTCAAGTAAAGAAGAAGGACAATCGTTTCAAAAAAGTAGCAGGTACAGCACTTATTGTAAGGAACTTGGAGAATATGAAGATTAGCCAAAGTGTAATTGAAGCTACTATGTGATAGAAGAGGGGCTCTTGCTAATCTTGTACATCATATGAGATAAAGCATCCCACCACTTACTGAGCAAATAAAATGGCGTATATGTAGTTATCCTGACACTCAGCTATGAATGAGCTTAACCTTAGTGTACTGAGCAGTACTCATTCATTACCTAGATCACAGATTTTAGTTGAAGGTTGACATCTGTCTATCGGTGCTTTATTTTGCATGTTGCTGTTTATATTGCCAGAAGCATTACTGCGGTCATGTATTTACTGGAGTAGCTGTTGACTTTTCTCAACTCCTTGCTTTCTAGGCTTGCGTACAGAAAAACTGACTTTCAAAAATGGTTTAATAATGATTAATTACACCAGTGGAGAAAAATGTCATAAAATATATGAACGGTCAACTGCCATATTATTCTATTGTGACAAGACTCCATCTGAGGTTAGTTTCAAAACAAGTTTCCTGTCTTCCAGAGTTGTCCCTCCTTTCAAAGTACGAAAGAGTAAGATGAAGAATAGGAGACAGCTTCCTTCAAGAACTCCCTAATCATTTCCAGATTAGACAGGAGATTGAAGTGTCCTTTTGAAGTGATAAAAAATGATGAATGTTTTGAATTTCCTATTTGTAGACAGTACCTTTGGAGTGCCTCAGGAAGGTTTGGGGCATGTTGTTCCTTTAGGGGATGCCTGCCATTATTGAAGCTCTTGGATAAGTTTGGAAGGGGTGTTCTCCCAGACATTACAACTGTTTCTTGATTAAAAAAAAGAAGGGTAGAAGGCTGAATGTGCAGGAAAGCAGTTATTCCATGACCAGACTAAAATAAGCTGGTTACTTGCTTTTAGTATCTCTTTGTACTTGTGCTTTCCTTCCTTTTCTTAAACAAAGGGTTACTTTTGCTCTTCTCCTTATTTCATGGAGGAGGCAGAAGTTTTTAATGGCTGCCCTTTTATCAGTAGTGTGCATGAGGTTAAACTCAGGTTTGGGGGAAGCCATACTCTCAGCTAGTCAGAGGTATAGTGTGGTTCTAACATAACATCTATGTTCCTAGGTCATCTTGGGGCAAGACTGAGACATTTTGGTAGCTTCATTGTGTTTAGATGAGAAAGCAAGTTACTTTTGTATTGTCTTCTTTCAGCCTGTATTTTTGAAGGAAACTCCAGATTGCACTTACATGTTTGAATGGCATACTCCGTATGCTTGCCTACCTGTTAAATCTACTGAGTGCTCCTACAAGTAAGTTGTTTCCACAAAATGGAAATGAAGCTATATACTGAAAGAAAAAAATACAGCCTTATTGCAATTCAATGCAATACTGCCACTTCTGCTGTCACATTTTGACTTAGTAACTAGCTAATGTGGCATTTAATGCCAATGCAATGTATTTTAAGTAACTTCTGTAATTTGTGTTTCTGAAAACTGATTTGGCTGAAGAAAANTTGATGGTTGAAGGCTAAGTATGCTGGATTGTTGAAAGTATCTAGTTATTTTTTAAATATAGCTAATTTTAAACAAGAATACAACCTACTGTCTATTTGGAACTTCCACCAAACAAAGCTCCAGGAAAAATGTCATTTATATCTGTCACAGCCAAGTATTAGCTCATTAAGGTTTGATAAGTGGGTCAAATGTGGCTAATAATTGGCCCAGAGTTTTAACATCCGGCCTCATTATAGGTTTCTACCCTAAGGTAGAACAGTGCATTTTATCTGCATTTGAGCTTACTGTGCACTGAAAGAGGAGATGCTTCAATTAAAAGTGGGAATTACTCCTGCATTAGCTGAGGGCTGTGTGCATGTGGACAGTTACTGTGGTGCAGAGATATATCTCTGTACTGAATTTGAAGTTTCTGGGGAGCAATGAATCTGTAGATTTCTTTAGTAGAGGTAACTCTGCTTAGAGTTACTAGGTTTATAATTACTCTAGTAACTTAAGAATTGTAACTTCAAAATACTTAAGTTTTTTACATGCCTGGTAATCTTTTGTACAGGGACGATGAAGGAAACTTCTATGACTTTTCATCCCTGATGCGACACAGAGAGAACTGGGAGGCGATTGCTATATCTGCTACTACTCAGAGATACTATATTAATGTCTGCAAGCCCTTAGTACCATATGGTGCTGCACGTAAGAGCGAAATAAAAATACCTTCTTCCTGTAGCCAGGGAGGGCAAAAGCGGTACAACAGTAGTGGTGGTGGCTGTTCTGAGTGAAAAAAAATTACAAAGCAAAGGATGTGGAGGCAGTGGTGTGATTTCAGCACCAGAGGGGTAGATTGTGGGCCTGATTTCCATTTACTTGGTGGGTGAGAATGACTACCAGCTCTTTTCTTGATAACTTCTGTCCTTATCCAAAGTCTGCTATAGCTCTTAAAGATTAACATAATTTCTTGGCATGAGATGCTAACTTCAGAATTTCTCTGTGGCACCTTCTGAGTGAATCTGTTTTGTGGAGTGGAAGACCAGGTAACAGACTGTAGCCTTCCAGTCTGTGTAATAGTTACTTCCCCAGTAGTAGCTGCCATTATTTTCTGCATGACCTTAAGTGAAATGAGGAGACTGCTGCTACTTGTGATTTTTGGGGAAAATACACCCCACTGAGTATGATTTGGACAGTGGCTTGGAGATACATGAGCCATGACATACCTGAAAGTAGAGTAGTGGAGTTTTTTTCCAAGCAAGTGTTCCTTAATAATATTTGGAGTGATAATGCAGGTTTTGTTTATTTGTATAGGTTCCTGCCCTTCTGATGCTGCTGCTTCCCTCATCGAGGGTACAAAATGTACCAGTCTTGGGGAAGTGGCTGATGGTCCTCGATGGGAAAATGGCATTTCCATCCTGAAATACATTAATGGAGAGCAGTGTCCAGATAAAATTCGCAGGAAAACAACAATATTGCGCCTCAAGTGTGATGAAGGCAGAATTGTAAGTGGGCTCCTTGTGGTGGGATTCTGTGTGTTCATGTGTGCATGGACAATACAGGCAGCTCTTTTCCATTCCTTAATAATTTCATCTGTAGTTGGATGGGAACCAGTCTTGCAATCAGACTGACTTAGAAGTACATGAATTTTAGATGCTGTGCAGTTTTTAAGTGATCTTTTTGTACAATCTGCTAGCACAGATTTTTATTGTCTGTAATAGCTTCAGATTTTCTGCTTTTATCTTGAAAATGAATGTAGTGCCAGTTAGGAAGTGTTTTGAGGAGTAAATAATGCTATTGGCTGTGTAGTTCTTAACTCTTGCACTCTACGCCTTACTGTTAAATGCTTTATTTTCAATTGCCCTAGGCTACCTTTCGCCCTTCTTTCATTAATTTTATTTCTCCTGATAATGATTCTGTACTGCTTCATAATCAAAACAGTCACAGTTAAATACCCTGTCCTTGGATTAATTCACTGGACCATCATGGGCTGTTAAGTCTTAGGCGTGGTGTCTGAACTGAGCTCAGCTACAGGCTGCAGGTATAACCCAGCGGCATAGAGTCTTACATGATCACTCTGTAGAAATGTCACTCTATTCACTGTTTCATGTTTAGGAATCAAAGCCAGAACTTATAACTGCCATTGAAGATTGTGAATATACCTTCTTATGGTTCACCGCTGCTGCATGTCCTCTTAAAAGCAATGTGCAAAACGACTGTCGGGTAACTAATCCTGCAACAGGTGAGGAGGAGGCCTCAGGATTTTGTGTGTGGAAGACACTGCTGGAAGTAGCACTAGAATATTTACATTCTTGAGGGACTTTGTTAGAATAGGGCAGTGGGACACTTCCTCTAAATGGTGACTAACAAGCTTATTGATGGTAGAAATATCTTGTAAGGTACTGCAGCATCCCTTGGAACATAAACAGTCTCTAGTTCTGAAACTAGTTTTACCTCTGTTTATATGAATAAATAACTGTTTGCCTTTCTAATCTAGCAGACAAATAGTCTGGTTGACCTTCCTACTAAATGAAGTTACTGAAAGTTTTTAATGCAAAGGAATGTCTTGATTTTGAATCTGAAAAAGAGATTAAATTGTTCTCCAATCTCTCTACAGGCCACCTCTTTGATTTGACATCATTAAAGCGAGAGTCTGGTTATACCATCCATGATTCACACAACAGAAAGATAGAGCTGAATGTTTGTTCTGAAGCTAAAAGTTCATGCTCCAATGGAGCTGGTAAGCATCTTGTCTCCTCTGATACTGTAATTATTGACTATAGGGTACCTAAAAGAAATACTTATGTTCAATTTTACAGTAAAATGTGAGGTGCAGGTTTACTGCAAATGCAGAAGGGGTAAAGAGAACAGCTGTGTGACTGAATTGCCTAGGAAAAGAAGATCCTAAAACTGTTTTAGGAAGTGAAGCCATATATTTCTGCCAAACTCCATTCATTTGGGCTCACTTCCAGTCTCAGTCTCTTCAGTTCCTAATGGATGGATATTTTTTTGGACATGAGGCTGGGAACGTAGGTGCTTCTACTGCACCTCTTGGCTATTGTGAAAATTGGAGACATTACAAGCTTCCAGCTAAGGTGAACTGAGCACGAAAATGTCTCTATGGTGATGCATTGCTGTAATGTACCGGTACTGGGCCTTCTGTCTGCACTTCACACCTTTGCCAGTCTTTTTTTTATCTTTCTGTTCTGTTTTGGGTGCTTCTGAAACGTCAGTAGAAGTTAACTTATTTTCTAAGATGCTTACTTGTAGATTGAGTTACTAACTCTTTTGTCAAATTGAATGTGAGATAATATTTAAGCATCTTAAGTGCTAAAATAGGAAAGTTGCTTGTGAAGTAAAGATTATTTTTGTGTAGTTAGAAGATAAAACTAGATTGATTTGGTTTTTATGAGGCATCTTGATAAAATTATATATAATCTCTCTGACATTTTGTGTTAATCTCTTGGTTTTCAGAGAAATGATAACCAAATACAGAGCTCTTTGATTCCTTTAACGTGTATAGATACAGTATGTACAGCTTAATGAAATGTTAAAGACAATGTTTGGTCTTTGTTTTGGTGCAGTTCAGCTCAGTTTAATGGGAACTCCAGATGGTGTGACAAATGCTATCTTTCATAGGAAAACTAAAGTATGACTAAAATCTTAAGTTTCCCACTGTTTATATTGTAAAGGTGCAATTTTGCAGGGTGGTTATGTCAGACTTGATCTGCTTTGTTCATTTTTCTTTTTTACTTTAGCTGTCTGCATCACAGGTGACCCAAAACCAGTTAATGCTGGAAAACAGAGTAAAACTTTAACTTATGAAGATCAAGTGTTAAAACTTGTCTATGAAGATGGAGATCCTTGCCCTGCAGACCCTGCACTGAAGCATAAAAGCTATTTTAGCTTTGTATGCAAGTCTGATGCTGGAGATGACAGTCAGCCTGTTTTTCTGTCTTTTGATGAGCAGACATGCACTAGTTACTTCTCTTGGCACACTTCCTTGGCTTGTGAGGAAGAGGTAAGAATCACTTCTACAGAAAACACTTGCAGAACTAAATTTCTGAGGGGAGTTGGATATTATATCAGTGTATTTTAAATTTCTTGAGGGACAGATGTCTTCCTGTAGTACAGAACTCAAGTTCATACAGAAGTTCTCAAATGCTTTTCATACTAACATTTTTGATAGGGATGAAAAATATTTGGCAAACTCTTGCTCTGAATGTTGAGTCAAGTTGAAATTTTGAACACTTCAGAATAACCCATCTGTGGAACCTACTTAGCTGCTTTTCTGTGCAGTTCAATGGAAGCCATATAGTGTCATTGTGGGAAATGATGGTTAAAATCTTCTGGTGCAGCAGGCCAACAGAGCTGATGCTGACTTGAGGATGGATGGGAATATTCTGTTCATGGGGATATTCTTTGTTTCCAGGCAAGTAACTAGTGGGCAGGCACCAAGTATGATCAGTTTGCTCAGTGCTAAAACTGATAAACCTTGATAGCATGTCCTCTGTGATCTGCCTTGGCTACATAACAGCATGGTTTGGTCAACTCTAGCTGCACTGGTGTTCCAGAAAATACTTCATGCTAGTCTTTCTTTAGTTCATGTAGCTAGTTGAATTGTTATCGCTGTTGGGTGCATAGAGTAAAGGCCAGTAATAGGAGTGGAAGGCTAAATGAGCTATTGGGTGAATTCAAATCTTTTCCTAACACCTGAACATTACCTTCTGCAAATCTGCCTAATCATCCTTTTCACTACCTTGATCACCTCCACTATGGCCATCATTCTCTGCATTAAGCTATTTTTCCTCCTCGTCACTGTCTCAGTACTGCACCTCTTGCTTCTATTTAGGAAAAATGTCTTCCAGTTTTTTTTCCCCAACAAGAACTGTCACATGTCCCCTCTTTTGGCTGCTCTGGTTTCCTCCTCGGTAGCACGTACCATGCTGCAACACAAATCAACAGTGCCCAAACCCACTGTGTTTCCTAGTCTATTAGTTCCATTTGGTGATCACTGTGCATTTCTGATCACTTTTCAGTCACCCAAGCTATTTCAGTGTGGTGCTATGTAGGTAGCTATGGTTGTCCTGAAATGAAACAGTAATTTTATTAGTTGTTCCCTTTCTACTATCCAAACAAGAATAGACTTTTCAAATTCCATGTAAGCTTATGCACATTAAGAATGTAAGAAATTGGTTCTGCGGAAATGTAGAACTCAAGCCATCAACTTGCAATAAAATAACTTTACCTTGTTATAACCAAGCTTGTTTATTGGAGATTGTCCAATTAAGTGTGGGAGAGGGGGAGAGGAAGGGATCTACCTATCTTATGAAGTGATAGTGACTATGTATGCTGGAGTATGTGTGCCAGAGCTTTATGACTTAGTATTGTTTTGACAGGGACTCCATTCCATAAGAATGTTTAAATGATCAAGGCTTTTCATGTGCAGCTTGTTGGTGCTTGGTATCTCTAGACAAACAAAAATTACAGGAAATTCTGCTTTACTAAAATGGGAAACTTTTAAATGTAACCATGCTTCTGGCCTCAAGACGGATAGGATGCTTGTCAATAAATCAAAGCAAGTAATAAAAGAAGATCAGTAACACATCCCTTCTTGTAGGTGAAGTGCTCAGTACTGAATGGCAGTTCTGTTATTGACCTGTCTCCTCTGATCCATCGCACTGGGTATTATGAGGCATTTGTGGATGAAGATATTACAGATGTTTCTCCTGACTTTTACATCAACATTTGTGAGCCTCTCAATCCTATCAAAGATGTCAATTGCCCACCTGGAGCTGCTGTTTGTATGGTTCCTGTTAATGAATCACCAATAGTAAGTACTATGCCTTGAATCACGCATTTCCCTAATAGTTTAATACGGTATCCCTGCCTAGAGACCTGATTTGAACCAGGAGCTTGACAATGGGTTAAAGAAATGAAATGCAAAATTAAAATCACCTCTGCAAAATTCCCTTTCATTGCTTTTTCCTATCTTGAACCCCAGTGATTTTTTTGGGGGTGTCAGAAGAGTCAATGCAATGATAAATAGGAAAAATTGCTGCAGATAATTTTTTTCATATATTTCTGTGTGCCAAATACAGAGGCTGGAAAACAGAATGTCTTAGTTTACTGTTCTGTGGCTTACTCGATCTCATGATAGCCACATACTGTCATACTGCAACAGGCTATGTCCTACCATGCTTCAAAATGCATTTAGTGCTTTCATATAAGAATTTGACAGCTCAATAAATAGCAAGGCTGCACCAGAATGTTGGTTAACTTGTCCATATTATTACCTTGAGAGATGGAGGCTCTTACCTTTGGAAGTCTTGTTTGTGAGCTGTACAAGATAAACATAGAAAGTTGAGATTGTTTGCCATGAACTTTCACATTGATCTAGGGACTGTACTCTATTGTTAAGGCTGTTTTTAAGTCATTTTTTGGTAATTTGGCACAATGATGTGAAGAACAATCTACCTGTAAGATGCAGAATCTGCATGGCTTTTGTGAAGCTTAATCAAAGGGTGTTTTGAGCTTCTCAACTTATGTTTTGTTAGGATCGAAATAAAATAGCTGCTGATTGTAGAATACAGTTTTCAAAAGTATAGTAGTTGTGCTCCCATATAAACAGATGAATCTGAATTGATTTCAGACCAACTCAGAGTCAGATTTAGGTGTGTTCCATAAGTCTATTAATATATATTTTTGCTTGTGTAGGATATTGGTCGTGTTACTGAACCTCCCAAGTTAAATGAGGCAGCAAATGAAGTTCGCATCACTTACAACAGCACTACTCCTTGTCAGATAAACAGCAAACTGAACTATACTTCTCTTATTGTATTTCACTGCAGCCAAGGAACTAGTCTGGTAAGACTTCTATTAAACTTTCGTTGATTTTGAAGCATAATGGGAAGTTGGTAGTAACCAGTGTTAGCTTTGTTTAAAAATACATCAAGGATTTGTGTCTAGAATGTGTGGATGGACTTGTTTCATCAAGGAATGTACTTCATATTTGTATTCTTGACCAGCCAAAATTTCATTGAGTGCGTGAACTTTAGGCTTGAGAGTAACAGGTTCTAATGATTTCAAGGATCAGATTCTACTGATGTAATGTAGCATAACTTATTGCTGATATTGAGCGTAATGCTGTGTTGCACCTTTAGATCCAAAAGCTCGTAGTTGTACCTCAGACTAACACAAGAAGCAGTGTAACTGTAAAGCTGTTATTGTGAAATGTTTCCCCTATGTTGTAACCCTTTCCATAATCATACACAGCTTTAAAAATTTGTGTTTAGTTACTTATGTTTTTATTTTATGTCAGCACCTGACCGGTAAATTGAGTTTGCATGGAGATGTGAATTTAATGCTTCTTGAATTTTTTTCAGTGCCTTAACAAGCTGTAGAGAAGTACTTGGGTAGGATGTTTGACAAGCTAGAGCTTGCTGAAGATCACAGAACCATTTTCCATCGATATGGGGCATAAGCTGAGACTTGAGACAGCTCTGAATATTACACAGGCCATACTAATATTTTAGTTTAAAATACGACAAAGTAAAAAGCATTCTCTGTAAACTTTAACTCAATGAAATTTTGTAATGTGCTTACACTTTTGCTGCTTGCAATTAAGCTGAAAATCAAAATCTAAACCCAACTTAAGAAGAAAGCTTGGGTCCTTCAGTTCATGCTTTGGTTGTTTTCTGGAGCTAGGTGCAATGTACTTCTCTTGTAAGTTTTTTTTGTACTGGTTGTAATAGAAAAGCATTGTGTTTGTCCTACAGTCAGTGAAGTCTAGCCTTGGTAGTGACTGAGGTTAACTACTGGGGAAGGGGGGAAATGGATAAAGAGCAACAAACTTGCCAAAAATTAACCTAATGTGTCTTTTTGTTCTGGGGTAACAGGGTAAGCCAAAGATGATAATGAAACTGGACTGCAGTTTTGTGTTTGAGTGGGAAACTCCGGTTGTGTGTCCTGATAAAGTGAAAACTTCAGGCTGCTCTGTGACTGATGAACAGCTACACTATACTTTTAACCTGACCAGCCTTTCTGGCAGATCATTTGAGGTAATGCTTTCTGGTGGTGTGATTGTTTCTTATTTATTTATTTATAATTTCCTATTGCTGTCAGCACTTTACTACTGCAGCAAAAGTTTCTTTTAAGCATCCTAAGGTGTGAGAAAAGACTGAAGCATGTGCTGTGGTCAGTATTGATACTTGTTTGGTCTGTGACAGAGGAAATAATATTGTAACATTATTTTTAATGTTTCTGAGAGGGAAATTGATGGATATAGTGATGGGGAAACGAAGGAGAAATCTTCACCTTTGACAGAATCTTGAACATGAAAGCAAATCTGCTGAACAGACTTTAGCTGTGGTTCTGTGTGCTTTATCTGCAATTTTGTCATATTAAGGAAGGCTGGACTTGCAAAATGGGTCATCTTTTTCACTCGCATTATGCAAGTTTTATAAAGCCCTCATGTGGTTTTGTAAGTATTGACTGTAGGCTTTGAGGTGGACTTGTGATGCTTCTGTTTGTCTACACAGGTATTTTCTGGATCCAACAGTTACCATATTGGTGTGTGCAGTAAGGCAGAAGGCTTGCCCCAAGGAAAATGCAAAGATGGGGCAGTGTGTTTGACATCTAAAACCGGTGCTTCATCTTTTGGTAACATAAAGGAAATGAAAATGGACTATAGCCACCAGGATGAAACAGTCATCTTGCAGTATACAGGAGGTGATCTGTGCCCTCCAGGTGAGATTGGAGCAAACGCATTCTTTACGTTAAAAATTTGTCAGATTTTTTTGCCCATAAAATATGAGGCTTCGTTGTGATAAGAGGAAGCAATGTGATTTTATGGATGTTAATAGAAACATGTGGTTTCATTAAATCACTTGCACCGTGCTGAACATGCAACATCAACATCCATCTCCCTAGAAGAAACAGTGCAGCTTTTCTGTAGGGATGATCATAGCTACTTGTATACTACATCTAGTTTTCTAATTGGTTTTAAACTCAGTGTTTCAATATTTCTGTTGTCTGCCTCTGACTCTTCTTTAGTATTGAAGTACAGGCTTTGGATATAGTCCTGAGTATAGATATTCCTGCTGTTCTACTGGCTGTTGTTGAGAGATTATGCCTTTACTTCTCAGTGACTGAAAAGGGAGAGCTTTGTGTGTTCCCCTTCAAATACAAAGGGAAGACCTATGTGGAATGTACTACAGAAGAAAAGGATAAGCCATGGTGTGCTACAACTGAAAACTACCAGGGAGATGAGAAGTGGGGATTCTGTGGTAGCAGTAAGTACTTCATGCACTTCATGTACAAGGATCTGAGCTAACACAGGGATTTAGCTACGCTAAAATCCATACATGCCTGAAAGCCTCATGCAAAGCATGTTTTTCCTTTTTTTCCAACCTTCCACCTTACAGCAAATGCAAGAAAGGAATCGACCATTATCTTTACATGTGATGAAAACGTTGGTATTGGGAGACCATACCTTCTCAGTGAGACACTTGGTTGTGCTGTGACATTTGAATGGAAGACTCAGGCTGTTTGTCCTCCCCAGAAAATGGAGTGCAAGTTTGTCCAGAAACATAGAACTTACGACTTCAGAATGCTCTCTTCCCTGACAGGGTCATGGATCTTTTTCCACAATGGGAACTCGTGAGTAATGAGCAGCTTGCTAATCAGTACAGTTGAAGTTGTAATGTGGCATAGTATTTCTGTTTGCTTAAAACTGTCAGTGCTTAACACTGCATGTAGATAAAATGGGTTCCTTTCTGAGTTCTTTTTTTATATCTGAAGGGATTGAAAATTACATTCTTCATTCTCACTCCTCCCCTGTATTGGTAACCTTTTTCAAAGGTGAATAAGTCTAAACGAAAAGCTTTTTAAAAGCTTTCTGTTTAAATTATCTTAACAATGCACTTTTGTCCTTTAAATGCAATTTTTTTAAATCTTAATTATGTTGAACAAAAATCTTAATTACTTAGTTGCTTTCTTTTGACTCAAGTGTGTAACTTCTTGTCTAAAGGTTAACTGTGTTTTTTCCCCCACATTGCTCTATGTGTCAGCTTAGAGGAAAATAATGAATGGCAGGAATTCATCAACCTTTCTAGCATTCCCCCTTCAGTTAGCAAATAGAAATAAACTGGCAAGGGTGACAGACAGCATCTAATTCTCAACTTATGATAAACTATGGGATAACAAAACCACTTACTTTACCACCTTGCTAGTAGTTCTTCTGTTCTAACATATCTGAACTGGTAGTACTTCGAAGAGACTGTAGGATAGTACTATAACCTTTATAACTGAAAAACTTTTGGACATTTCTTGACTCTTCTAATTTCTGGTTTGGACCCATGTCAAAATTAACTAGTGAACTTATCTAGTAAATGATGAATTTTTTCTTCTTTTTTTTTCAGAATCTTTTACTTCTAACTATCATTACCAAGTAATCTGCCAAACCTATAATTAGCTTTATTCTGTAACAAAGCCAATAATTATCTCTATTCTGTAAACTTTATTCTTAATTAGCTTTGTTCTGCAAGCTACTTTGAGATTTAGTTTCTTGCAAGCTGTTTAGCTTTCCATGAAGATTCTAGAGTTCAGGTATCACTTCTTCACTTGAGTGTAAATGAATGTTGAAGTTTTGTCTACCATGTTCTCTATAGGTACTATGTAAATCTCTGTCAGAGGGTACATCAGGGACCAACAGGCTGCCCTGAAAGAGCCAGTATTTGCAGGAAAAGCAACAATGGAGACGTTCAAGTTCTTGGACTTGTTCATACACAGAAGCTGAATGTGACAGGTAGAGTTACTTTATTTTCTTGTAGAGAGCTAGAAATTAAAGGTTAAATCTTACAGCCTAGCTATAGTGATTCTTAGAATTATGGTGAAGCCTGTATTTTGAAATACCTTTACCAGTGAATCTTCTGTTTAAAAACAAAACCAGTAAATGCTACTACTCTAATGTGGTGTTTAAGTCCTGAGAAAACATTGAAGCAAATAAACAGTGTTGTCATTAAAGCTGTAAGGAATGAATTGTCCATCTGAACATCAAGAAACACCTTTTTATAGTGAAAGTGCCCAAGCAATGGCATGTGTAGCCCAAAGAGGTGATAGTTTCCTACCTTGAAGACACTCAAAGGCTGTTTGGGCAGCTGTCTCCAGGTGGCCACTATGTGAGCAGTGGGGTTTGGACCCCATGACCTCCACATGACCTCCAGGGGTCCCTTCCAACCTCAGCCCATCTGTGATTCCATAGTTGTGGGAGGGAGAATTATTTTTGTCCATCTTATTTAAAAATGCTTATTCTGTGTCAACTAACTTCTCCAATTGAAGCAGCATGTGAAAGATGACTAATTGGCTTCACACTTAAGAAAAGGAATAAAAAAATAATTTAAATCTTATGCAGGCTTTCAGTTTAAGGAATATTTTAAAATTGGTGCTGAATTTGTAAAATTGAGGAAAATTTTCCATCCGGTTACAAAAGCAGTGGCATGTATTGTGTGTGCTTATTGTTATGACCATACTGGTGACTTGAACACAGCACACAATGTAAATGCAAAAGTGTTCAGGGAGTGATTTTTTTTTTTTTAATGATAAAAAGTGGGAATACCTTGAGTTACTGAAGTGCTGTAATTGATATATGGTCAAGTCCTAGAAGCTGAAGCAAGGAAGTCTAGAGAATAAACAAAGGAAATTTCTGACACTGCTTAAAAAAAAATCCCTGAGTGTCACCATTTTTTTTTCTAGGTGATACAGTGTATATAAGTTATTCCAGTGGGCAAGAATGTAGTAAAAACAAGAAAGTAACAACAATTATAGAGCTGAAATGTGCAAAAACAGTTGGCATGCCTATGCTGCAGAGGTGAGTAATTAACACACCAGTGATCTTTATCACTTCTTCCTTTGTAGCTCTCTAGTGAACTCTTTAAGTCTTGGGACAGTGCCTGTCCACTTTGTTGGACAGTCCCTAAAATAATCCTTGGCCTGTACATGTAAGGCTTGAATCTTCTGCAGTTTCTGCAACTGTTCACTTCCATAAACAATTGTATTTTGTATTTATCTTAAATTTTTTGCCAAAAATGTAAGCATTCTACTTCCAAATTAGATCTGACAATGGCTGGGGTTCTGTTGTTTTCTATGTTAGTTGTAGTACAACCACTCTTAACTTTGCTCAAAATCTATGTTAGAGAACACTTACTGTGGGTAAGTGATTGAACTAATAAAACATGGTGTATTGTTGCCTCAATTCAGTGTATTTAACTAGAAGTTGTCTCAAGTTAGGTTTATTTGCATAGATCACAAATACTAAGCTTGATAACTTTTTGTTCAGTCTTGATCTTGTTAACTGTATATTACTTGTAGAACTGGGCAAGATGCTCTGTATAAGTCAAAGAACTAGGTAGCCAGATTTGACTAGCTTATACCTTTGTCCTGTTTAAATAAAGGGCAGGCTTAACATGCTGCAGAAAAAGCAGATTGGTATGTTTATTAGCTAAAATATTTCAATAAAATCCTCTGATACGCTCTGTGAATTCTGGAACTTTAGGTAAGAAGTTCAAGTGCAGTCAGATTTTTTAAAATCTTGGAACTCTGGAAAAAATGCAGTGCAGTTCTTCAAATAGCTTTCTTTGAGTGCTACTTTACTATTGTAGCTTAGTTTCAGCATGATACTTAGGCAGGACATTGTCACATGTGGGTTAGAAGTTGTCTCTTCCCTTTCTCAATGTGCTAAAAACATGTTATTCTTTCCTGGCGTCATCAGGTCTGTCTCTTATTTGGTAGGTTTGATGAAGAAAACTGTGCTTACTACATCACCTGGGACACACGTGCAGCTTGTGCTGTGAAGCAGCAGGAGGTGGAGGTGGTGAATGGAACAGTTATTAATCCTGCAACTGGAAAAAATTTCTCTTTAGGAGATGTTTATTATAAGTGAGTAAAAAAACCCCAAAACAACAAAAGCTCTACAAAGATCAAAGCCCACATGATCTTAGTCCTGTAGACCTGTACTGCAAGAAGAGCACTTGGTGTGAATATTTTGTGTTGCCTTAAGTGTTTAGCTGTCAAGTGGGAATAGCACTGAATTCACCTTGTACTGATGACTGACTTAAAGTCCTGGTTTTGTTAGTGCAGCTCACAGTTGGGCTTATAACTGTGAACATGTCCAGGTGTACTCAAGACAAGTCTAAAGCTTACACATACTCATCTTGATGTTAGATCTCTTTACTGTAGGTAATTGCTCTCTTCCATAGTGTGTAGACATTAGTTCAGTGCCAGGGATTTGATTTCCTGCCTTGCCCCTGCGAAGAGTACTCTTTGCCTTTTTACATAGCACCTTTTTACGTGCTCACACAATCCAGATGGAAGTAGGAACCCATGCTTCAAAAGCCTTGGAAGTGAGGGAGGACATCTCTGGAGGAATGGTTAAGCATGCCTGAACTCAGGAGTGGTAGAGGAAGACCAGCAGTTACACAGACTGTATGAGACATTGTACATAATCCTGTTCCATAATATCTTATAAACTGTTCTATTTAACATTAACATTAGAGTTATGGTAGGAAATCTGCCCATACTGGTGTTGTGAGAAGAATAAACTCTGCTTGTAGGGCACAAGCTGCTAGTATTCAGGATTAGAGTAACTGAGCAGAAGCATTGCATATAAACCTGTTGTGCAAATGCGATGACAGCATTGCAAGCACTGAGGAGAAAGGCAAAATCAAACAGGCCTAAGTGAAGGAGAAGGTGGCAGGAAAAAATTCAAAACTTGGTGTAATGTGAGATTAAAGACAAATCATAATTATTCAAGCTCAGCTTTCAAGCAGGTGGCTAGTACAACTAGCTCAGAGCTTTCTTGCTTAACCAGCAAAGTGAAAGGATGGTAGAACTAGTTACCTTCCTGGAGAATGTGGCTAAGCTGTGCTATTTATCATGGCTGCAGAGCACACCGTATAGTTTTTATCGTCAGTAGTGTGCGTGAGTCACTGAATCATGCTTTTGTCTTAAGTTTATCTTAAACCTTTGGAGGTATTTACATGTTCACTGACACATTGAGGGCAGTATAACTGGAAAAATTTGCTTTCTGTGCTTGCTTAGAAAGATTATATTTATGCTGAATATAATCCTTATTTCTAATGTTCAGGGAGGAAGCCTCAGTCCTGCATCTTCTGTTGTTGCTGAATCACTCTGCTTGCTCTGGAATCAACCAGTGGTAGCAATTACCACTGTTGCCAGTCTTATCTCTTGGGAATAACTCAAATCTGTGAGTTTAGACTTAAGGATGGACTTGCCCTCTGTTTCCTCAGGTTGTACACAGCTTCTGGTGACATACGGACAAATGGCGATAAATATGTATATGAAATTCAACTTTCTGGTATACGAAACTCAAGTTTCTCAGAGTGCTCTGGAGCAAACATCTGCCAAGTTAAAACTAATGAACGTCGCTTTCGGAGAGTTGGTTCTGCCAGAAAAGCTAAATATTTTGTTGAGGGTGAGTACTTGCCCAAAAGACAGAATTACCTGATACTCTGTGTCAACTACTTCCTCAGAAAACAGTTCTTGTTTCACAACATCCATGCTATTCCATTTCTGTAAAGCTATCCAAAGTCTGACTAGCATAATTTAGGTTGCTCTTTTCCTACTGTGTAAGCTCAGTTGCAAATGTGGCCATATAGGGGTTTGGGCTTGATACTTGTTGAATCTCTTCTAGTTAGCTACTTTTTTGTGTTAAGAGCTTAACCAGCTGTTCCATAGCAACTGTTAGGATCGGCTACATAAAAGTATAGGCTCAACTGTAGATACTGCAAAGTGTAAGCAGTTACTGCAGAACAAATACGTAACATTTCAGGTTCTCAAGGAAGTAGTAAACTACAAGGTTTTCCTCTCATTGTAGATGATGACTTGGATGTCATATTTTCATCTGACTCCAGATGTGGTAAAGATAAATCAAAGTTTGTGTCTTCAACCATTTTCTTCCACTGCAATCCACAAGCAAAGGAAGGCATCCCTGAATTCCTTCAGGAGACAGCAGATTGCCAGTATTTATTTACGTGGTACACATCTGCTGTGTGTCCATTAAGGTGAGTAGGTATCCATTTTCTGAAACCAGCTTTTGTCAGCTCTTCTCAGCTAAAAGCTTTTTTGTATTTGCCCGTTACAATGATTGTGAACAGAGGAAAAGCTGAAAGAGCAGTAGGGTCATACATGGAATTACTCTTCATATATGCAGTGTTTGGCACATGACTGCTAAATAAAAGCTTGTCAGACTGATCTGGACCTAAGACTGGAGAGGCATGGTGTAATTATTACTGTTTTCAATAAGTAAAACCTACTGTAGCTGATACAACATTCTGTTGCATGTTACTCAGAGGAGTAAACAATTTGTGGGTAAGGTGTTTTGGTCCCTCTTGCCTTACTGTCTGGAAAACTTTGAAACCATGGCAAAGACTGGCCTTCCCTTCTATCTGCCCACTTGTTTATGCTGGAGTGAAAAGTCTTTACAGGTCTTGAAGGAATAATGAGATATTTCTGCAATTAAATATGATCAGCTAATTTACAGATCTGAAAAGGAGTAATGGAGGGACAGTGTTAAAAGCAGAGTGTCTGTGTCTAGAGTCTTGCAGCATTCTTGCCATGTAGGCAGTCTCACTGTGAAGGATTGAACGACTGCTTCTGGGAGTGTTTACTTTCTAGCTGCTAGCATGAAAGGACAGGGAAACTCTTTATTCTGGTTTAAACAGGCAATTAGCTATTGAGGGAGTTTGGTATGTGTAGTGCCATAGTCAGCTGAAAGTTAAATAATTTTTGTAGCTTTTGCAGCTTGCTTAAATCCAGGTTTGGTTCTAAAGTAGCAGTTTTGTGTTGGTAACTGCTGCTGGGTAAGCTCTGAAGTGCTTAATTGTGCTCTGGAGTCTTGACTTTATTTAGTTTTTTGCACTATTTAATAGCATACCAGGATGTAGGCACAGTACATACATTTCTATTTTTAAAGTTATTTTTCACTTAGCTAAAATCCCGTAAATTTAGTTCATGTAGCTGTTAGGTTGAACTGACAGGATGGTGTGGCATGTTTTCTTTGAATCTGCTGTTTCTAATCCAGTTTGAGACCGGTCAATAGATCTTACTTATCCTTCTCTTTTCAATTTGTGGTACTAGATCAACCAGTGATCCAGGAAACAATCAGCACCAGACAGATCAGGAGGCCCAAGGACATAAAGGTCTTTCAAGAAGAAGCCAGGCTGTTGGTGCTGTGCTGAGTGTCCTTCTAGTTATTCTCACTGCATGTCTAATAATCTTGCTGTTCTACAAAAAAGAGAGGAGGTAAGAAATGATTAGGAGGCTTTAGAAGTTTCTTTGACAGCACTTGGTTTCCTAGGGCAGTCCCATGGTGTAATGGAGAGCACTCTGGACTCCGAATCCCAAGGACCTGAGTTCGAGTCTCAGTGGGACCATCCCCTGGCAGTTCAATGCCTCCCTGCCATCCCATCCCGTCACATCTCGGGTGCTCAGCAGGGTCAGCCCCAGTTAGTACCGGGTGCTGTGACAGTCCCGAGGACTTCACTGTCACTGTCCAAGCTCACTCGGCCGTGGCAAATGGACCTCAGGACTTAAACAGTGAGGCCAGTTCTGCACACGCTGTGCCTCACCTAAAAAATCCACTGCACAGGCTGGAAGGGCACGTGGGGAGAGCTCTGCCCAAATCTTTGTTTGCAAAGCTTGGCCATACATACATACCTTGGTTTCCTGCCAAAAGTGAAAGTGAAGTAGTAAATTCAAGTTCTGTTTTTGGCAGCATCCATTGTCAAACTGCTGGTTCCTTCAAATTCTCCATTATCCTCTGAAGGCCCATGTAAAGAGGGCTGGAGTATGTAATTGAGTTGGACTAGCCTCAATTGTGGACAATTGCTAATTAGGGAGGATAAAACAATGTGACTTTTGTTAGTATTTGATATTCCTCTCCTTTCATGGAGTCTAGCTGGATCCATAAAACAGCATCAAGGAACAAACTGAAGTCCTGCTGTTCCTTTGCTTTCCAGTCAAGTTAGGGATTTTTTTTTTCCCTTACGTATAAAGGCCAGAGCTGTTTCAGTCACCCTGAAGCTGTGGTTAGAGGGAAGATGTATGTCGTCATGGACTGAAATTTGTTAGAGTGGTTCAGGGTCAATGCAATAACTTTCGGCTTACTTGTTGAAATGCTTTATGTTGATGATAAAAATCCAGTGAAGAAATGTGAGGGCTGGTAACTGCATATGGTCTTCTTAATGTAGTATTCTTCCCTTTCTTTAGGGAAATTGTAATAAACAAGATAACAAACTGCTGCAGAAGAACATCTGGAGTTTCCTACAAATACACAAAGGTAACACAGTGACAAAATCAAATTTGTTTCTTGTCAAGTTTTCTTAATATGAAGCTTTTGTAAATGAATAAATAAATGCCCTTAATTTCTAGTTCATTCAGTGCATGGAAACCATACTGTGTGGCTTCAGGAAAGTCACATAGCTGACATATGCACACTTATGTTGTGAAATGAGAAAGGGAGGTAAAGTTGAGGGAATGAAGAGCAGTCCATAAATGGCCAAATGACACATAAGTGTACAAGAAGAGAATAAAGTCTGTTCAACATAGTGAAAAGCAATGCTCTTGCAGTCTTACGTTTATGTTAAACCCAAGGGCGTGTGTGATGTGGGGTCTGTTGACTGGGGAGACTCTAGAGTGGTATATATGCAGTCTCCTCTTGCTTTTTATTTTCTTGCAGATAAACAGTGAAGAAGAAGCTAATGAGAATGAAACAGAGTGGCTTATGGAGGAAGTTGCAGCACCAAATCAGAGAACAGCAAAAGGAGGGCAGGAGAATGGTCACATTACTACCAAGTCTGTTACATCTGAAGCCTTTACCTCTCTCCGTGTGGATGACCTGGACAGTGAGGACGAAGTGTTAACCATTCCAGATGTAAAGATTCAGACAGGAAGAGGACTAGACAAGAATAAGCACCCACAAAAGAAGCTACCTAGTCTTGGCAGTGACAAAGCTTATTTGCTAAATGGAAGAAAAGAAAGCAAAGCAAAAGCCAAGCCAGGCCAGCAGCAGGCACAGAACTCTACAAATACAGTATCGTTTCATGATGATAGTGATGAGGACTTGTTGAATATTTAATAACCCCTCTCGTGCCTAATCAAATATATAGAGAGAGATTATATATAATGGGACAACATTTCCAACCAAATATGAGGACTTCAGCCTGAAAGATATTTCTGAATTTTGCCTTTAACAAGAAACCATTAAAAAGGGAAGAAGAGAAAGATTTCTTGGTTGTTTACAATGATCTGTTCAGTAATGACTGGATTTCTGACATCCAGTTGGCTGAGTTATGTTGACTCTCTCTAGCCAGGACACTTTTTTTTTTTAAATGCCTCAGCATAAATGTTAAATGCTTGCTTAAAAAAGAGAAACCTTTGAAAGGAAAGGATGAAGGCTCAATGAAGCCCCTGGCTTCTGAGACTCAAGTTATCTGACTACTATCATTTTAACTCCTATTTATTGATCCTCACTACTCAGGTTTGCTAATAGTAACATGTTCTTCCTGCCGGCAGGGTATTATTCTATGGGTTCACCCATTGTAAGGAAAAATAAAACTTTTGTGTCTTGGGATGATTTGATGTAAATTTTGGAACTGGTTCTAATTTATCCTGTAAATTTGAATATCCATTCTAATTTAAACAGATCATTGGTTCAAAGGTGTGGACTGAAAGGTACAGTTCTGTATAGCTTTAGCCTGAAATGGTTGCTGTTCTTCGCATGATGTTTTTTTTTGGTACTGCTCACATGACTGACTTCATCAGTATTTGCCTAAGCAGCTGATAAGCACCCAAAGATTTCTTTTATTTTTTCCCCTCTTGATTATGGCTGGATTAGACTGACTGCACGGAGAAACAGTTTTCAAGAATGTAGATGATACAATCTGCACTGCCCAGTTTGTCATCACTGAGAGAAGCCCAACAAGTGGAGGAACCCTGGTTGGTGCAATACTTCTCTCTGGTATTAAGTTCAAGAAAACAAAAAATCTGTGCCAATGTCTTCTGATAGCCTGATTTCTCATTCTTATGCCACAATCCTGGCCATGGTCATTGATTTGAAGTGTTGCTGGTAATGAATGAAGGTCAATTTTCTTGTAGCAGTCTTGCTGTTCTCCAAGTGTTTCCTAAATAAAATTATGGACAATGATAGGGTTACAAAGCATTCTAGAAGTACATGCGTTGGTCAGAATTTTTTGAAACTTTTTGTTGTTCCTTTTGGCTGGCATACTCAGTTTCAACAATGGTTTCTTTTTATAAAAACTCCATTTTGAATCAAAATAGTGTAATATAAAGTATTCAGCAATTTCAATAAAAGATATGAAGTGGGTATTCCAAATCCTACACCTTTGTTCTGGAATCCTTCCTAACACTAGCCTGTAATGCTGCCTGCCAGCCTGGTGATACCCTTTTTAGCTGTGATAGTTAAATTTTGTTCAAAACAAGAACCAGTGTTTGATGACAGATTGGAATATATAGGTATGCCCTGGTGGTGTATTCCTTCTTTTATCAGTCTGTGGTTTTCCTTTTGTATTATTAGCAGTGGAGCTGTAAATTGGTTTGGCTTAAGCTGCATCCTGTCAAACTTAAAAGCAGCATTTTTCTTATGTGGGATTAAGTGAGCCTGAGGGGAGTAAGAAGCTTGATGATGTATTTTTTTATTACTATTAGTTAGTATTGTAACAGTTCTCTCAATGGTTGCTGAAGAGTGCTTCTTTCCTTCTGTAAGTCATCAAGGCTGGAATCTTGGGGTTGTTTGATCCATGAACCCACTTGTTATTTCCCATGGGTCAAAGCACATCATGGCTTTGTTTTGGCCATGCCTACTGATGCTTGGGTAGAACAGAGCTTGCATGTTTAGGGGTGCTTATCTGATGATATATTTCTAATTTGCATATGACAGCAGAGAGTAACTTCAGTGCCTGGTCTTGGAACTATTGCCCACTTTTTATCTAGGCATCTGTAGGTACACTGTCAGAATCTTACCTTATTTAGAGATGGATGCATGACTTGCTTCACCCTATTTTCCCAGTAGGATACCCTACTTAACCATAGGGAGGGAAGTGTTATGAGAACAGCAGGGCCGAAATGAATATGTACAAATGGCTGGGCCAGGAGCAGAATCTTAGTCAGTGGCTTGACTCCCTGTGAAGGGAGTCTCTTAAGAAACTCACCCTTTGGGCACAGTGCCACTCTGCCCCTCTCTGGACTGTCTGCAGAGAGGCTGGTGGGAAATCAGGAAAACAGGCCCACTCTGGAGCTAAGTTTTTAGTCCATGTGAAACTTATGCACACCATTAACAACTGTTTGAACAAAGCTGGTAGGAAAGAAATGATGTGAGTGGTTTTGGGTGTGTTTTTCAGATACAGCCTAATGTCTTTAAACTTCACCCACTTCCCAGGTGGGCTTTGACTTGAGTTTGACTTGGCCCCAGGTGACTGCACATATCCTCCTGTTGAGGGCTATGGGGCCTGGCTGTGTGTGTGACCGTTGCTGTGCACTTTTATGTCACTGTTCCCCTCCTCAGCTCCACATGCAGGCCCTGCAGCCATGGGGACAAAGGTCTGATGTGGGGTGGTGCTGTGCTGGGCCTTGGGTAACACAGCTCTGAGTGGCCCCAGGAGAGGAGCTCTTGTTAACTTGCCATAGGTGATCCTGATGAAGAAAAAGATGAGGTAGGAGAGGAGAAAGCATATCTAGCCAATGTGGGGAATGATACTAAAATTAAAGGGTTGGTCTGCAAAGCAGCTTTCACAGCTGATTAGGCCGTGGTTGCCTCTGTGGCTTATGAGACCAGGTGAAGAACTGGTTCTATTTCAATCCCCAGGCCAGAATGGCCTAAACTGGTTTATTTTTTGGAGTATATTGAGATAAGGTCTTTAAATTTTGTTTTCATTGTTGCCTAAGCTATTCAATGGTATTTCCAGGCCATTTTCCACCTTTTTTCTATCTTCAGAATATTACCTTCGCTTATGCTTTTCTTTCTGAAGAAAGTCACTGTTGCCAAGAAAGGATAGAGGAGAAGCTGGTGTCTGTCCATAGGCAGGACAAACTACCCTTGGGTGCCTAATATAGCTGGATTTATTTGAGGTGCCCACAATGAAGTCTACCTAAAGTCTTACAGGTCTTCTGTGGTAAAATCAGCTGGTTTGGCCATCACTATTGTAGTTATGGCTTCCCACAGCTATTCCCAGTGCATAATTCTGTAGTGAATGCTTTATCGTATCACTGGAAAAATATGGTCAGGTGACAATAGCATTCCCTGATGGGGAGAGGTTTTCCTTGGAAATGGAAGTGTGGAGAATAAAGGATGAGACACACGTGATACCAGAGTTTTCAGGAAAACTGTGCTCTTCCTGACACATGGCTCAACATACAGACACTTCTTCACAGTGTACTTACCTACTCTTTACAGATCCTGGTTAATAAGTTTTGCTCATATGTGGTGCCCAGCCACCCTGCACTAAACTCGTATGTTGGTGGAATTTTCCATCTTTGCTCCTTAAAAATGCCTATTATTTGAGGAGCTGACTAGCCTAATTAAAAAAAACCTCAAAACACCACAAACACAAAAAACCACCAAAAACAGCCCACAAAAAAAGAACCAACCAAAAAGCCCACCCCAACCAACCAACCAACCAATCAAAAAAGCCCCAAACCCCCCCCCAAACCCCTAAAAGGCTGTGGCACTTACGGGCTTTTCTGGAGAAAAGCAACATGGAAGTGCTCTGTTTTGGGGTTAAGTGCAAATTTCCCCTGGGTGAATTAAGGTCTGATTTCAAATGAAACCTAAAAAATAAAGCTTGCAACATGTAGTTTAATAATTTATGGAGTTAGTCTTGACTTTTGGTCAAATGTCTTTGTAACTTAAATAGCTTTGCTGCCAACTAAACGTATCAGTGCTGCGGAGAGGACGTTGTTGGGGGTTTTGAGGTGGTTTTGATGCCAAAATGCCAACCCTAGATGACATTTTAGAGCATGTTGGAGAATTCGACAGGTTCCAGAAGCAAACCTTTTTTGTCCTGTGTTTGCTTTCTGCTGCCTTCACCCCAGTGTATGTGGGTGTCGTCTTCTTTGGGTTCATCCCTGAGCACCATTGCCGCAGTCCTGGGGTGGCTGAGCTGAGCCAGCAGTGTTGCTGGAGCCTGGAGGAGCAGCTGAACCACACAATTCCCGAGTGGGATGGCCAAGGGGCCAGTTACAACAGCCGCTGCAGGAGGTACGAGGTGGACTGGAACACCACGGGTGTCAGCTGCACTGACCCTCTTGGCAGCCTCGTGGGCAATGGGAGCACTGTTCCCCTCGGTCCCTGCCGGGACGGCTGGGTCTACCACTCTCCAGGGAGCTCTCTCGTGACTGAGGTAAAGACAAATATGTCCCCTTTCCATCGTCCCCTCTGTTACAGTCAAGCTGAGGGTTGTGGGAGAGGGTTGGATTACCTGGAGAAGGAGTCAACTCTCACTGTGAACTTGCACTGTAGTGTTCACAAGTCATCTTCCCTGTGCCCTTGCTCTGGAGTGTTACCTTGGCTGCTCAGGAGGTTTATATCTCCAGCTGGGGAGCAAAGCATATTTCAGCAAATAAATCCCCCAGCAGTTAAAGTCCAGTTCTGAAAGAAACTTCTGTCACATGAGGGATCCGATTGGTGGAGGTGTGTAAACAGTGCAGCTTCCAGCGCTGCAAACAAAACTGGCCAATGCAAAGGTCTTCATTTCTTTCCCCCACCCCTCCCTTTTTTTTTCTTTAAATGAATAAATCCTTTTAAAGTTTGTTTCAAATAGGAATGAATGGCAGACAGGGCAAGGGAAAAGGTAATTTCTTCCCACAGTTAAGCAGCTTAAGTCAGGAATAAACTGCAGAAAAGCCAATGGTTGTTTTGTGTTCTCAGAAGGGGTGTGAATAAACTTAAAATAGTACTTAAGCTACATGCTGTTCTTTAACAGTTTAGGTACTTTAAAATAAGCCAGTAACTGGAGTGACAAGCTTGATTTCATCACAGAAAATTCCACGAAATTTTTAGGAATGGTCAAAGTCAGTATTTTTCCCCTTAACACAAACACAGGAGCAGGTACATTCAGTGCTCTATGAACTTCAGAATGTATAGTTTTGTGAGAAGTTGGAACTAGAAATAAAGTGATGCACTGTAAGCATACTTCTTTCAGCAAGGTATGGGCTGTGTGATATTAAAGTGAGGAAGTGAGGCACCTCGACTGAAGGGTGACTCAGACCTTCTACACAGCAGCAGATCAGCAGGCACCTCTTGCTGCAAAAGGCTCCATATGACCCCACCATCATCTCATGAGACTGTGGCAAGCTAAAAACGTGCAGTCTGTGTGGGTTCATGCAATCCTGCTTTCACATTGTCTTCCCTTTCCTGCTAAATGGGGTGGAAGGGCAGGCCCATGGGCCATTTCTTTCAGGGGGTAACCAGACATGTCACATGCCTCTATGTGCATTTTGTCAATGAGTTTCTGGTTGTGACTGTTTTCATGAAAGCTCTTAGGCTCTGTTATGCTGTACTGTTGTTCTGACAGCTAAGCAAGGGAAGGGATAGTGCAGTGTAAGGTGTGTTACTGTGGCCAAAGGAAAATTTGCATATGAAATAATATTCTCATGGGAAGTCCCACAGAGCACCATGACTAACATATGGTTTTGTGTTCAGATGCTTTGTTACAATTAAACCCAGCTACCAGCAGGATGGGAAGGGATTCTCAGTCATATTGAGAGGGTTTTGAAGTAACTTAGTAGGTTTTTTGTAGCTTTTATGTATATCTACTAGGTATGACAAGTCAGACCAGATGGCAAATATATGTGGATACCCATGTGGTGTAAAGCTTGGTCCTGGATACAAAATACACCCTTTCCAGATGCATACAACAAGGTAGTTGAGCTAAAGACCAGAGCAGAGGGAAAATGCTGTGGTCTCAGGCCAGAAGCAGATGCTTCCACCCTCCTCCAGGGAGCCAGTGCTCCTCTGGAGGGAGGACACTGCAAGCTTCTGAAGGCATCTAGAATACTTTCAGTAAAGGCATCATACTTAGTCCTGAGGGGTCCACAGGGACCACTGTGCCATATGAGGGTATGAGGCAGTAAGAACTGCTTAGAAAGGCTACAAAAAAAGCTGTTTGAAGGGCCCAGTGTGATCATCAGATCCATGATGATTTGATCAACAAGGGCCAGCACAAGTTAGGGTACTAATTTTGACAGGTAATAACTCACATATGCTCTTTCAAGTAGAGAGAGATGAGACATAAATGGGAAATACCAGTAAATTGCTCAAGGGCTTGTTTCAGTTTTTAATGTTGGACACTTGGCTAAGTTAGTAGAATTTCTGTAGGCTGGCAAAACAGGCATTGACCCAGAAACAAGTTTAAATCTTTAATTGTAGTGAAAAGGACTTCTGGATGTGAACCAGCAACTCATTTCATTCTTTTGCCTCTGACTATGGTTGCTTCTTCAGTTTGACCTGGTGTGTGAGGATTCCTGGAAGCTGGACCTCTTTCAGTCTGCAGTGAATGCTGGGTTTTTTATTGGCTCCATAAACATTGGCTACATTGCAGACAGGTATGTATGGGCTGACTGTAAAACCCTCTGACCTCCCTTACTTGTGTTCAGCAGCTAAACTTAGATAAATGTTGTGCAACAGATATAATCTTTTCTCAAAATAAGGTCAACCACCTGGATGTTCAGTCACAGTATGAGGAGCAAGTACTTTGCTTCCTAGGTTATACCTGATGATTGGTACAGATCTGCTCAGCAAGCCCTGCAAAGCGTGCAAGAACCATTTCAGTATGATATACCCCAAACTTCCCACTGTGCCACATCAGAACCCTGGGGTGTTGACCAAAGCCAGGAAACACTGGTTTGGAGCTCCCACTTGATCTGTTACACTCTGTGTGGCTGAAGCTTGGGAACATCTTGCTTTCTTTGGAGAAGCTTAGAAATTTTTGGCAAAGAGATTGCCAGATGAGTACAGCAGCAGTCGCTGTGAAAAAGCAGAAATCCCTTTAGCTCCCTGTTCAGAACCAGCAGAGTCAGACTCCTTAGCTCAGGCACCTGGGGTTAAAGAGAAACAACTGCTACTGTTAAAGAGAAATCTAAAGGCCTGTTCCCCCCGTGCCCAGGACTGGTAATACAGCAGGCTCTGAGTTGTTGTTCCAACTGTGGAATGCAGCCCAGTCACAAGGAGACCCATACATACTAGAGTTTTGAAGACTAAGGTTGTGGTATATAAACCCTTTATACATCTAGTGCACATGGCAGTATCAGAATAGTAATATCAACTTTTCACCCCAATATAATTGTGTAAACATGGGACTGGGTTTTTTTCCTGTAAGTTTTTGTGGAATTGCAGAGCAATTGGCACAGGAACTTTTCATAGAATAGAAAAACAGATAAGTGAGTAATGAGCAAAGAATAAAAGCATGTCTCTATCCCTTGCATAACAAAATTGGATTTTTTTCCCCAAAGATACACAAAGTTCTTACTAGTTTAAAACACCCATGCTTTCATGACTAGTGGTGTGCTTCATATGTATTATTTTTCAATCCAGATTTGGCCGTAAATTTTGCCTCTTAACTACAATTTTTGCAAACATTGTCTGTGGAATCCTTCTGGTCTTCGTGCCCACCTACCTGTGGATAGTCATCATCCGGTTCTTGCAAGGGCTGGTCAGCAAGGGCTGCTGGACTGCAGGCTACATCCTGGGTGAGTTTGGAACTTCTCCCAGGAGCAAGACTAACTGCAAAAGGTGAAGGAAAAAGATCAACTCCAAAAAACTTCAACAAAAGCTATTTAAAAAATGCCTCCCATCGTGTTTTATAAAAGAGTTTTCTCCATCTTTGACTTCTCAGGAATTTTTCAAGGACTGTCATTAGGGAGAAACAACAGTAGCCTTCAAAGCTCAGTCAAGTTGTGGTATATTAAGGCTGTTACCTCGAGACAGGCTTTCCCCTATGGCACAGCTCACCTTTGCGCATCTGGGCACCTAGGCTCCTTTTCTTCCCTTTGGGCTCTGGCTGGGGAAGGCGATGGTCCCAGGCAGACTACAGCCACTCAAGCCTGGTCACAGACAGGATGACAGCAGAGGAGGCCATTAAGAATCAGAGGGAGGGTGGGGAAAATCTGAGGCATTTTTATGGCACAAAGAACATTAAAGGCCAAACAGAGGCTTCACAGCCTAAAAATAACTGAAGAGCAGCCTGTACTTTCTGATAAAGATGAAGTGTTTGTCTGTCTGTGTGTATCCACTTGCCTGAGTGAAGACTAAGCCATGTGAGGACCCAACCTCTGTTGATGCCTCTCCCAGTGCCCTGCACCAGTTGTGTCTCATGGTGAAGCTCAGCTGTGTGGCTGGGTTGGGTTTTGGGGCCACCTAAGACCTGTTCCTGGTGCAAGGTAGAGCTTCCTTTGAATTTTCTGATTTCTCTGGAATGGAGTTCAATCTCTTGTCCAAAATATTCAACACCAAGAAATCGCTCAAGCAGTGGATTAAATATTTTAAATGCTGACTAATAGAGCCTTATGTGGGTTAGAATGTCAGGTAGCTCTACCAAATAGCTGCAAGTGATGCAGTTCACTGTGATAGTGGTAAAAACATAAAAGTCAATGCCCTGAACTTCCATTAAGTCTTGTAGTGGGAACATCTTGCTAGTGAAGTTATCTGGCTGTCTGATATAAATAAAATAAAAGCACCTATCCCACAGTCCTGACTATCTTCTGCTAAGACATGATTGCTCCTTTCTGTGCATTTCTAGATGCTTGCTTGGCCTCTTAAATCTTTTCTAGGCACAAATTAAATTGTCAGCTCTTCTGGGGAACTTTTATGCCATTTCAGAGCACCAAGTCCCTTTCAGGACAATGACTTGCTCTATCCTGATATTTTTCCTCAGTTACATCTTGTTAATTCTAGATTCTCTTGAAACTCTTGTGAAAAAGATGTCGCCCAGAATCAGCCTCAAAGCCCCCTTAAACCTGTATCCTTTCCCTAAGGGTGGCCAATACTGAATGCCCAGGGAAGGGTAAGAGGACAGAAACAACACTGTTATGCTGCTCTCCTGGGGCACTTGCCTACACTTCAGCTGCTTTTGGCTCAGTCTGACTGAGCCTGAGATGTCTTTGTGTATTGTTTGGCCCAGCAGTGTTAGCTAATCTGTAATTTCAAAACCCAGCACTTCCTTTAGTTGCCAGATAACTGCTTTCTGTTCTTTTCCTAATTAGTTTACTTTCTTGAAATCATACAACTGAATGCAAAATGTTGAGTGCACTTGTGCTGCTTGCTGGAATAGTTACTTTTAACTCCGTATCAACAAGATTTAACCTGTGGGTCTATGCTGTGATGTGGACTTACAAAGTGCAGATGAATTGTGATGCCACCCTGTGGTACAGGTTTTTCTTGTATGCTTGGAGTGAGATGCAGGCTGAAAGGCAGCACTTTGTTTCCAAAATATTCTGCTTTGTTATTCAGTTGGATACACTGTGTATGTTGGCATTAGATTTTATGAAATCCATCTGTGCACTTTGACAAAAGCTTGATTTACTTGGAGAACTCCATGACAAAGAGTAGCACTGGATGTCTTAGGCCAGTGTAGGACCAAAGCAATGTTTTCTTCTCTGCTGTAGTTTGGATGACAGAAAAGCAAACCTGTAAGTATCAGGGGATTTTGTCTGGAGACATGATGCCAGGAAGCCCATGATTACCAATAAGATTTCTTCAAGATGTTAATATGGCATTGGTCTTCCAGTGTCCCCACATAGCAAGTTACTCCTGCACTGAGCAGTCATGGCATTCACCTTTCTCTGTGCATGTTTGCAGTGACAGAAGTTGTTGGTCCACAGTACCGGAGGACGGTGGGCATCCTCTACCAGACGGCCTTCTCCGTTGGGCTCCTGGTCTTCGATGCCATTGCTTATGCCATCCCTCACTGGCGATGGCTGCAGCTCACTGTCACCCTGCCAACCTGCTTCTTCCTGTTCTACTACTGGTAACTGGGCTTTTATTGTAACTCTGCCCACAGCCCCACTAAACAGTTTCTCTGCTTCCCAAAGCTTGACTTGGCATTCCTTTTTGGTTGTGCACACCTCTTGATGCAAAGAGTCAGTTCACAGCAAAAAGGAGAGGGAAATATAGGACCCTCAGCATCTGAGATCTTACTGAATCTTGGTTTGTGGTGGATGAGATGGATAAGATGATAGCACTACTCTCACTCAAAGCCCTTCCCTGATTTATCCTTAGTAAACTCATCTTTGACTAAAGCTACTCCCTCAACTGCTCCTGTTCCAATGTTAGTCATGGGATATACTAGTTTTCCTGATTGGAGGAGTGGGGAGTAACACACAAACCCCACCCAACTAACCAAAAAACTGATCTGCCTCTATTCAATCAAAGCACTGTCTCCAAAGTCTCTGTACATGGAAGCACTATGTGGTCTTAATGTTTTGGTTTGTCATCCACTCACATTGTAGGTGCCTCCCAGAGTCTCCCAGGTGGCTGATATCTCAAGGAAAAAATGACAAAGCTATGAAAATTGTCAGTGATATGGCTAAAAAAAATCAGAAAAAGATGCCTTCCCATTTTGAGGTGAGCTCAGAGTTTGCTTATGCATGTAAGTAAGCATCACAACAGTATCTTGCAACAGTTTCTTCTAATAGAAACTTAATGTCCTATGTGCTGGCTCTTCCATAGGATATTAAATTTGAAGAGGAAGATTGTGGAAAGCAGAATCCTTCACTAATTGACCTTGTCAGGACACCACAGATAAGAAAAAATACACTCATTTTGATGTACAACTGGTAAGAATATAATGTCGGAGAGCAGTTTTTGAAGCTGTGGGTTTGGAAACTCCATCAGGACACAGATCTCTGTTCTCTGACAGACTAACAAACCTAAGATGCTTTTCTCTGCCCAGGTTCACGAGCTCAGTCCTCTACCAGGGGCTCATCATGCACATGGGAATAGCTGGGGGAAACATGTATCTGGATTTCCTCTATTCTGCTCTTGTGGAGTTCCCAGCTGCCTTCATCATCATCATGACTATTGACCGTGTTGGGCGGCGCTACCCTTGGGCTGTGTCAAACCTTGTGGCTGGGGCTGCCTGCCTTGTCACAGCCCTGATCCCTGAGGGTAAGTCACCTGAATGAGGCCCTGTGGATGCTTCCTACCCTGTCTTTTGCGTCCTCCATGCTGCTTTGCAAGAGTCTCTGTGCACTGCACATGCGGTGCTTACTGTTCCTATTCCCTCACTTACACAGGTGAAACAAGGTCCCTTAAAAACATCAACTGACATGGGATCAGAGGTCCACCAAAATAACACTTGTATTAATTGACGCCTGCTAAGTCACTGTGATCGTTTTAAATGTGCTGAATTCATTTTCTCTGCAGATATACATTGGTTAAAAGTGATTGCTGCTTGCATTGGGAGAATGGGAATCACAATGGCTTTTGAAATGGTTTGCTTTGTAAACACTGAACTGTATCCAACATATATCAGGTGGGTGCATCTTCCCTGTAGTTGGCATTTGGCCTGGAAACACTTGAGGCTGATGTATATGTTGTATTTTATGATAAGTTATCCTCATATGTGTCAGAGATACACAAGTACTGTTGAAGGTAAAATACCTAAAGCACAACTAAAATGCTTTAAAAAGGTAGCTTAATATAGAAAACAGAAGTACTTTTAAACGGGGGAAACTCACGTGAATGAAATAAAGGGAAAATTTGGGAATATCAGGATGGGTGAGGGATCTGAACTCCCACACAGTGCTGGGATTTGTCCTGCGCAAGGGTCAGAATTTTGATCCCTCCCCTTCCAACTGCAGTAGTCTGACACTAACATGATTGCTTTGCTGCTGAATCA
The DNA here is from genome assembly GCA_013396695.1 of Sakesphorus luctuosus. NCBI lineage: Eukaryota > Metazoa > Chordata > Aves > Passeriformes > Thamnophilidae > Sakesphorus > Sakesphorus luctuosus. Next base: position 177,304 of record VWZD01006825.1, on the reverse strand, counting down.
GGAATCTTGGTGTGATGGTTTGCTCCTCCTTGTGTGATGTTGGTGGAATCATAGTCCCATTCATTGTCTACCGACTGGTGGAGATCTGGCATGATCTGCCACTGATCGTCTTCAGTAAGTGCCACCTTACGTCCTTGCTGGCCACTCCCACGGTGCAGCAGTGGGACCTGAGCTGAAAGGGAGGGAAAACCCACCAAGGCAGCTGCTGTAAGTTCAGCAGAAGCCCCTTGCTATCTATAAAGCTGTAGCTTTCAGGTTATGATAACCTGGAGCTTGTTTATGCATTCATGTCTCTTATACCCCTATTATTTCTCCTTGCGTTTTAAAGGAAGTCAGTCAGAGGTGAATAGAGGTTTGATCGATGGCAAGGAATTGAGAAAAAAATTGATGAGATTAATATTTGATGGATTCAGATCTGAAGAATTATTGTTCTTCTGTGAGATATTATGTCTCAGTCCAGGAGCCAAACCCTCGAACACCACATAACTCCAGAATTACCTATTCAATGGAGCATAAGTATGGCTTTTATGCTTCAGCTTTTCCTACAGTCTGTTAACTGGGTATTCTCCAGCTTTTTGGAAAGAGACTGAAGAAGCAAGCTAAGTATTTGCAGGCTAGTGACCTGAATTCTCAGTTCAGAGTCTACAACATTTTTCTGAGTCATTGATCAACACATTGTCTATAGGAAAATGTCTTGAATGGAAATAAGCAGTTTTTGGCAGACAGGGTATCTAGAAGGGTGCTTAGTAGATTAAAATATATATATGCCAAATAAGTACAAACTGGGTAAAAGAAGTTATCAGTGGAGAAGTTAATCACACTGTTTAGGAGATAATACATCCTGTATGTATTTTCTAATCTTTTGTGGATACCATAAAAATAGTATATGTGTTCAGGCATACTCTTTCTCTAGAAAGGGTTCTTTCCTCTATAAAGGAAGGATTGTCTGCTCAGTCTGAGGTGTCCTAGTTTGGTGCATAACTCACAAGAGAACTTTGCTTGTTGCTGTCTCCATATAGCAGCCACATCCCCCAGAGGTGGCACAGTAGTTTGGCATAGAGAGACTTGAGGTGCACATCTTGTATAAAGAAGGAAATAAAATGCTGTTGACAAGTCCGTTCTGTCAGTGGTTGGATTATGTTTACAAGCTCTTTGTTCCTCTGTTTGATTTGAAGCTGTTCTTGGTTTGATTGCCGGTGGATTAGTGTTGCTTCTGCCTGAGACTAAAGGAAGAGTATTGCCTGAGACTGTGGAGGATGTTGAGAACTTTCACAGGTGAGTCATGAAAATGAACTCTTACCAGATTTTGCTCAAAAAAGTCTGTCCAGAGGCCCTTGGGGAAGCCCTGGCATTACTTGACTGCCTTCTTTGTTTTCAAGAAATTGCTAGTTAATTTCCAGACTCAATGGACAGATTTTAGACTCCTTTTAGCACATGTTCACCTAGACATCTGCAAACATTTTTACTGGCCTGTGAGTAAGTGCACTAGTCTCTCAAATGTGCTGCAACACCATTAAAAATGTTATTTGTGTTTTAAAAAACCTTAACAGTGGAATAGAAAAAGGGCAGTCTTGATAGCAGCTTCACATGTGCTGCATGAAGCACCAGTACCTACTGGGGAGTCAGAACAAACCTAGAGGAATAGACACTCATTTTCTTGGGACTGAGGCAGAGCAGGTAAAGAACTTGAAGTTCAGTGCTCACTGAACCCCTTAATTCCTGGTTGATGTTGATGTCTTGTTATTGTTGCAGGCAAAGTGCTCCAAAGGCTAAAACAATCTATCTCCACATCCAAACATCGGAGTAGCACATGACTGAAGAAGGTGCAACTCTTGCTGGGTAGTCTGCTTTAGGAAAGTAGCATGGAAAGGCGAATTGGAATAAATACTGTCTCAAAAGTTTTATCTCTGCCTCTCTCTTTGTTTACATAATTTACAATGTTTAGGGTTTCTTGATGAGATTATCCCTAGTGCTGCATGGCTGTTTCCCACTCTGTAGACTAATATAAATATATTTTTGGACTGGGAAATTCTTGCACCAGCTGTGTGGACTGCAACATGGGGAGAGATCTTAACTTGGGGATGGTGGGATCCATCCTAACAAAACTTTTGTAAGCCTCTGTGCAGTCTGACTTTGTGTTTTCTTACAAAAGGGCAGCATTATATAAAAGAAACCTGTCTCTTGTGGAATCAAGGTGACTACAAATCTGGTTCAATCATGTTACAACTTGCAACGTATTTGTACAGACTTTTTAAAAGTTTATTTTATTTTCTTCTATTTTATTGGCGATTAACAAGGATGGATACTCACAAGGATGGGTGTGTGGCAACTCTACAGAGGGGTGCATAGGTGAAAGTCTTATAATCTTTCATGAGGTAATAGCATTGTAAGTGTTCCCTGCAGGGGCATTTCTTTGGAGTGAGCTGGATTCAGGCTTGGGGACATGCAGGACACTGACCAGGGGTCCTGTGCCTCAGGGAGCATCAGGGACAGCACTGGGTCTGCCAGGAAATATCCAGCACTTTTCACAAATTTCCTAGTCCATCCCACTGAGCAACTGTAACAGACTTGTGGTGGCAGAGCAAAACAAGAACAACAGTACTGTGACTCCCCTTCACTGTTTGTATTGCTGGTCCCTGTCACTGCTGGGGAACATTCGTTTTCAATAAGGATATTGTGAGCAGGATATGAGATACCTTTGCCCTTTGATAATCATCTGCAAGGAGAAAGCTGTCAGCTGAGCAAAGCATTGCTGGACTCAAGCAGGCAGGGTGAAATTCCCCCAGGATTGCTTCCCTGTGTGGCAGTATGGTGACCTTGGCTTGCTCTCAGCTGACCAGAGCCTCAGTTAATATTCAATGTTGCTGAGAGGGCCTCAAGGGCAGGGAAACATGTCCAGTGAAGCGGGGCCATGACAAGGTTGCCCTGGGAAGGGTGGGGACAGATTGGGAAGGACATGACTTTGGCCTGGGCAGTTGCAAAATGGGTGTGTGTTTCAGGATCACAGGGGAACAAGCTGGTTGTGAGAGGGGCAAGAAGGACAATGGGGATGTAATTTTGTGTCTTGTAGAGCTGGTGTGCTGCTGTGATGGCAGAGATATCTCTGTTCTGCAATAAAAGATATTTGTCAGAACAGCTGACTGAAAACCTGTTGAAAAACTCAGCAGGAAAAAATGGGAGAGGCAGTAACAAGTCAAGCAAAGCAAATACTAAGATGAATAAATGAGTAACTACAAAAGCTGACTTTCAAGACCCTTACCCATTACACTTGTTTTTATTTCCATGAGCACTGCTGCTGCCACAGTAGCAGCTTTTGCAGGCTCTGCTGTGCCTTTGCTTTGCTGTCACCTATAAGTGATAAGGGAATTTGCTTCTTGGTGTCACATGAATAAGAAAAAGAGGAAATGTGCTTCATCTGCTTCCTTGCTGGTGACCTTTGGCCACTCATGGATTTCTTCCTGGACTTGGGAAATTTAAGAGACATGTAAAATCAGATGGTTGCTCTCAAAATGGGGAGTGGCTTTCTGTTCTGTGTTGTGGTCATAGTGAACAAAGGGCACGGGGTCACAGATGTCACACACAAAGCTAATTTATTAATTTACAAGTCACACATAATAAGGGCACTTCAATCTACAAGTTACTCTCTATATAACTTATTTCCCTCCCCTGGTCAGTTCTTATAGGTCTACTGCTGTGTCCATGGGCTCCACCACAGTTTCTGATTGGATATCACACACTTTCCACATACAGCTTTACTTTCATGAGAAATTATCAAAACACATCCTGTTCCCCACAGCTTGCTTCTTTTCTCAGCTTCTTCCTTGTCTCTTGTTGTTTTAACTGTGCCACCTGCAGTTTTAATTCCCACAGTCCTGGGTGGGTACTAAGAGTGGATTCCCTACAGGGCATGAGACAACCTCACATCCTGCCTTAGATAAAATTGCCACGTTCCCTTCCTCTTAACAGCATCTGAAACTTGTCTGTTCCTGGAGCATAACCAGCCCAGTGGCAGGGCTGTCCCTGTTGCTTGGGAAGGAGCTCTTCAGTGCCTACCATCATCTAACTCTGGAAACCCAGGGAACATGCAAACAGGGCAGTGTCCAGGTTTGTGAAAGTGGGACTGGTCCTGTAAAAAGACCCTGTCCCTCATTAAGAACTTAAACCTGAACTTTATAAGAACTATGCCTAAAGAGAACACAAAATCTCCATGTTTCAGGGGACTTGCCAATCTTCACTAATGGCGTTTTGGAAAGAGGCATGGTTTACTTTTACAAAGATTTTGGTGTTCTCCATGGCATCATCTGATGGGCAGATGATTTTGTGGCCAAGGTCAGCCCTTTCTAAGCACTGTCCTTTTCCTCTGCTGTCTCTGTCAGCACTTAAATCCAAATGCCAACATGCAAGCATAGCTTTTATTTGGACACTTCAGTGCTCCAATCTCATCCCTACTCTATGGCACTGTGTCATCCTGTTAATGTTTTAAAATGTTAAGAAATTATGCCTTTCACCACAGCTAGAACTGGTCAGGAGACAAACTCAAATCCAGAGGATATATGCAAGTTGATGAATATGATGTGAATTACATTTTAAGTGCTTCTCAAAGGCTGTGGAAATGACTCTTCAACTGTCAAAAGCACTGCAGCAGTGATTTTCCAGTGTGTTACTGATCTCCTTTCAAAACAATATCCTTTTTTTGACTCATCTTTCTCCCCTGCCTCAGTCCTTATGCCCTGCAGCTGTTTGGGTTTGGCCATGTAAATAACCCAACTCAGGGCATTAAGAAAACACTCATGCATAAACACAAACATTAATATGCTTTAATATGCAGGCCACAGTGTCCTGTTGCTGTACATGCTGCTCCCAGGGGCTGTCTGTGATGGGGCTTCCTCTGCTTACCATGTCACTGATCCCTAACAATGATGTTGTTGTAAGCTTCAGGGCCTTCAACTCCTCACTGTCCTCCTTTTCCTTTTCCAGCTTGCCTAATATCCCGTCAAATTCTGAAATTCCAAAGTTTAAAATCCAGTCTGGACTTAGAAGTGCTTATTTTTGTGCCTATTTCTCTGGAAGAAGGGGTGCAAACTAGGGAGGAAGAGGGGCTTCTGGATGTCCCAGGATCCTGAAGAAGGTTCTGCAGTGGCAGTGTTTGCTGCTGGGTGGAAGGAACTGTCTCACAAAGCTGATCTGCTGGGAATCAGGAGCTACAGACCAACCAATGGCGCCAAGATTTTGAGGGATGTAGAGGGAATTGTGACAGTAAATCAGTTGTTGCCTATATGCTTGCTTTTGTGTAGGATTAGGTACATCTTGGAGGAGGTGCATTGGGCTCCTGATTTCACTCCTGCTCACTACAGAAATGAACTGTGACTGAGCAGCCCAAAGAGCTTTTTTGTTTTGTAAGAAGCAGACAAAAGTGTTCCTTCATGAATTTCCCACTTGTACCATACAAGTTGCTGCTGCCAGATGCCCTGGGACATAAGAAGCATGAATGTGTTTGGAAGGCAAATACAAAAACTGGCAGAAGAACAGTCCGTGAGGGAGTGAAGCAGAAATGTGAGCAGACAACCTCTGGCTCAGGAAGTCCCCATGCCTCTGAGTGCTGGCAGCTGGGAGAGTGCCACAGAGAAAAGATCACCACAGTGGGATGATTCATCCCCTGCACATGGGCTGGGCTTGTTGAGGCTGTTCTGTGAGTCGCCTTCTGCCTCCCTGCCCCAGCAAAGGCAGATCCAGGGCAAAATGAGCCCTTACTTGGAGGCAACTTCAGAAGTCTGAACATGGAGATAAATGGCTTTTTCTTTACTTCTCTCTTGCCTGCAGAATGAAAGGTGAAAAGGCAGGTAATGCTCCTGGAGCATAACAGCATGATCCACCAAGTAATCCATATGCTTGCATTCATTAAAATATAGATTTAACTGATGTCTCATCACTGGCAATTGTTCAAATGAGGTTAGATTATTTTGAAGAGCAGCAGAATAAGGAGTAAACTGGAGACTTTCTGTGGCCTTATTGCAGCTGTGCTGCTATCTGGAAGTCTTATCCCAATGGTACTTTTAGTAACTTCAACTCTGGCATTTCATACTCTAAAAACTCTTCATGGAGGTGATTTCTAAAGTAACATCTAAGTGTATGATTGCATGTAGGATTTTCATTACATTTCGTAGAGTCAACCTCTCCCTGCCATACCCTGTACTATGTTGTCATTTCTTTCTGATCAGGTTAGGTCCTTTTGTTCCCACACTCAGTTTTTTACCCCAAGTATCTTTTGGCCTCACATGAGCTTCAGTAAATTCAAGCAACTCTTTCAGTATCTGTAGAGCTTTATCCTTGCCCTGGCAGGTGCTTCAGGAAGTGTGTCTCATTCCAGAAGGTGAAAGGACAAGCCACAGGATGTTCACTGCACTGCTCCCATATTTAAAAACACATCTCAGCTGGCTTTGTCCCTATCAAGCAGGAGCATCTCTGGGGATGGCAGCAGTCCCTTCACTGATTAATGTTTTTAGATGGTCCACAAAGCCAGCCTCCACACCTTCTCTTAATGTCTAGCTCACATGTATGGTGTTTGCGGATTCTGGTAGGATCATACAGGAGAGCCCAGAGCCTGATACTGATATCAGGAATGGGTTACCCCCCCACCATCCTCTGTATTTCTATGTATACAACAAAACTCAACAGATCCCCAGTGATGTATAATAAATGGATATTTTTTAGCAGATTTTGCATATGTAAAGGAGAGTTGCTCTGCTCTTAAGTTGCTTAATGTCATACCTGTGCAGATTTTCAGCATCCTCAATGGTCTCAGGCAGAGTCTTTCCCTTCATTTCAGGTAGTAACAAAACTAAGCCACTGTCTATTAGAACAATCACAGCTGCAAGCACAGAACAAGGATCACAAAGGGAATGTAATGGTCATGCCCATGTTTAATTCCAGGTCACAAATTATTTCTCATTGAGGCATGTCTCCCACAGTGATAGAATAAGGACTCCTCAAAATGATAATAACACTTGGCTTTTTACCTACATGATTCTTATTTTTCAGAGTAATTGCTGATATTTCTGAAGTGCATTAGAGTTCTGGGGCACAGACCCCATGGGGGCCTGGCTGCCTTGCTTTGGGTGCACAGTGCAAAGTGAACTGGTTTTGTCGCTGGTTGACCAGCTGACATGGGATTGAGGTGACACTGGTTAGCTGCCATCTCCCCTTTGCACTGGATTAGGACATGCATGAAAGGCTACTACCAGTACCACCTGGCCAATTTCATCTTCTGGTTAGTTTTAGACCCTGCTATGACCACGCTGAGGGCAGATGGTGTATGCAGGCACACTGGTTTGAATATGTGCAGTAGCAGACATTCAAGGCAGCCCTTCTTTAAAGATAGCAACCTTAACATTAGGGCTGACATGCTCCTTTGACATCCTAAATTGCCATGGGATCCTTAACAGACTGGGCACCAGGAGGTGGAGTTTGACTTTTATGCAAGTAGACAAGAGGTCAACCTGCTTGGAGCTCAGGTCAGCTAACCAGGCTGCCTGTGAGAGGGGCAGAACCCAAAGATGTTTCTCCCTTGGAAAGAGCTCAGCAGGAAGAAGTCAAAGCTTGAAAAGGCTGTCCCAAAAACATGGGGTCCCTTTCACTACAGGATGGGCTAAGGGGTGACTTTGCTATCACTTCAAAACATCTAGGTGGAACAGATATACCAAGATGTATCTTACACGTGTACACATGTGTGTTTACATCTTTTCATTTTTGTTTGGTTTTTTTTTGAGATGGGAAGTAGGTCACCAAACTAATTAATCTCAGCTTTGGCCAACCAACCCATCTCACAGCTCTCTTACCAAAGATGACCAGGGGCAGTTCGTGCCAGAGCTCTGCCAGTCTGTACACAAGGAAGGGTGTTATGATCCCACCGAGGTCACACAGGGAGGAGCAGACAAGGACTCCCAGGTTCCTGCAATGCACATGCAAACACACACACACAAATGGACATCCCCATCACCAGCTCTTCCTGGGAGTGCCTTGACCAACTCTGTACTTCAGTGCCCCAGCAGGACCCACAAGGGTTCACCTGTCCCTGCTACCAGGATGAGCAGGCCAGAACCCTGTCCAGGATTTGCACCTGAAGGGAGAAAGGATGGGCCATGAGCATTTTGGAGGAGAAGACAGATAACACCCTGGGACTTAGGAAGAGACTTGGCCTGGCCCCTGTCGTGGTGAATATAAGAAAAAGAGAGCACAGGCAAAGTGTTCTTCTGGAGAGACATACCACAATGTGAAATGGGTGAGCATGGGAAGAGTTAGTCAAGGTGAGACATTAAGACTATACTGAAGATGTCAATGAGCAGTTGACTTCGGCTGGTTCACTGAGGTGCCTGGAGGGTGTCTGGGAAGGTTTCTTACATATCCCTTCAGAAACCTGCTGCCTCACTGATGGGCTTGTAATTGAGGAATGGGCTTTGGCCAGGGAAGGAGGTGGATTTCTGCTGCACCACTCAGCATCTCTCCTTCACCTTTTTAAGGCATAGTTTTACACAAGCAAATTCCTTTTCCATGGCAGTGAATCCTCAGCTGTGAGCCAGTCTTGGTCTGTCACAGAGAAACACCCAGTGCGTTTACCTGGTGCCAGAAGGTGGTGCACTCACCTGAGAAATGTTGGATACAATTCAGGATTTACCACACATATAATTTCATAGCACATCGTGATTCCCATCCTGCCCAAGCAAGCTGCAGTCATTTTAAGCCAATAGAGAGCTAGAAAGACATAGTGCACATTGAGGTTGGAATACAAAACTCTGTTTTTCTTCTGCTCTTGACATAAAACAGCTTTAAATATTTAAATTTTCTGTCATGAAATGCCAAGTGGTCAGTACATGATGGTGTTCTGTTTTACTCAATCTAGAATTTATAATGCAATTGTCTTGTGATTCAAGCAAATAACAAAGACCTGGGACTCTGCTAGGTTGCCGTCACAGAGATGAGAAATCAATACAAAGTAGTTTGGGTTATCCACCACATTAACCAAAAGTCTATGCAGGACACTACTTGTTTCCTGCATAAAACTGCATCACTTGGTAGTTGAAATCTTGCTGATCAGCAAGATACTCTGTACTTTTGCACAGAGGCTTCGGATGGCCTTCAAGCTGGGAATAGTTTGTGCTGCCTCCCTGCCTCTCAGTGTGTGATTATAATTCCTTTCACACCTGGAGCTAGAGATGTCTGCTGCAAATAAATGAATATCCTAACCATGCACACAGAGTCATTTCAGGACACCTCTGTTCATGTATGCTTTTAGATCCCAAACTGTCCATACCTGTCCCCAGTGTGACGTGCTCACTCAGGCACCACTGTGCCCCGTGCCCTAGCACAGGCAGCACTTGTGGGGCAGAGGACTCCCACTCCTGCACTCTCCCAGCAGAGCCCAGAAATACCTTGCATAACCACTGCACTCCCTAGTTGCTTCTTAAATTGAGTTTCCATTGTTTGGACACTTTCAGGTTTTTACATATAGTGGTTTTGGTTTTGTACCCTGTGAACTCATAGTTGTGTGGCACTGTATGTCTGTAGTTTAAGTCTACTTATATTCCATAAAACAAAAGGAAAGACTTCTCATTCAGTGACCCTGAAGTGACACATTACTTTGAGACTATGGTCTTGAAGTGAATGCTTAACTAAATCAAAGCCAAATGTCTGACACTGTGGTTGTTTGACATCCCACATTCATGGCAGCAGCCCCGTTGGCAGAAAGCACCTGCTGTACCCAGATGGTGTTTAAGTGTGTGCATGTGCCTATTTATATTTTTTTTGAGAAACAGAAAACAGAGGGTTTTTGGATGAAGTCCCTGACTTGTGTATTCAAATCCAAACTTTTGGACAGATAAAAATTGTGGACTTAACATGGTCTATGGCACCAGCAGACTTACAATCTGATTTGATGCCATTTCAGAAATATAATTCACCCCATTTCTTCAGCCTCTTATTAGCAGGTATGAATGCTGAGGGTGGGACATAAATTTGCTTCTATGGTGTTTGCCTTCATTGGATCACAATAGCGGCACGAGCCAGGTTAGCAAGGACTGTTTTCTGTTTTCCAGAGCAACAATCAAGAGGCAGGAAGGGAATTTGTTGGAGGAGGTTTACACAACTCACTGTCTGGGACAAATGCTGTAACCAGGCAAGCAGCCCCGGTCATCATGTTAGCTGCAGCCCAGGTGTAGCGACGGCCAACGTTATCCAGTGTTAGCAGGAGGATGAAGGCAGCTGGGAACTCCACAAGAGCAGAATAGAGGAAATCCAGATACATGTTCCCAGCAGCTATTCCCATGTGCATGATGAGCCCCTGGTAGAGGACGGAGCTCGTGAACCTGGGCAGAAAAGAAGGTGTAAATGAAGCCAACCCCTTGGAAGAGAGCTTATGCAAAGAACTGAGATTTGCAGCTGGTCAGGAATAAAACAGGCTTGAATCAATGATGATGATTTAATGGCACTAAATCACACATTCCCATTTGAGCTGCAAAAGCTTTCCCATCCTTACCAACTGTACATCAAAATGAATGTGTATTTTCTTATCTGAGGTGTCCTGACCAGGTCTAGAAATGAAGGTTTCAACTTTTCTTGATCTTCATCTTCAGAGTTGAAATTCTGGGAGCATAAGTGACAGGACAAAAGATTACAATGGATGGGAGAGAGGTTGGTGAGGACTGTAATCAGTATGTTCCTTTAGATTGATGGGAGGGTGAGAGTTTTTGTTTTACCAGGTAAGTAACTGAGGGCAAAATAACTTTTCTTGAGTGTTTTGGGGAAAGGAAATACAAAGATTTATACAGGCAGTCCTCATATCTGTGTAGCCATGTGTATGTTATGAAGCAGCGTTTAGAAAAATAATGAATAAGGATGTTCGGAAATTGTAAGTCGTGTGATTTGGTGACTTTCCTCTTGATTGATGCTACTTAAAAAATGAATTTTTGTTATCTGCCGACTATTTTTGCAAGACTCTTTTCCCAAATATGCTCTGAGAGGGTCCTAGGCACTGAAAGAAACAAAAACTCACTTGCCTTTGCTTTAGGAAACTGCAGTGATTTTGAACCACCAGGCTGCTCCCTACTCTAAACCCGAGTCCTAAACTCTTATTTTCCTTGAAGTTGGCATATGTGCAGCAAATGCAGTGCAGTCACCTGGAAAGAAAGAGGTAGATTCTTCTTATTTCCCTTGGCAATGACCTTAATAACTTCCACAGCTTTATCATCTTGCTTTTGAGCTATTAGCTACCTGGGAGACTCAGGCAGACACCTGCAACACATATAAGCGTGACAGCTACAGGGAGGGAAAATGCACATTGTTGATACATGAAAAATGAAAATGGAACTGAGTTGCTCAGGCTACAATCCCCAGGTGTATTGAGGATCCACAGGTGGTACTGAACTCAGTGGGAGCTGTGGCTGTTAGTTATTGCTCTCTGATTTGTGCTCCACTTGATTGACAAAGTAGCGGGAATTTAATTTTATTTTTTTTTTGTCTAAATCAAGCTTTTTATAGTTTGGAAATATTAGTCTGACATTAATTGTCTTGACATATTTTAGAAATAGCTAATAGTCTGTGGATATAAAGTAGAACAGCTGTAAATCTGGTCCTTAGTTTCTTCCATGTTAAAAATAACTTTTCAAAAAAAGACCAAACTAAAAACCCCTCCCAGTTCCATTTCCTGATCTAGTTGTGGAATTTTCTAAGGAAGACTTTCACTCAATTTTTTACCAAAACAAAAAAAAGTGTGTTGATTGCATTAAAAAGAATAATTATAATCAATGATTAGAAAAAAATCCCTTCTCACAGTAGCTGAAGTACTGTTCAAGAAATAAGGATTCGTATTTTGATGTATGGCAAGGACCTCAAACACAGAAACATTACAACATGTTGTAGTAGTCCCTTGCTCTTAGGTGACTGAGAGTAAACCTTTGGGCAGAGAGAACAGAAGAATCCCAGATCTCACCCAGTATCATCTGGGAAATCCTACATGTAGTGCTATAGCCAGTCTCTAAGGAGAAACTTCAGCTCTCAGCTACAGTACCCTGGTTTTAACTGGTGTGGCTTGACATTGCTGGGAGCTGCAAAAGGTGGCACTTACCAATAGTAGAAAAGGAAAAAGAAATTTGGCAGTGTGACCGCAAGCTGGAGCCACCTCCAGTGTGGAAGTGCATAAGCCAGGGCAGTGAAGACGAGGAGTCCCAGGGTTAAGGCAAGCTGGTAGGTTATACCCACTGCCCTCCGATAGTCTGAGCCAACGAATTCTGCAACTGGAAAGACAAGTCATATGACCAAAAATAGTTTGGTTTGGACAGCCAGGGGAACATAACTCCTGCCAGTTGAGACCATATGTAGGCCCTGTGCTTAGCTTGACCTTGTGTCATGGGTTTGGATAGCAAAGTGGAGCTGGTCTTGGTTCCTCGTGTAAATCACAAGGCAAGTCCTGACTCTCACTCCTCCACCACTCAGCTGGGGACTTCACCCCTGCCTTCCAAGGTGTCAGGATCCCGCTCACCAACACAGGTCAAAGGTTGCTTTCTATTCCTTCTAAGAACTAAATGGCAAAATAAGACAGATGCCACTTGCTTGCCTCCATCTCCCTCCTCCCATATGGATAGGGAACAGTCTCCCTATCCGCCAAGCATGTGAAGCAGCACAGCAAACATCATTTTGGCATCAAGGCTGTAAAACACAAGTGTTATCTTTCACAGCACTGCTTGCTGCCTTTTCCGGGAAGGTGCCATACACCTTCACAATATTTTCGAGCTGTTCTTGTCTCTAGACCTTGCCCTTCAGTTTGGCACATGCTCTCCAGCCATGAACATTCCCTAGTTTTCAGAGCTGCTTCCTAATTATTCCATTTATGTCTATGAGCTGGTGCAAGCTTGGGCCATAAGCATCTGTATTTAAGCAGAGAGGTGCAGTTTGGGAGTAAACAGCACAATGTCACTGGCTGCTTTTGTTATACACAGTGCTTTGAAAATCAGATGGCACCAGCGAGGGTCAGTCCTGCTGCTAAACAGGGGATTCCTGCCCCGAAGGTGTAATTGGAAACTGCCGTAACTGAGGATGTAGCCTGTCAGCCAGCCCCCCTTGCTGACCAGTCCCTGGAGCAGGCAGAAGATCACTGTCCAGGTATAGCTTGGTGCAAAGGCCGTCAGTACCTCTGAAACTGCATTGATGAGGACTGTGACCAGGAGGCAGAGTTTGCGGCCAAACCTGGAGAGGGAAAGAAGAAAAGAACGAGGCTCAGGCCCTAATAGGATAGGGCAGCCAAAAAAATAGTTTGAAGAGGGTGGAGAGAGTCCCTGTCCCCTTCTCTGTTCATTTTGAGTAGGAGTCTTTATCTGCTCTTCCCCTTGCAACATTTTCCATCTCAATGGATGATTAGGGTACTCCCCCGTCTTGTATTTTCAGGACATTGTTCACTTTTGGTTAATGATTTAGCTAATGCATTCAAGAACGCTCTGATATGGCTCCTCGGCACATCTTTCAAAGCTGCAATAGCTTTTTATGGGGATCTTGTTTGCTAACTGTGATCTTTACTTATTTTCTTATCAACCTTGACTGACTATCAAGTTTTTCTTGAATAGGGTTTTGTACTTCCCTGTTATTTGTCATTACCTGTATCACTGTGACTCACTGATAGTCAGAAGTAAAAGAGATTCCAAAAGAAACAAGCTTACTGGAACACTGGAAAAGCATTTGTTTTCTAGTTGACAAAGATACATATTGAAAAGTATGAATTATAAAAGGCAATCAATTGGTCAATATCCACTAACAAAAGTACCATTATAATAAATGCAAGCCAAAGTAAATGCCTTTTGTTCTTTGCAATAATGTGAATTGATTTATAGCCATCTGGATATTGTTAAAATTAATATGAAATGAATTTATCACAAAGATGAGCAAATAGTTCTTGGTGCATGAGTTAAAATTTCATCTTGGACTCTGAGCTTTTGTTGAGGTTTGTACCTGTGAAAGAAAACAAAATCTCTTTACTTGTGAATGTGCAAATTCACCAGGTTTTGATTGCATAATTTTCTGTTCAAATCGTAAATGTTGTTCAATGACACGTAGAAAGCAGATAACCAGAGGAAACAGTTCATCACATACCTGTCTACATACTACCTACCTGTCTGCTATGTAGCCAATGCTCATGGAGCCAATAAAAAAAACAACATTCACACACGACTGGAAGAGGTCCAGCTTCCAGGAGTCCTCACACACCAGATTAAACTGAAAGAGAACCACAGTTAGAAGTGCAAGAACATTCCTCACAAACCATGGCTGTTTGAGGAGGAAAGAAACCAATGACACCAATGAAAAAACAGCCTCCAGAAATTAAACACTCTAACCTCTTAAACTGACATCTGCAATACATTTTGTCCAGATTTTCCTAAACCTTGTGAAAAAGTTACACCCTGGAAAATGATTGCATAATGACACATAAGGAGAGTGAGAAGGGCAGAGAAACTCTGAACGAACAAATTCAAAAGTTTAGAAAAATCTTGCCCTCTTGTCCCCACCCATCTTCTTGAAATTTGGAGGACGTTTGGAGCATTGTTTTCTTCCAAGATGCCAAGACGTGTCTCACACTCTGTATTGCCCTGCTGCATGAAAGCAGTGCTGGGTGCGAGAGATGGAGGTGTTGCCATAAGCCTTTCTGGGGTGGAGCCAGGATATGCCTGTCTCACACCTCATTGGAACTGGCAAAAGGTCCAGGATTTGGCTGACTTGTCTCTGCAGTCAGTGAATACTTGGGAACTTGCTTTTGATTTACAATTAACAGGTTGCCACTGTGCACCCAGTGAAGGGAGGAGGCCAAACTGGTAAAAACTTCTCTACAGCTGGAAATATTCACTCAATTATAATTAGACTTCAGCCCCAAAGGAAACATGATTGTCTTTGGCTGCTTTTTCAGTCTTTTCCTAACCTGGACAAGTTTACTGGGGCCATAGCAAACAGCTCGGCTCTGTTTTCCTGGTGTGGAGAACAGCTGGCGTGCTTTTGTCTGCGCCAGCCCATCTGTCCCGAGGGAAAATGAGATGGACATGCTTTGTAACAGTGTTGATAGTGAGGCAAGGAAATACAAATACTCTGCCCAAAGAAGCTGTGAAGTATGCAACACTGCACCTTTTAAAGAACAAGTTACAGGAACATCTGCTAGGCATGGTTTAGTATAGCTAATACAGATTTGGGACTGGAGAAGAAGTAGGAGAGATCTGTTTTGAGGTCCTTCCTATGCTTCAGGTTTCTACATGGCTTTTAGACTGTTAGTCTAGTGGTTTGCACAGTTTCTCATATTTTAGGTTGTCTGGTTTAGATACTGTAAGTTGAGAGAAAAGAACAGTGCTGTTACTAAAGCATTATCTGACAAGTGTAGCCTCATCCCCTGCTTCTTATTCATTATAAGTGAGGTATCTACTTGGATTATCACCCAAATGTGCAGTTCCTCAGTTTGGGCAGTGGGATGTTATGCTCAGTTTGCTGATGGAAATAATGAATTATGAGAATAGCCATTGATGACAAGATTGCAGTATTATACTCCCAGGAAAAGCAATAATTTCCCATTATTTATGTATGTGAATCTTTGCTCTAAGTGCCTATGAAGTTCTGACAGTCACTATTTGCTAGCAGTCAGACTCAGACTGTACTTACTAATCCAGCATCTTCTAGCTTTAAGCTGTGCAGACGAGTGATTTTTCTGGACAAACTATGTCTTACCTCGGTCACGAGAGAGCTCCCTGATGAGTCATAGTCCCAGCCATCCCAGCAGGGACTGAGTGGAACAGTGCTCCCGTTGTCCACAAGGCTGCTGAGGGGTTCAGTGCAGCTGATGCCTGTTGCATTCCAGTCCACCTCATACCTCCTGCAGCGGCTGTTGTAACTGGCCCCTTGGCCATCCCACTCGGGAATTGTGTGGTTCAGCTGCTCCTCCAGGCTCCAGCAACACTGCTGGCTCAGCTCAGCCACCCCAGGACTGCGGCAATGGTGCTCAGGGGTGAATCCCAGGAAAAAAATCCCCACATAAATGGGAACAAAAGAGGCAGAAAGCAGACATAAGACAAAGAGGGCTTTTTTCTGAAAGAAGTCAAATTCTCCTACCTGCTTTAAAATGTCATCCAGAGTTGGCATCTTTGTATGTCACAATTCATTAAAATATCTACCTCTGTTGCTTTCTAAGACTTTGGCCTTCACTGCATGCTTAAATAACAGATGCAGTGTTTGCCCAAAACTCACAAACAAATTAATAATTAACTTTGCCAATTGTCAAGCCATGCATTGCAACCTTTGTTTCTCAAATGCCATTTCTAAACACCTTTTTAGGCTTCTTGTTTTGCTTCTGTTGTTCATTTGTTTTATATCTGACACACTTGAGATATAAGATTGACGTCTTAGATTATGGCCATTTCAGGCTGTCACTGAGAGTCTGTCAGTGCACAGTGTGAGGTAGGTAGTAATTCTGATGTCTAGTATTTTCAGCAGCCATAAATATTATAAAAACAATATAGTTCTCATCCTCATATATATACACATATATATACATATATATATACACACACACATGTATATATATACACATATATATACATGTGTGTGTGTGTATATATATATATGTACACAACTAAAAAACCTTATCCTCAAAATTACAGTGGACATATACCACTGCTTGCGTGCTGCTTTGTGAGGACAACACAGAGAAAACACAACAGGGCAGATTTCTTTTAGGCCCTTAATGACTAAAGGATAGTGTTGTACCTCAACTAGGAAGCTGACCAGTCAGTGAAGTACAATTTGGGATTTCTGAGTCAGAGGTCACCAAACAAAACTTGCAGCGGTTCACATGCAGTTGTCCCACACTCAGGGAGCTGAGAGTGGCCATGAGACCTGTCATCAGCCTTTGCATGCCCATCCTGCCCTCTGCCTCCTGCCCTACACCCTGGGGAGGCAGAGGGCAGGGGCTGCTGTAAACTATAGCCCCACCTCATGAACACTTTACAGCTATTTAATGTGAATTTATTAAACAATGCTAATATGTAAATGTGTGATTAAGCGTGGACACAGCCTCATCTTCCTTTGCTGAGGGGAATGATTTATATCATGTTCCCATAGCCATGATTGCATAATGTCTGTTCATGTTGTTCCCCATTCCCTGCAATGATGGAGGACTAGAAGAGGTTCAGTGCAGCTGAACATCTAAAGTGTGGACTTGGACAAAAAACATCTACGGGCAACGTTTCTGCCATCTGCAAATCTTTCAAAGCCAGATTAATGACTTCATATCTTGTTTAGTGGTTCTGAAGAGTAGCTCTGAGTAGGCTGCTCTCCCTGGGTTAATTTTTCCCTAAGGAGCACTCAGTAATCTCTCTGAGTTTTATGAAGCACAAAACTAAACAATGAAGAAAAGAGAGATGATAAGTAACGTGATATTTTAAAGGGTTATGAATAAAAAATGCTGTTGAGTTACAATGACTGGCATACCTAAGAAATGTCATGAATCATGAATGGGACTGCTACTTTGCAATAAATATCTTTTGCAGCTAAGAAAAGATCAGACTTTTGACCGTGTACAACTGAACAGGTTACCTATCTGTTCAGGTCTGATTTACATCAGAAGCACAGAATGGACTGTTTTTCCTGTTAAGGGGCTTACTGCAGTAGCAGCTTTTAAGCCTTGCATCCACCCGTGCACAGACTACTCAGCAGTGCACATATTTGATGCAGTGGTTATCAGCTAAAGCCTTTGTTAGGCAAAACTGAATTAAATGCAAGAAGAAGTGCATAAATTCTGAAAATCTTGTTTACTCCCTTTCCTGATTCTACCTACTGTAATTTCATGCTGGAGAAAGTGAGAAGAAAGACTGCTACAAGTATTGTGTTCACCTGCCAGTTGTGCTGGCAGAAGGTTGTATCTCTGATTTTGAAAGCAGATTAATGTTGTGTCTTTTGGAAAACCTCCATTGTCCCCTGAGCATTCTCTTTAGTCTCCAGGAAGCAAAGTACTGTCCTACAGTGGGAGGGAGTATCTTCACATACTGATGTCCAGAGGTTTTTGTTATTGTCATCCAAGCTGGCCTTGAATATCCTGACCAGACTCTCCCTGTATATGGTGTCACCACTCTTAGGGAAATTGAGTGGCCCATCCCACCAAAGCAAGGGCATGTGACTCATGTCACCTGACACACCTGAATGTATCTGTATGATGTCTTTAAGTGTGTCTTTTTCCACTTCACTGGGGACAAAGCAGAAAGTAAGCATGCATGCAGTTCTGCTGGTATATGTGAGTTCATGTGAATGGAGGCAGCTTGAGAGCTTGCCAGAGTGGCATCTGTACTGAAAAACTAAACCAGACTGCATATGGGCTCAAGTATTGTGCCATATCCACACTGCTTAATCTTTACTACCCTCTCTAGTAATGTTTTGCCTGATTCATTTTAGCATCTCACAATGCCCAGGCAGGTTTGGGGAAGTGGTGCCAGGCAGACTGCAGGCAAGAAGGAAAAGATCACCTTGACTGGGAATGGCACATACAGATGTAAGCCATGCCATGACCCATGCCTCCAACAACAAAAAATTGACCTATCTATTTTTCAACACAGATGCAGCACAGCACCTAACACACAATTCAGCTAGATGAGCAAGGTAAAAAAAGCTGGAGCAGCTCTGTTAGAAGAGGACATCTCTGCCTCCAGCAGAAGACCCATGTTTCTCTGCAGTGCCAGGTTCATTAAACAGTGTCAGGTGTGACAGGTTTGCTGGGTATAATCAGTAATCCCTTCAGTCTGCAGTAGTGAAGCATTACCATGCCTTCTTTAAAACACTTCAGCCTTCAGAAGCTGTTCCTGTATTCTGACCTTTCTGAGCTTAAGATGTAGGCTCAAAGGGTTGGGTGAAATGTGAACAGAGCAAAGCCTACCACATAGCTGTAAAAAACCAAAACCAAATGAAACACAGATCCTGGTTTTCAGATATTTGAGAATGTAGGCTAAAATAATTTGCTAGAGATGCCTTAGACTTTTCCATTCAGGTGCTTCTTGACATACTATCCTACAAACCTGCTTGTATAAGTAAGCATTTCTGTGTTGATTTCCTTCTAGTGAGCCATTCTTTCATCCTTACCGTTCAGTAATGATTTTGGTTCAGTGCTTACCTATGTATTTGGACCTTATCATAGCTCTGTTTTCTGTGAATATGTCAAGAACATAGATGTTTAATAGGGAGCTCAGAGTATGATGCTGTCTGCCATAATCATATGCTACCACATACCTGAGCAGGACATACTAGATTCAGAGAAATGTGATGGAGAATCATTTGAAACATCCAGCAAGTCACGAACCCACTGAGGTGCACTGCCTGTGCATTGGGGTGCAGGTATATCAGCCAGGCTAAGCGAGTCTGGGTTTTTGGTGTATAGGTCCTATTCCCTTTCCTACAGCCTGTTCTGGAACTTGTTGATCCTGCACTCCATGAGTTGAATCAACTCACTAAGTAGGCAGAGGCTTATCCTGGCAAATATCTACAGTAGTCAATTATAGGGGTTCAGTGAAGGGATAAGGAAGAATCACCACAAGAGAAGGCACAAGGCTAGATGGCTCAAGTTGCTGGGAGAGGGAAGCTGAAAGGAGAGGGAAGAAGTGAAGTGTCCTTCTTGTGGTAAGGGAAAGACTAGCTGTCTTGAGGCTTTTTGTAGGGTTCCATCTGGGCTAATGTCAACCATGTGAAAGCTGAGCATCTAACACCTAGGTACCTCCAGATATATATCCATATGTAGAGCAGGAGCCTACAGTGGTGCTTAATATCAGGTGTGTGTACCCAGAGCTGTTAATAGCAGTTGGAACACCTCTCAAGACACAGCTAATCTGGACAAGGTGCTGACACACGGGGACATGGTGGGGCTGACTGCAGGTGACCTGACAACATCCAATCTCTTGTCAGTCCTGAAGGGAGAACGGTGCCTGCCAAAAAGTGTTTAAGCAAATTTGTACTGCCAAAGAAACTGTTTTGCACAACGGGATCTCAGCTTTTCAGGTCCGTACTGAGGGCTGACTACAGAGGGAGCCTATGCACCTTGTTTTTAGGAGGCCCAAGTTATTTCAAAAAGCTCGTGTTTACACTTAGTATTTATTTGCACCGTAAGAACTTATTTTGTAACTGAGAGAAACAAAGTGTACTTTATGGTTGGCTCATATACTACTAATACATTTTTCTTAGATGATAATCACACGGTATTTGGCAAAATCCACTAGTTTAAGATAATTTGCATCTAGATCCAAAAGTCACAGCTTGACTTCATTTCTTCCTTGAACATTAATTACCACTTAGTATTGTGTAACCTAGGAATGTCTCTTGGTGACAAAGAAAACTCAGCACACAGTCCTCACTCCTTGCCTTTTGTCATGGCATAGAGCATGGTGTGTTTCTGGAGTTTGTTCTCTGAACAAAACTATTTCTGCAGTCGTGAGGTGGCATGGCTTTTGTCAAGAGAAGGACCACTGTTGAGCTCCTGTGCCACTGACATTTGGC
This sequence comes from Sakesphorus luctuosus, assembly GCA_013396695.1. NCBI lineage: Eukaryota > Metazoa > Chordata > Aves > Passeriformes > Thamnophilidae > Sakesphorus > Sakesphorus luctuosus. The sequence goes on along the minus strand of VWZD01006825.1, from coordinate 156,763 downwards.
TCCATGAGCTGCTGGAGAACTGTGTGAGGAGCTGTTTGGGCCAGGATGAGTGATGCTTACTCTGCCTAAGGAAAGAGAATTGGCCTTGGGACAGCTTGGCTTTTTGTGAACCTGTATCATGGTCCCCAGGGTCTTGTTGCTTTGCTCTGACTTCCCAAGGAGATGGCAAGGTCACTGCACAGAGTGCTTGAGGTTTGTACAGCTGCTCTTATCAAATGGTGCAGTGATAACAGGATACCAAAGGCAGCAAAGGAGTCCCGGCAGCCCTGTAACTACTGGCACAGAGCCCAGAGGGTGTGCTAGGCACTTCAGGAAAAAACACACTGTTTGTTTTTAAATGCTGATCAGAGAATTTTCCCAAGACACCTACCTATCCACTTCACAAAACTTCTCCCAGAGCTATGTGGAAGGGGTAGCTACATCCATCAACAGAGTCAAGGATGGACCTGGCCAGACCAGCCTTCCCAGCTCTGGGATGGGATAGTGCAAGTACAGTGCAGGCCATCCACAATTACCCCTGCATTTCAACCCAGCCTGAAGCCGCAGCCACTTGGGCTGGAAAGCCCGTATCTCCCAGAGCTTCAGCTTCCTGTTGAGCAGCTGTCTATGACTGCAAAGAACAAGCTTCATCCACAAAGGGCTTGCAGTCTAAGTCATAGGTTTGTTACTCCTTTTGCATAATTGAACTGCTACTACCTGCTTTACAAGTAGCAGGACCAATATGAGACAAGCAGTGCAAACAGTATGGGTATTACAAGGGACTTGATTAACAAGCGAGGAAGCAGTGAACCTGGGGACGGAGGCTGCATCATAACATACATTTCTGCTGGTGGCAAAGGTAAGTTTTGCTGTCAGGACATACTGGATAACCACACTTAAAGTTATCTGTCAAGGGCTGACACGCTATTTATTTCACTGTTCTCAGTCTGGGCACGGTCACTCTTGGGATATTTACACATTGACTCCTGTCAGTGTTTGCATATTGACTCCTTCTCTCCCATATATAGAGACTTCTTTTGAATGAGCAGCCCTGCAGGAGTGGGAGCTGCTTCATGCTTTGGGTAAGAAGGAAGAGGTAACTTAAGTAGGTTTCATGTGAAACACAGCTCAAAGAAAGCAAGTGAATTTGAAAGGGAAGAAATTAAAAACCACAGGAGAAAGCAGACTGTCAAATAGCAAGCAGGTTTGCTGATAGGACAGCCAAAAGACACTGGGGTTTCTACAAAGGCCAAGAACTGGCCCTGTCCAACAAGACCACAATATGTAGTTAATTGCAAGCATTTAATTTAGCATAAGGTCTTGGGAGTGTGATTGCTTAGTAAGTTCCTAGGTTACACATATTAAACAAATACTTACTGCTGTGCTTAGACAGGGTATCACAGCTGCACAACGTGATGTAAGCCATGGATCCACCCCTGGCCCCTCACCCTGGCTCAGAGCAGGAGCCAATGTGGTGGCAGGGATTGAAGCTGTCCCGCCTGCAGGGATCAAAGCAGGGGTGTCCCCTTCCCACCTCTGTATGTCTCTGCTCCCAGCGTTGCTGCTCGGACTAGTCTGGGAGGAGAGTGAAGGTGGCAAGAGAACAGCACATCCATCCAGTGTCAGGATGTCCCAAATCCCTGGTTTCTGGAGCTTCGCCCTGGCCTATGGTTTTCTCCACCTCTAACAGTGGGGACAGCACCTATCCAGAAACCTATCCAGAGGTGTCCCACTGGGAGGTGGGAGAAGGGATGCTTTTCTGATGAATGGGTGGCTGTGTGAAGAAGACGGTGATGCTCTGTCTCATCAGACAAGGCTGCCCCAGGGCAAAGTGTCCCGACCATGGGAAGACAGCAAGAAAAAGGAGAGCATGGACAAGAGATTGCTCTTGTCCTTGAAGAACAATTGGTTGCCTTCAAAGTCCCCTAACTCACCTGTCTGCCCTATTTCAATCTGTGATAGACCCTCTGATTCCTCCTGCAGCACCTGTTTTTGGTCTGATCCCTGCTGAAATCCCATTTGATCCTTGAGGTCAGGAACATACTACTGTTTTAGTGCTGGAGTGCTGAGTTGTCTAAAACCAGCCTTAATGGAATAAAAAGTAGTATAACATTATGAGTACTGATTTTTCTGAATTTCTGATGGCCCTGCTCATTGCATATCACCATGCAGCTGTTACGATCACTGGTGTGAATGTGGTCTAATGAAAGACAGGCAATTACAGAATTGCCCCACCTACACCATGGCAGAACACTTCAGCTTCAGTGCTATTCTTGGATTTTCTGTATGGTCCTCAGCTAAAGAATCATTTTAACACTTCCGTAAAATGAGTAAACATACCCATCTCTCCTGACATGATTATAAATTGCTTTATATGTGACAAAAGACTTGGAATCAAACACACAACATTTATTAAAAAGTGCAGTGAAGCAGCTAATACTGACCTAGAAAAATGGTATTGGGGATCAACTAGTGCAATAGATATAAAGAAATACTTCTTGCTTCTGAGTTGGAATATTTTTTCCGGATGCAAAAGGAGTTCAAATATATTTTGCAAGCTTGAATCTATTGGGAGTTAAGCATCATAAGCACACAGCTGTGATGCAGTTTGTCAGTGTTTGTTTACACAGTTGTTATTAGTCCAGACATTTATGTTTTTAGAAGGCCTTTCTGCTCAGCAGGGGATGGAGCTATTGCTTCTATTCAAATTGCCTTAAAAATTAGCCCTATTATAGCTGAGAAATGGCACACTGGTCTGTGATATTTCATGATCTGCTCTGCTGCCTCTGACACCTACAGATGCAAGTCAGGTGCAGCCCCAGTAAAGGAGGAGGTATCCAACACTACTTGTCATGGTAAGTGCTCCTATGTCTTCCCTCTTGGAGAAGCTAAAAGATCCCACTCTTAAGTTTTATTGTCATTTCTCAGCTTGTGTTTTAAATGTTTAGGTTTTGGTATCTTGTAATTTGATTTTATGGACATTTGGGCATCTGTGTACACTTCTCAGAGATAATGAAGTATACTGATGGCAGCTAAAAATGAGATAATACAAACACAATTTTTCAGGATCTGCAAGGATAAAGAAAGCTGCCAAGGAGCAATGGCAAGAAGGCATCAGTAATTTAAGTCCAAAGGGAACATACAGATCCAACATTCACAGACAAGCAGTCAGTCTTTGATAGAGAATTCGGACTGAACTCCAGCAACCCATCATGAATGCAGACAGTGCTGCTTCACTTTATCCCCAGGACCACTGAAATTTCAGTGGGACTAACTGCAAGTAGATTCAAAGAGGCTGGTCAGGGAAGTAGGAGTCAGATTCAAGGACAAGTAAATTAGCTATCAGGCAAGATTAAAGCCAAATGCCTACCATGTGGAATAGGACTTAGGAAACAGAGAGCAGTGTTTTCTGGTTGAGTCTTCCCACACAGTGGTAATTGTCTGTGCTGGCCAGTGGACTTTGGTGCTCCCCTCCCTCATCACAGCAGTACGTGCCTTCACAGTTGCCTCCAGTATAAGAAAGAGGCAGTGGGTGGATACTGGTGATGGAAGTAGCAGCAAGACAATGATAGTCGCAATTAGATATCCTGTCTGGGGCAGTGGTAGGTGAGAAGAAGACACCCACATGCTTCGGTGAGATCATGATGTGACCCTTGAGCATCTGTAGGGTTGGTCACCTCTTCAGCAAGCATCTTTGAAGTGAAATATCCATGAGAAAGCATAGCCACTTTAGAGCTAAGGGAGTGGGTGGAACGAGATCATTGAACTTGGCACTTTTCATGGATGAACAATAAATCCAGTGTGGGGACACTGTTGAGCCTGAATAGGTCCAGTCTTGATTTGGAAGGAATGGGCTAAGGGAAGGCAGGGGAGCTCCCTGCAGAAGAACCATTCTCAGTGGACTGAATGTAAGGCATGAAGTCAAGCATGTTAATTAAGTGACTGCAGAAGCTCAGTCTGTAAGTCAGATAAAAATGAAAACAAGGACAAAGTGCAGGAAGGATACACAGAAGGAGCCACAAATTCAGATACTGGAATAGCAGCATGTCCCCATATGTGTGTACATGGGGGCAGTATGTGTGCAGGGAGGGTCTTGCATTACTGAGCAGGTGATGGTCAAGCAGACTCCATGTGACCAGCCATGCAATCAGCACTGATCCCACTCTGGTTTCCCAAGACTGAGATGGCAGAGGTGGCAGCACAGGCACTTTCACAATGTACAGGCTGTTCCCCACTGAAGTATTTTGGACTGAGTGACCTTGTAATATGTATGTCCTGACTCTCCTATGGAGCAAGACGTCCATTCAGTAGAGATTACCAATAACTTCTGAATTATTGGGTTGCTCCCATACAAACAAGAATAAGTGGACTATGAGTATACCAGGAAACTGTGAGATATATTGTCCATAAACTGTCTCTCTGAGTCCCTAAGATTGGAAGTGGGTGGGTAAGGTGATTAGTCATACGTATGGGGACAACCCAGGTGAGTACCTGTTCTTAGCCATATACACAATAAGTATGTGCTAATACATACATAGTGTATGCAATACATTTACCTAATATACAAGGTATGTAATACTGTTGGGCTAGGCCATAGTTGTATCACAGCAACATTCATATTTAACTGCATCTGCCCCTCAGTTAGAACAGAAGATATGGTGATCTCAGTTTTTCCTCCTGATTTCAGGGTAAGTTTCCCTTTGACTGGCAGCAGAATTGTCCCACATCAATAATACCAGTGCTGGTTCTCAGATCAGCATTCAAAGCTGGTCTGAATCATCTGAAGGCAAACACATGCTTCTGTGGAGCTAGTGCACATGACATAGGGTCTATGCCAACTTTGCTTTTATATTAGTTCCAATGCCAGCCCCAGGATGACAAGTCATACCCAATCCAGCAGGAAGGGAGGGACCTCAGCAAACACAGATGCTTTTAGGTCTCTTTAATACTTATTGAATAAACCAGAAACAGCTGAGCACATTTATGCATCATTTTTACACAGTATTAGGAGCCTTACAGCCATGCTGACCAGACCCCCTGCACCTGATATTGCTCCTGGTATTACATGGACACTCCTGTGCATCAGGAATATCTAGTGTCTAGGATATGTGTGGCTTCACTTGTTTTCTTGAATGCCATAGGCACAAAGAATAGTGGATAGAAATACAGCTATCAAGGACAATACCAAACAGGAGTTTCAATGGGGAGGGTAGGTCTGGCTGGGAATGTAGACCTCAGCAGAGATTCCTTTCTCAGGGCAGAGGTACTTTGTGGTGGTTCACAGTCTGCCAGGCTGATTTGTGCTGCCAACAGACAGCAAAGCCATGCCTAATGCAGAAGAAATCTGATGGCTAATGAAGAGAGAAAAATACACTGCAGACTTTTCAAACTCTGATCTTATCAAGAGCGTTCTGTAACACTGGTGTGTGCTCTGAGATAATTACAGGTGGCAACTGTTAAGAAGAAAGTTTTAGCGTAAGTCATATGATATCATGAAAGAACTTTGTTTAACCTTCTGTCTGCACTGTGGTTTTCTTGGAGTTTCCAGGAACGGTGAACTCTATGAAAAAAAAATCTTAAAAAAATAATCTCAAAAATAATAAATAGTCCCTGGGTCTGCTAGTTGAAACTGCTGCATGGCGAGTGAGAAGCTGAAACATGTCTGAAAAATTTCAAATACTACAAAGGAATGAGCCAAGCTTTTCTAGGCAGGCATCAGGAGTGATGGGTGACACAGGATGAGTGAGAGTGTGCAGGAACACCACATTTCCATGGATGCCATGTGGAGGTGGTGACAGTATTAGTTCTGCATTAACAGTCAACAGTGTTGATTTTCAGCAGCATTTATCTGTACCTGAAAGTGACAACTACAGAATGAGCAGTTGTGCTTTCCCTCACTTCTGTGACAGCTTTTGGTCCCCTCCTGAGGGCAAGACCTTCCTGCTCCCAAGGCATGCAGTTGACCAGGAGCCTGTGCTCAGGTGGTACCCATAACACCATGGTGGGACCTGGTGATGCAAACCCCTACTCTCACCCTCACAGCTCCTTGTGAATTCAGTGAGGTATATTGAAGGTTTTGTTGTTAGAAATACATGACTCCATGTGAGTTGGGCTGATGTCTGTGTGTACATGAACTCTCACAGGGTTTTCTGTCCGTCCCTGCATGTTCTCATTTTGCTCCTTGATTGCAGGGTCACACTGCCTGCATGTCATGTCCCCGTTCAAGCTCATTGCATTCCTGCTTCTGCAAACACTCCTCATGACTGCGTTTTTCTAGCCAGAGGTTTTTGCCTCAGGACTCATGTCTTGCATCAGGTCTCCACACACAAACTGCCACCTCAGCTGCTCCTTGGAGGCAGACTATGCCACCCTGCCACTGTCTGCTGCCACTACCAGACAAAGATGTGCCATCACTGAACTGTTAGCCTCAGCCAAAAGTGTGTGCACACATGCATACACACATATGCACACACACACACATGTGTATGTGTGTATACAGAGTGTTTGTTTTTCCCTCTGAGAAAAAGGAACAATAAAGGGAAACTTGCTTCTGCCAGGAGGGCATCAGTTTTGTGCCTGACCTCAGCCACCATGATATGGACACCACAGCAACAGATGTGGTGTAAGCAGGATGCTGGGGCAGCAGCTTCCCTGTCATGCCTCTGATATAATTTTTCCCTGCATAGGAGACCAACTTCTAAAATCCTACCTGCAGAAACAGTGCTGGAGAGACTCATGGACACTCATGGCTTTAGTGAAGACAGATTTCTTGTACTCTGAGGTCATGCCTTAGAACATGCTGACAGTTAGAACTGCCTGTTGAGCTGTTCACAGGGAGGACCAAGGGACCTAGACATCTGCCTCCTTAAATCACCAGGAAGCCTCTCTCCTCTCCAGTCCTTTGATGAGGTCTAATCCAGGCTTTCCTTCTCCTAGAAGCCTTCAGAAGTGGCTCCAAACCTCACTCTGCTTCTCTATAGTTACTCTATGGCTGCAAAGCATAGGATGAATTGGAGGCTGCAGCAGCAGGGAAAGGATGCCCAGATATCAGTGTGAGCTGTGTTGGTGAAGATGGAGCCATCTGTGGCTGCCATGATTCTGGGACAGGTGGCACAGTGGTGTCTCTGCCCTCAGCAGGAGATGGAAGCAATCAATGCAGAGCCGGGCACAGCTAGCAGTCCACAGTGACTACCTCTTTCTATCGTCCCCTCTGACTGGTCCCAACAATTCCATGTCTCTCTGGGATCTGCAGAATTGTGGGGCCACCAGAGGAGCTCAGCAGTTCTCCTATGGAGACCTGGCCCTCTACTGTCATTGTGTGGCTAATCTGTTCTCTCTTCTTCCCTTCCATGCCTGTTTGCTGCTTTGCACATCTTTCCCTTTGCCCAGCTTACATGGGTGAACAGTGTTTTAGGCAAGTCTTTGCTCCACAAGCTGCTCTTTGCTCTCAGCAAGGCCTAAATCACCTGCAGGCAGGGAGAGAGGCAGAGGTAGCAGCAAATACAAGCCTGGGACAAGAAGAGACTGAGGAGACCTGCTGAGAGTGAGCAGAGCCAGCCAGCCAGCCACGACAGAGAAAAACAGCAGCACACCATGTTATCTCCTTCCCTGTCCTTTTCCTTAACCATCTTCATCCCTGCCTAAACAGACTGTCCTGTTTGCTCTTAACCTTCTGCCTCCAGTTTTCTAGTGTCTCAGTTTAAAAGAAAAGTAAGATGTATCTCTGGACTAGGAGAGGAGGCTTCTTCCCAAAATCCGCCACAACCTTTGAAATTAAGAGAAGGATAACAGTTTTTAGCTACAAATATATAAAAATATATATGTATAACCAAAAAAACCCCAGAACAGAACAAACAGCACCGCCATAACCAGAATTTTCAAACTAATTAAGTCCTCTCTCTCCCCTTTTTTGTGCAATTATATTTACAGACAGTGGGGTGTGATGCCATGCCTTAGGAGGCAGCAGCCACAAAAGTCACTCCCTGGCTCAAGCAAGACTAGCTCCAGAAAATTCACATAGAAAATGGCGTTCACAAGGGATGGGATAGAACCTTTTCGATGGGCAGTTTAGAGACGCTCTTCTCTGAAAGCATTGGCGGGGTGGAGCGTTAACAACTTCCCTGCTGATGACATCAACCCTCAGGAAGTCCATAGCAAATCCAGATAGTGGCAACTGCTCTCTCTCTTTCTCTCTCTGTCTCTCTCTGTCTGTCTGTCTGTCTCTCTCTCCCTCTCTCTCCAGAGAACAGCCCAGAGATTGGCAGCGTGAGCCAAGGGCGCTCCCTCCAAGCGCCTGCACCAGCCCAGCAAATGTGGCTGGCACCTGCGTGGCAGCTGGAGCGAAGTGTGGCCAGCAGCGGGAAGAAACCTCTTTCCCTTCTCTCCTTCCCCCTTCCATCAAGCTGGAATGCAGTACTATCAACCACCCCTTTGTTATCTGTCCTGATTCTTCAGCTCCCAAAACTTATGGATTGGTAAGGGAGAGAAAAATTCCCTGAAAGATTTTGAAACTATAGTAGCTGGGTTTACAGTGTGTCTGATATCTGCCCTGTGACAGCATACAGCATAGCCTCTCTACTTTCTACCTGGGTCATCAATTCCTTTAAACTACTGCTTCCCTTTCACCATATACTTAATCCTCCTCTTTTCTGCCATTTCTCCTGTTGCTGCTTTACAATTCCTTATGCACTTATTTTGTTTGTCTAGGTACAAGTCAGGGTCAGCCTCTTGCCAACATGCCCCAACAGAACAAGCCAGCTGTGATAGGCCAGCAAGGCCAGGCAGGATGGGACTTTGAGAGACATAGTCTGGTGGGTGACATGCCCACCCATGGCAGGGGGGTTGGAACTAGATGATCTTTTGAGTCCCTTCCATACCAAGACATTCTATGATTCTATGATTCTGTGACAGCCTGGAGGTACATGTGTAGTCTCTCTCAGGTGCTATTAGTGTGATCATCTCTATGGGCATTGTGGGAGTTAGACTCAATGTCTGGTGAAAAATACTGATGTGGAACCACCAGAGGAAGCAACCAACAGGAATAATTTTGCTATTTGGCACTGTTGTACTTTTTTTTTTTTTGCACACACAGAGTATTTTCTGACAACAGCATAAGAAAGTAGAGGTGAAGTTAGACAAATCCAGTGTGCCTTTTCAGGAGAATGGCTTAGCTCTGTAGACTGCTGTTGCTTGGAGTTGTGCAGGGAAAGAGAAACACAGAATCTTCACAGACCGGTTGAAGTTGAAAGGCACCTCTGAAGATGATCTGGTCCAATCCTCCACCCTACTCAAGCACGGCCATCCAGAACACGCTGCCCGGGATCATTCCTGGATGGCTTTTGACCATCACCAAGGGTGGAGACTCCTCAATCTCTCTGGGCCATCTATTCCAGTGCTCAGTTACCCTCACAGTAGAACAGTGTATTCTGATGTTCAGAGGGAACATCTTGTGGTTCAGCTTATGCATGTTGTCTCTTGAAACACACTCTTAAGGATGTGTTTTAATCTCCTCCTGACAAAAATTCTGCAGTCACTGTACAGAAAAGTCTGGACATGGTCCAAGTCAATGAATCTCTAAAAAATCTTCATACAGTATGAATTAACAGGAATCACAGCTGGGACTGTGATTGCAAGGCCTGAAGCCTCCTTATGTTGGGCACAGGCTAGTATTTCCCTCTAGACCTCTGGCTTTCTGGAACAGGAAAGCAACAGAAGGAGGGATGTCTCATACTGTGCACAGAGGTTTTCAAGTTTATTGTTTTGTCCAGGAGAAAACAGGACATGCCTGAAAGGTGCATTCTCAGAGGAGGGAAAATTGAAGTGGAGCAGAATAAAATAAGAACAAAGCATTATATGATGGGAAAACAAAGAGAGAAACTTCCTTGAATATATAAAAAACAGTGAAAGATCAGCTGGAAAGACCTTAGTCTTCCAGACAATAAACAAGGGGCTCCTTTGTTGAAAGCTGACATATTGCTTAGCTAATGCCACCCCTCTGAGAAAAGCTGTTATCAGGAAAAATGAGGCATTCCTCACACTTTGGTATAAATTTGTCATTTTAATCATGCAGCTGAAAGGAAGGAAGGAAAATTATTATGAAACAGAAGCAGGTGGAGGAAGTTGCCTTTAAACCTCCTCCAAGTTGGGATGAGGGCTGGGAGAGTGACAACCAGGACCTGCAAAGCTGAAGCATGTGTCAGACTGCCTTCCTTGGATGAACAAAGTGCTCCTACATGTGCATCACCTTGCATCCCTGCTCTGCCAGCCTGTGCTGGCTGGGCAGTGAGGCTGGGATAAACTCTGTTCCCTCCTACCCCACGGGAAGGTGATGAGGTCCACAGTCCTGTAGTAGATGAGGAGAGGGTGAGGTCCATGCTTGTGCCTGCTTGCTCTTCAGGAACATAAGTGTCTCCTTGGCTTTGCTGGCCAAGGAGCAGTTTGCTGTTGTACACAGCACTTGAGTGGTAGAGTAATTTAAGGGGTCAGGATGGGGCCAGCACCATGCTGATGCATATATGGAAATTACATGGTAACGTTGCTGTTTTCATTTATTAAACAAACCCAAAGTAAATTCCTTTTGCTTTTCTTCAGCTATAATTTTTGCTAAAAATATCATATGAACTAAGTCTCTAAATAACCTTTTCATAAAGTTCATCTCTGGATTAGTCTCTTAAATCTAAGTTCCAAGGAGCTGGCACTTAGTCCGGCAACTTCTTGTTTCGTGAAACCAGTCTGTTTCCCATCTCCTCATCTTGATGCAGAGGAGCAGATATGTGAGATTGGAAATACTGGCTGTCCTGAAGGATGGATGATGGACCTACGCCCAAGGAACGCTACCTGCTATACCAGTGAATGGCACTGTCCCAGATTTTCCAAGACCTCCTCAATTCCCCATTCCTCTGCGACTGCCCAGCATGGAGCTGGGGTCAGCAGTGATCCCATCCCTTGTCTATGATTGATAATGTCCCTTCATCATTCAGTAGCCCCAGGTCTTAGCTACTGCATGACTGCAAGGACTGATTCAAGGTTTGCATGTCTTCTGCTGAGATCAGCTGCCAACAGGAACAACCTTGCCAGGAGGCAGAACAGTCTTTTGCAGATGATATCTTCCAGTTCCCAGTGCTCAAGGCTTTCCACCTGATGACACTGCCAGGGGCCACCTCTCCAAGTGTCCTGGTCAATGTACTCCTCTTAAGCAGGGGCCTCTGTCAAGGTCTGGGTTTGGTCTGTAGTCCCTGATGACTGAAAACTCAGCCTAGAAATACAAAAACCTTCTCAGGGACTTCCTTTGCCACCTGTATTATTTTACCTGGTCCAGTTCCCCAAGATGCAGGTGCTACACTTTCCACCCACTCACTGCGGAATTGTTTCATGGGAAAATCATTAGAACTGCTGCATGCTTTTCCGATACACTCAGCTGGAACTGGCCTCGGTTTAAGTACATCTAGTTACCCAGGATTTGGAGGACTCAGACAAATGTAAACAATTCCTTGATTTTTGAATGTTTGTTGAACTGTTCTTGCCTTCCATCTCCACATCAGATATTTACATCATTATATTTTTCTTAAATACACTCAGGAACACTTACTGTGGAAGGGAAAATATAATAAATCCCGTGTAATAAATATACTGACATTTAAAATCAAATAAACATTAAAACAACTGAAATTACTAAGCAACTGAAGTACCCTGTGGTAGGGCCACATATCCAAAAATGCCCATTTTAAGTAGTATGCTAAGTGCTGGAGCTTGAACAGAAAGCATGTATGTCTAGTTAAGCAGCGTGATGAAAGTGGTCCAGTTCTTATTCCTATTAATAAAACATGCTAATCAAGCAGAAGGTGAGAATCCAGCTGTAAAGGATTCCTTTGAGTTGTTATTGTGCAGCTATGACAAAGGACACAATGTTATAGCAGAGATAAACTACAAAAACAGAGTGAACTATAAATAGATTGTTACCACTAAGGATTTCCAAAAACAGCTACAGGGAGATTAGAGAAAAGTGCTGAGGAATTACTAGTTCCCATCCATACTTACAGGCTGAGTCGAACTTTTGCTGGTTCATTTGGAGTGCACTGGGTCTCTGCTGCTGCTCTGAATTTACCCTGCTCCTGCAGGGGTTTTTTTTGTTTCTGCAGAGCTGTTTCTCAGTTCTTTTTCAGTAGCATTAAAAATAATTTGTTACTGTCTTGGAAAGACAGAACCTGGAATTTGCTGAGATTAAATAATTTTTCACGTAAATATGAAAGATCTATTAATTCTCTCATGGGGAGTTTGCTCAGCTAGATATTAAGGCTCATGGAGTATTTTGAACCTGAATTGTCTGCTCTATCAAATCATACTGCTTCTATCCAAAGTTGCCCATAAGATGGACAGTGGTAGTCTAGGAGAATTTCTCTATTACCTTCTTCTCATATGTATGAATGCTAGCATTTTTGTTATGCTGACCAGCTTAGTGGTCTTTTACATTCACAAGAGTTCTCAGCAAAAAAATGCAATAGAACGGCCACAAAAAAGGCTTGATGGGGATATTCAATATAACACAAAATGGGAAACTGTCTGATAAAAAAGACTAATGTTAGAAACTCTGCTGGAGTTTTCATATGTTTTTTTCTCCTTTTTTTAGCAGAAGTCCCTCTTCAGAAATAGCTAGGGAAGCATATAGCTAGAGAGGGACACTTGGAGAACTCTTTATTGCACTGACACCATCCTTGATAAGGTTTAAAAGTTTCACCTTCATTCTCACAAAGTGGATCTAGAAACTTTAATGCAAAGCCCTTCTCTTAGTATTTAGAAAGATTTATTTCCAAACTTGATGGAAACTACATCACAGGGGAGGGATGGTCAATAATAAGGAATCACAAACAAAACTGATGTGATTTTTGCCATCTTTACAGGCAGGACTTTGGGCAGCTGAGAGGGAAAGCAACCTTGTGATTGACAGTGGTCTTATAACATGAGGGGGAATATTTTCATTTTTGTTTTTAGGCTTTTTAGGCCTTTGCACCTTTCTCTGGAAATAGACATTTTTTGTTCCATTGTGTAAAATAGCCTCTGGTGAACTCAGATTGTCTTATCTTACATCTGAAACACTTGGTTATTCTGAGTCATTAGCAAGGGTTCTGATACACATGCCATGGGATTATGGTATATTTATCTGAACAGGAAGGTGGAGCCTGGTGTAACCTCTCCACTGGCCTTCAGAGTGACCGGGTGAAGAGGAAAAGGATGAGGGAAATCCCACATATAGACTATGAAAATGTGTGTATAGGAACCCCTTTTCCTCTGTCTGCTCTTCCTTCATCTGACCTTGAAGAAGCTGATGAGGTCTTTCAGTTCCCCAGCCTGTCTCAAATACTGAAATGAAAATCCTGGCAAGCAGGTGTTCCCAGAGTGCCCGGAATGTGTTTCTGCTGCTTTCCCTAAGTAGGTTTAAAGTAAGTGAGGAAGGCTATGTGAAAGCATCTAAGTGTGTGGTACGTCATCTTCTCCGACAGGAAAAGAGGAACAGTATGTAAGCACTGTGGTGGTGAAACAGCATGGAGTTTGGACAATAAAGCATAGACCCACCAGAATCCCATTTGCCTTGCAGAAGAGAATGCTTTACCCCAAGAAAGAGCCTGTGCAAGAAGACGTGTGATGTGGCAGGAAGGGAAACCTTGCTATTGGGAATGGGCCTGGAGGAGCCCAAGGGGCTGGGGCACCTAAGCCCCATATGCCTCCCATCCTCTGTACCATGGCAGCAGAAGAAAAAACTGAGGCTGTGAGAATGAGCATAGACTGCAGATTTAGAATGGCTTCCTCTCCTGCTGTAAGATTTGTACCTACTTGTACTCAAAATGGCAGATGTCGTCTGTCTTTATTGGGCCATCTACTAGTCTGGTTTTTCCTCTCCTGGGAGGAGAGAAACAGGAAACTTTGCTCCTGTTTTACTTTTCCTTTCAATCTCCACATTTTTTCCCTTGTTTGCATTTTCCCTTCCCTTCCCATAGCCCCACTTTCCTTCTGCTGTTTCAGCTGCTGTGCTAGCAATGAGTACAGATACTCCTTGCTGTTTTTTGTTGTACACTACAGTTCCTAGAATGGAATTTATTTATATTTGTTCTTGGAACCAAGATGGTAAAAATAGCCTGAAGTCTCTCCATGGAAATAGTGAGGGAGGGGAGTATAATGCATTGTCCATTGCTTTAATGGATTGCCAAAAGGTGGAACCCTGTTGACTGGAATTGACTTTTCCCATGTCTCTAAGTCAGCCTACAGTTCCCAGAGTAGGTCTGGAGGCCTGGGAAAGGACATATGTCAGTGAGTAGAGCTGCCACCTTTTTGAAAGAAAAAGGAAATCTGGAAGAAGAGGAAGGGGGAGATAAAAGAAGATGAAAGTGGGTGTGGGAGGAAGAAGAAAGATTAAATAAAGCGAAGATGAAAAAAAACAGCAACAAAAGCCAAAATATAAGAACTGTCAGAGAAAAATCTGCATGTAGTTTAGTGTCCTGACCTGGAATGTAATTGTGAGATTTTGTGGGACAGGGGAGCATAAGCATCTCTAATTGTCCCATGAGGAGGTCACACTCTGATCTTAACAAAATCACTAGTTATTTAATTTCCAAAACTGTGCTCCTATATCCTTTCTATTCCTGCTGTCTTCTGCTGTGAACTAAGCTTTGACATTAACATCAATGCAATGTACTTTGAGCTGCTACTGGCTGGCTGCTTAGTGCAGTCTCTGCTGTGGTGTCACCATTTAGAAGAGGCATGGGTAGTCCCCAAAGGCAGGGCTGTGAAGATCTCCACTATCCTTCCATGGATAGTGGAATAAAAAGCTGATGTAGACAGTCTCCTGGTCCCAGGTGTGAAGCTGACTGGTTTGCATCCCTGCTGCTTAGGGCTACCTGGTCTTTAGTAGTTTTGTCTGAGGGACAAATATTTGGTGCAATATGAAGCTGTATCGAGCAGTGAGATAACAGCCAGGGTGAATGATTACTGCCAAGCTTGTTCACAAACCCTCTTTTATTTAGCAAGAGGCATGTGTTTGTAGGGGATCATAACTCTAGGTCACAGTGTTCTGCATAACTTTATCATGGATCTGAATAACTTTATCAGTGCTGTTACGTAGGATGGTGCCCTCAGGTGCAGGCAAAGTGGCTGATGTCACTGCCCCATTGCTGAGTGTCCCAAAGAGGACTTGGAAGTCTTTAAGTGATTATCTAATGCACTGGCAAAGGTTATCCAGGGTGTTGCAGTAAAGTTTTAACTTTCCAGGATTCAGTCAGAGTAGATATTGATACAAATGTCTCATGCAGTAATTCAGGCACGTATAAATGGTAGTCTAGTGCCATTTTGTACAGGGAGTGTATGTGCCTTCTTCTCTAGACTACATAGTTTTCATTCTGTGTCTGAAATAGCTGTGGCATTTGGGCCTCTAAACAGAGCTTCAAGTGAAGATGCTCATGATTGTAATTTAGTTCTACTTCTGTATCTCTTTCTCCTCTGCTCCCCTTTCATCATCACTTCTGCAACTACCCTTTCCCTGGCTTGCTGCCTTTTCACTCTTCCCCCTCCCTCTTTATGTTCTTCACATCTATTTTTACTGCTTCTGCCTTTTTCATCAGTCATCTTCCTTGGCTCTTTAATCCATTGTTTCTTTCCCAGTATTAAAGAGCATGATTTTTTACTGTATGCATAGGATAAAATATGTTAAATGATGGTTTGACAATGAGATCTGTCTTCAAAGATTTAAAGGCATTCTTTCATGAGGTTACAGTTACAGGCTTTGTATACAAAGCCATCATCTTCCTGTCCTTAGATGTGTTCAGCTCTCATTGCACATGCAACTGAAGTTCCAGGGAAACCATGGGGAAGCTGGAAATGGCTTGCTGTAGAATAAATGCACTAATGCACACTCCCGTGCATCTGTCACTGGGATATTTTAGGTTTCTTTGGCAAACTGGAGTCTTGCAGTACACTGATATGGTGGCAAATATTGATAAGCCCCTTTTTGGACTGAGAATTGAAAACATGGGTTAACTCTGAGGAACCAAGGTGACTTTGACATCATGTATGCCAGACAGTTGAAATGATTTTGCTGAATGAATCTTTGCCTGTATGACAGCAGTGTAACTGCAGAGAATGTTAGGGAGACTCCCAGATGTTTTTGGCATGACCTTAGTGCTGATCTCTCTCAGCTGCTAAGCTTTTTGGGTTCTGGTCTGATAGACTGCAAGGCATGTGCTCTGCATGACAAGAGCATAATGGATGAGATGAGTGAAATTTAGACAACAAGCTACTAAACCATGCTTTCTTTTGGGAAAGAAAGTCACTCCAGAAGCAATGTTGCAATAGTAGATTGAATTCTCCCTCAACTGAATCTGGTCTAACTCCACTGATGAGAGGCAGCCACAGCAATTACACCAAGGGGTTTCTGAAACAGGTAAAATGCTGAGCACAGCTGCATAGGTACGTGGCTTACAGAGGACCAGCTCTTATGATTCGGAGTTGAGCTAATGTTCTGTAGTGTAATAGTGGAAGGTGTCCCTGCCCATGGCAGGAGGGTTGGAACTAGGTGATCTTCAAGGTCCTTTCCAACCCAAACCATTCTATGATTCTGTGGTAATATTCAACAGAGAGAAAGCAACACTTTTTATTGGAGAAAAAAAGTATTGAAAAGCAGTGGTTGCTCAATAAACCCTCAAGCAGAGCTGTGAGAGCAGTGCACAGGCTGATTATCAGGCTCTGCTCCCACTGCATATTTTGCAGTGGTCCCTACAGAGGCAATCTCTTTCCCCAGTCACTGGAAGCTGCCACAATAAACCATCTTATCTTTGACACCTCAGCCATGATTGACTTCCAAGTTAGCTCTGCTGGAATAAAAGATCTTCTCTTGTTTGAAAGCAGAGGGTTCCCTACCTTCTCAGGCAGAGACCCGGACCCAAAGGTGATGCTGTCATGGCCTCTAAGCTTCTTTACTACAAAACAGCACAACCAGGCGTCAAATAAAATTCCCTCAAAATCATGTTTTGATGCAAGCACAGCAGTGCACCCACCCAGTAATCTGCATTTTTGCTGAGCTCATGTCACAGCATCATTTTTCATGTCTGTTAAAAAGCTCATGTGAGATAGCCTGTATTGTAATCAAATCCTTCCTTTATCTGGATCTAACTGATTTAGAAATTGTACTATGCTTCAAAACCATAGACACCCATGTTCAAATCTGTAGGTAATCAGAGACAAGGGATTGCAGGAGACATATTTGGTAGGTATTACCCCTTTGCTCCTTCTTACAATAGAATAGAGTGGCCATGGATCTCATGATCCTGAACAAAGCCCCAAAAAACCTCAGGGCTGCATAACTGATTTGATTCAGGGGCTTCTGCACAAGATATGCTCACATGCACACAAAATGCACCCTTCTCCCCACCCTCAAACAAATAGCTGAGTAAAAGAGTGAAATAACTTGTTTTCCATTAATTTTTGAGTAAGAAACACTGTCATTTCTCTTTTAAATATTTGGAAGACTTTGTGAAATGAAAATTAACAAGGTCGTATAAAAGCCTTTCTGAACAAGTAGATAAAACTTTAAAAAAAAATTCTGGGGTTTCCACTGTTGCAGTTCATGACTCTCACTTGGTTTACACTACAGAAGGGAACGACTCTTGCAAATCAAATCTGTACAGATGCTGAAATAGTGCTTTGGAGAAGTAATGAAACTTTGCCACAGGATTAATTTCTACTTATTGAAAGACTAAAAGTCTCTTTGAAACAACTTTCTTCTTGCCCCTGCCATCTCGCAGAGCCTGCATCACTCACTGCTACTTTTTGCAACACCCTCTGCTTTATCCTTGCACGTATTAATTTATCACAGCCACGGTGGGAGCGGGCATTTGCAGCTCGCTGGCCCCTAAGGAGTTAACCGGCTTAATTACATAATCTGTTTAACATTCGGGATGAATAGGAAATGCCCGCCCCTCCTCTCCTACAACATGTTTGTGCTCTTTAGCTCTCCTCCCCTTCTATGTGCAAGCCCTGTGCCACTTGACATGCCCTGAGTCTCCTTGTGTGTGCTTGGGGCGCTTGCATGCCCGCCCGCCTGCGGCTGTGCCCCGCTCCGCTTCGCTCATGCTACGGGGAGCGCTGCACACCCGCGTGTCTGTCGCGGTGTGCGTCTCTGTATGTGTGTGTGCACATGAGAAGCGAGGGCAGGAGATACGGTCCTGTTTATAGGAAGTGCCAGCAGTTGATGCGAAGTGCGAAAGAAAACACTGTCATCTCTCAGGCTGCTGGAAGTGGACGGATCACCTCACACAATGCCGTCTTTTGATGAGGTTTTGAAGGAAGCTGGGGAATTTGGAAGATTTCAAAAGAGGGTCTTTTTCCTCCTTAGCCAGACAGGCATAACTTTTTCTTCCCTGTTTGCCAGTGTGGTTTTTCTTGGGCGGGCACCAGAGAACTTCTGGTGCAGAATCCCTGGAGCAGCTGAATTAAGTAAACGATGTGGCTGGACACTGGAAGAGGAACGAAACTTCACAATATTGCCCCTGCACGTGGAGAACAAGTCCTCCAATGGCGAATGTGAGAGGCTGGATGTTGCATGGGATACCTCCATCAGCTGTGCCAGCCCGCTTGCCTACTATGGCAATCGCAGCACTGGCAACCTGCCACTCACCACCTGCCACGATAACTGGGTATATGAACAGCCCCACTCATCTGTCGTCAGTGAGGTAAGGAAAACCCTCATCCTTTAATTAGTGGCTTCTGTCCTGGTGTGGGATTCCAGCAGTAAAATGGGATTGCCACTGAGAGGGTCGTTGCTTTGGTGGTTGGTTTTCCTTTCTGGACTTGTTCCATTTTGAGTCACAAGCAAATCAGGACAATGTGTATGATCAAGTGCCATCACCAAGCTTTTAGGGAACAGGTGAGCTAATCTGCAAGGTGGCTGCCCAGAGCCAAGCGCTCCATGCAAAGGCAAATACCCTGCACAGAGATTGCTCTGTCTCTAGAGGAATGTTAGATTAAAATAAAGAGTTAAGTCCTTGCAGCTGAGGCTTCTGGTGCTCAGTGTTGGGCCAGAAGCTTTGGTGGTGTAAACTCCAAATACACTCGATGACCTGAATCACTGTACATTATCTATTCTTTGTATTTCCAGTACTCAGTGTTTAAGTCTGCAGGTGATAAAAAACAGCTGATGGCAGACTGCCCTTCTGCAATCTTTTAGGGAGGTGGCAGAAATGATTGCACTTACTAAAGAAAAAAACCCCCAAACTCACATTTTTGCCCAAAGCTTTTCCTAAATGTCAATTTCAGAGAACCACAGGCTATTACCACTAATGGTAAGAGCTGGTAAATATAGTGGTTTTTTCATGAGGCTCCAAAGGCAATTGAAGATGCCTTCCTGGGAGATCTTCTGTGTAATCTGTAATCACGCTGTGAATGTGCTGTGGTCTGGCTCCAAAATACAGTCGGCACACTAGAATTGTGTATTTTAAGGTCATCCTGACAGTAATTGTCACTCAGGCAGTGATGAAAAAGGCAATGTGTTTGGAAGAATTGGCTCGGATATCATCAAAGTGCACTGCAAAATGTGTCAGTACAGCTGAAGGCTCTGGTTCCTCTCTGTCTTATGAGCCTCCTGCTGTGGTTTTTAACTGGGTACTTGTACTAGAGCTGTGTCCTCCAAAACATGTGACAGGGCAGAGTAGGCAAAGCCCTGAGAAACACTGAATTGAAATGAGATGCCTATCCTGACTTTTCAATTCACCATTTTTCTCCCATCCACCTGGGACTGTTTTATCTCCTTGCAGGCATCAGGCTCTCGAGAGCAGCAGCTTTATTCCTTCTGCACCATGTGCAGCCTGAGTAGTTTTAGCTCAGGAGAAGAGAAATCAGAGCACCTGACTGGCCCTGACCCTTGAGTAAAGGTTCAGACTGGCTTTCGTGTGCATTTGCTGAAATCAAGGCTGCTCAGAGGGTCACAAATGACATTCAGGGAGCTGATGTCAAACTTTGGTCCCTACTAATGATATATTTCTGCCTGTGCTGGCAGTGGCAATCAGGGCTGGGTGGGCAGGAGGGCAAATGCTGCCCAGAAGCTGCAGCCTGGCTCTGAAGCAAATTATGGAAGGCGACCGTGGTGAGAAGTTTATTCTGCTACCTCCAAACTCCCTCTGCTAGGGGACTGTGAGAAGCTAGACCTCAAAAATAAAAGTATAGATATTCCTTTTCTTTTGTTGTTACTTTCTTTTCTCTCTTCAGTCTTACTGTAGGTGAAAGCATGTAGGTTGTGTCTATAATATTGTGCTCAGAGTCCGTTTATGGCACCAGTTTGTGTATCTAACAAAATCACTGTGATTTGCCGACAGCAATGAGCCATTGGATACAAGTAAGAAAGAAGGAAACTAGTTGTGTTGCAGCAATAAATGGAAGTTAAAGGTTCAATGTTCCCAGACAAATACCTTGCCCACCTGCACTGCCTTCCTCTCGTCTGCTGGGGAGACTGTCCAGGGCCAGGGGAGGGAGAAGGGATGAAGGGATGCTAGGGGAAACACTCCTCACCTACGCTCCCGAATGTGCATGTTGGGAAAACCATGGAGTAATAGTCTGCAAAGAATGACAGGCTGGGACTATCTCTCCCCTGTGCTAGGGCAGCAGGTCCCACCATCGGTCTCACTGAATCTTCTAGAGGGACTCTTGCTGGCTGGGTGCACCTCGGATGGAGAGTGCTTGGCAATGACATGCAGCACTCGTAACCTCTTCCCAGTTTTGCAACATGGATAAATCACATCCCACAATGCTAGACTTCCTCATCTAAAAAGGAAGCTTGTGGTATGCAGGTCCTGGCTCAGTTGCCTTGAGGTCAGCTACTAAAAGGAGCTTGGTATCTTGTTAATGAGCTATACATTCAGCAAAGACAATTTAAATCCCAGATTTAATTTAGTCTACTTTTTCTCAGCTGAGTCTCTAACAAATCATGACTCAGTTTAGGCACATTTTTGCTCTGTTTAATCAGCTCACCAAAGACATTTTTCCTCATCCATCTACTTGTAAATGCTTTATTTTTTCCATGTGTGCAGAAATGTTTCTGTTTCTTTCAACTAAAGATTTCTGGCACTTTATGTCTGGCTGAATCAACAGTGGAAGGGACTAGGGAAATAAAGCTTAAAGGATGAGTTACATGAGTATCTCATGGATATAATGTCAGTGATAAAGAGAGAGGGGAGGGAAAAAAAGGTCAGGACAACGGCAAGCACAGATCCAGTGTGGTTTTGCACTGTGACAGAGGAGGCAAAGGGCAAAAGCAGACATGTAAAGCCTTCTCTGAGAAAAGATGTGGCAGCCAAACCACAGGCTATTGCAATAAGTTCTGAGCACCCTTTAGAAGCTAAATCATGTGGCTAGGTGGACTGATTTATGAGGAGTTGTGAAATGAACGGCATTGCAGTACCTGAATTCATACTTATGTTGCTAATCAGCCACTCTCTCATCTTAGCTGTGTTCTGCAGACTTTCACAGCAACATCAGCAGAAGGAAGCAAAGGAAAAAGGGGAATGTTGACTCATAGAAAGCAGACACTGCATTGTAAGGAGCACCTGGGGTGCCTGCTGCATCACTTGCTGCTATGGGACTCCGGAGTCTCAGTGCTGGGGTACAGCAGCATGCTGAGAGAATGTACCAGGGCTTTCCTTCTTCAATATTTGACAAGAAGAGCAAATTGTATTAAGAAATCATCACAGGGGCAACAGGGGCTGGTTAGTTTGGTCTAATGACAAGCGACAGACCACTGTAAAAGATTCCCTCTCAAAATCTTTTGTTATCTGTCTCTGAGAGTAGGTCCCTACTGCTGCAGTGACATGCCTGAGGGTCTCTGTGCTCCATTGTCAGGCTTTTCTGTGAGGGCAATCCAGATCAGAGGAGGAGGTATCTGTTGGTGCTGCACGCATGTCTCAGTACTGTGGAGCCCAAATTAGAGGTGAACAAACCAGACTTGGGTTGACACAAAGGTTTTGAGCCTTCATTTCAAGACACAGCAGTGTTAGAGGTGGTGGACCTGTGCAGATGACTTTGGCTGAATGCAATCTGCTCCCATTTGTTTAAGCGGGTCTTGCACATGTCCCTGTGAAACTGGAAGATGGTGCTGCATGCATCAGCTACAGGACAGGAAAGCAGCATCTTCTCAGATTTTGCTTGGAGAGGAAGGCTGAGGAGGTAATTATCAAGCTAAATCCATTCCTGGCCCATGGCAGCTGGTGTCATCTGAAATGATGCTGGTCACAGCAGGTGGCTGGCACTGCTTGGGAGGGAAGGCTTGTGATAACAGCCGCTCCTATAGGAAGAGGAGAGCAGGAAAGGGCTGTGTTTCTGTGCAGCAGATGGAAAAGAGAGGCTGTAGTGGACTGGGGGGTCACAGCCTCGTGCTCTGGCACAGGGGCCTGGAGAGAAGCCCAGCTCACTCCCTGAGCTCTGTAACCCTTGAAACAGGAAGTATGTTGCTTGCCATCTCCTTCTGGGTGAGTCTTCTGAAGGACACAAATACCCAGAACATATAGAAGTCAATCCTAACTTTCACAGGAAACTGTACTGAAGATGGAGTTGCCGATCTTTAATACTACTGAGCTTTGGCACTATGTCCTTTTGAGCCAGTGAAGATAAATCTAGCAGTCTGTGATTGGGCAGCTGGAAGTAATGTACAAAGGGATTTTATTCAGATATTTTTTGTCTAGAGACTCCTGGAGGCATGGACATGAGTAATTGTGTCTGTAGGTGGAATGGACTGTGGTGGTGGATGAAAGGAAGAGGGAAGTCTATGTGGTCACCAGCAACTGGCATGTTTTAGGCAGCATTTATTAGACCCCTTGTTGACAGCAGTTCAGCAGAAGCCTTCACACTGTAGATGATGCAATTTTGAGACCTGGTAATAATTTGTTGCCAAAGTGTGAGGTCTGAGGTGGAAAAGTGATCATCTGAACATAGCTTATGCACCTGTTGGGAATCAATCTTCTTGTTCTTCTGCTCACCAGTTGTCTCAGAAAATAACAGTCAGCATTTTCAGAGAAGTATGTCAGGAAAGCAATAATGTTTGTTCCATACAAGCTTTTAGAGTCCCTCAGAGAAGGCGATAACATGGCGTTCAAACTCAGGTTGGAGAAAGCACAGCTGGTCCTTTTGCTGTCCTCCTCCAAGGCAATAAGCAAAGCGATTCATCCTCAAATTGTGGATCTAGTGTGACTGTTGTTATTGGCATCACAGTACCCTGTCTTATTTCCACTGTCATGGTGGAATTAGTATTAATTAATGGAGGGAAAGGGGAAAAGGGCATACAGAGGAGCAGAGGGAGCAGCAATTGCTGAATAACTTATGAAAGACTAACTAAGCTTTCCCTGTATGAGAGGGGCTGGAGCAGTTGCTCGCAGAGGTTGTGCCACTAGGCCTGTGTTTTTGCCACTTCCACTGAGCCTGCTGGCACTGGCTGATGTTTCAGCCACTTTGTTTTTATTTTCTTACTGTTTTGAGAACAGCTATTGCTTTTCCTGCTTTGGGAGATGGTGAGTTTTTCTACCTCCATCTTGCTTTGGCCCTAGAGAGACATAAGAAAAAAAGAAAGACAGAACAGGTCTTCCCTTCTAGGACTCTCAGTGAATGAGGTGATCTGAGTGGCAGGGACACAGAGGTAAGGCTGGGCTTTAGGCTATGTACAGGAGAGAAACCTGCAAAGCTTTCAAAGCCGATGTGTCCATCAGAGCTTGAGCCCCAGTGCCCTGGCAGCAGCGTACAGGCTGACTCCACTCGTCCTGTTAAGTGCTCAGCTTGAAACAAGGCACGAAGAAGGACAGTGTTGTTGCTTTGTCCCTTAGCCCTCTAACAGAAGCTTTAACAACAAAAGGAAGGTAATTTCTCCCTTTCCACTGCATACACTTGCAGGGGGGTTTGTTGCGGTAAGGATGTGGGGAAGATAGCAGTTTGAAAGGCCAGAGGACAAGAGAGCTGGAGAAGAAGTGCCCAGCAACAAATAAGGAACATACAAGAACAGTCTGCATCTGCCCAGGTTTCCTTAATTGGTGAGTATTTCCCTAAACTGTTTGTCACTGGGAGTCAAATGGTAAACCATACTCTGTTTGACCACTTGTATGAATGCCATTTGAAATGTGCATATGGGCTCTCAATATGCTCTTGCAGCTGGGCCAGGAAATCACTGTAGATCTCTTTGTAGAGCAAAGACTAATCCTTTATTGTGGAATTTAATTGTAGCAGGCAGTAAAGTGCTTAAAAACTCCTCCTTAATGTTGCTACATTTTGAGGACCTTTTTTTGGCATGTTGTCATTTAAAGCAATGTATTTCTCCAGAGATATGTGTGCTGAAGTGTTTTGGGACTTGCTTGGTGAATAAAGGTCTCTCAAGGATCAGGAATTACAAGTCTGTTGGTAGTCTATTATAGGGGAGCCCCTTATACCGAGCTAGGGCGCTGGACTGACGGTCAGAAGAGCTCAGGCCCAGCAGACATCAGAAGACTTGATCAGAAGGCTCACAACTTTGAGAGTTTATTCAAGATAGATTAACAGACAGTTCTCATAGCTCATAGTAGAAGTAGGTAGTTCCTAGAAGTTCCTATGACATCATTTCACATCCTAGTAAATCTAACTCTCACGCAGTAACATCCAGACTTCTTACACTCACATCCAACATGCTTCCACATAATTGGTTACCAATTCACCTTACATTCACCACAGCCTCTCATTGGTCACAAGCCACACACATACTCCAGGTAGCTCTGTTCTCTTTAAGGCTGCGCTCCAAATAGCTTTTCTTAAGGGTTGCATTTACTGTCACCCCCACAGTCTATATGTCAAACTAAAGTGGAAAATGTTTTCCTGATTCTGCTGAAGTTCTGAAGAAATGAGAAGTTGCCACAGCCTTGTATTTCCCAGTCATTAGTCATGTACAAGCATTTCTTCAGTTCCTATCTCAGCCAGCTGCCACTCCTTCCTACAA
Source organism: Sakesphorus luctuosus (assembly GCA_013396695.1). Lineage (NCBI taxonomy): Eukaryota > Metazoa > Chordata > Aves > Passeriformes > Thamnophilidae > Sakesphorus > Sakesphorus luctuosus. The sequence goes on along the minus strand of VWZD01006825.1, from coordinate 131,808 downwards.
CAATTACACCACTAATGAGATAGAACCAGTGCAAACCCTCCTCCTTCTCCCAGAGAGATCTCGGGTGGTTTGCTGCTGCTTTAGAGATCAGCAAAGCACACCATGCCTCTGTAAATCTGAACCTCTCACTGATGTTCAAACCTCTAGCAGGTATGCAAATGTTCACTACAGGGATGTATTTCTAATATGACTGCCTGTGCTGCAAGGCTGGCAGGGTGGAAGGAACTTTTTTGCCAGGTCTGTTAAGGACACTAGAGAGGGATGGCCTGAAGGATCTGGTTTCTACTGCCTGTCCCTGATGGCAGCACCTCATTTCTGCTTACAGTGGCAGCCCATTGCCAAGGCTAAGAGGAAAGCAGTGAAGAAGGGAGTTTATCAGTTTGGGCAGTGGGACTTCTTTTAGTCAACTCCCTAAATGGAAAGGGGCTGTGTTTAGGTGCACAATGCTTTGTGCCATACAGTGGATAGAAATCACACAGGCAGGTGCAGGACTGAATGCAAAGGTGGGTTTCAGGGCTGTGCTGGGTGCCTGTACTTGTGCAGTGAGGGGCTTAGCCAGGAGTACAGCAATGCCAAGGAAGAGGATGTGCCCTTAGCTGGAGCTGCCAACTGAGCTAGATCACCTTTGACGATTGCAATGAGGATAGCTGGGTTTTAACACGGTCTAGGTGTAGCCAGATCAACAAACAGACTTTAGATTAGGGAAATAAAAACATAAGGCTTTCCTTTACTTTTGCATATTCTCCTCCCCCTCCACACCCCCACTCTGCAATAAATATAGCATTTTTTGGAAGTGTAAACATCAGCCCATGTATGGACAGGCATATGAACATTCAGAAACTAGAGGAGGCACCATGCCACTACCTTTTGTGGAGTCTGCAGGCAAGGAACCTCTGAGGTGTTTTGGAGGAGTGTCATACAGGAGGACTACTGACTAACTGGAGGCAGTCTGAGAGCCTGGGTAAATTGTTGCAGATTCTTTTCCTCTGAGAGATGCATTTAAGGATAACTTTCAGGCACAACCAAAGCAGGTCATAGCTGAAGCAGTGAAGTGGGTCTGACAGGCAGCTTGGATAAAGAAAAGATCTCTGTAGGGTGTACAATTCTCTTTTAAAGGTTACATTTCCCTCTAAAGGTTGTATTTGCAAATGAAAAATAAGACATTATCAGGGCGACAACTTAAATGCTAGATGTTACTTCAAGCAAACTGAAAGGATTATCTGTACCAGAAGTTATTTAAATACATAGAAAATAACGAAGTGAAGGACTAACTTAGGATAAAACAGCTAGTGTATTATCACTAATCCTCAGAAGGAGCCCACAGCTCCTTAGAAGTTTTCTGTATGTTCCTATTTCCCAGAACATGTACAATGTTTGACTATATTGTTAGCAAAGAGCTAGTTTCAGCTGCTGCATAAATCATAGGAAATAGCTGCACAGATGAAAGAGTCCTCCTGGTTAAAGACGGTTTCCCCTCTTTTTTCTGGCATGTGTCCGTTCTCCTACCTTCTTTCATGACAGTTTATTAATTACCTGTTTACAGTAAAAAGACATCAAATTATTTAAAAAAGAAATATATTCTTTGAAAGAGAGTCAAACAGAGTCTCAACCTCTGCCATCAGCAGAAGCAATTGTGTTGCATTCTAAAAAATCTTCTTTTAAAGGTAATTCTCATAAAAACCCACTGTTTTCCAAAGCTATTGATACTGTTTGCCAGGACTGTCATAATTTCAAAAAGCAAGAAGTTAAGCAGCATTTGAAATCTGAAAGTGCTGCTCTGTGGTCAGGTTATTTTAGGAAAGCATTGCAATAGCCCTTGAGTATAACAGCTGAAAGCAGCTTTTATTCTTCTCAGAGGCTTTTGCAGCTCTTGCTCAAGATTTACAGAAATGGAAGCCAGATGGTGATAGCTTGACTTGGCTGAAAGGTGTCCTGTCAAGCTCCCCGGAGTAAAGAGTTTGACATCAGAACCATGACCTTGTTTAAAGTCAGTGGAGATGGAATGTCTATGAGGTTTTTTGTTCTGTGTAGGCAACACTGAAATCTCAGGCCCATGTAATACTTGCTGGGCATTACAGCATGCAGACAGGCTGGGATGGAGCTCAGGCTCTTGACAGCAAATTTTAGAGTCTGGAGAACTGTGAACAACAGAAGAGGTTGTTAGTTGTTCCAGCCTACCCTGTGGCTACTCCCTTCAAGCACAGTGCTTGAGTGTAGAGGGATTTCTTACAGAAAATGGCCATGTGAGGGGTCCAGACTGTATGGACTCTGAGATTGAAGCAGCTACCAGCAAAGAATAAACAAAGGCTCAGCTGCTGCTGAGTGGTAAAGAAGAAATCACTCAGGAGCACCCAGCACCCAGGAGTTCCCAGCAACTCCTCAGACTTTCTCACAAGACTCTTGAGATTCACCTGGGAACTGTTAGGATGTTTTATCAAAACACTGAACTTGTGAGATATGGAATACATTCGATAAGAAATGATGCTTTATGGTGTGAAAATTACTATAGCCAATTATCACAGAGCTTTGACCCTATATAAACCACTTGCAGTGTATCAATAAATGGCATTCTACATAAAACCATGTTGGTTCGTCATGTGATGTTCTTTGATCCCCCACATCATTATCTGCTTTACTTGAGCACTAATGTTGTACATGTGCTGGTGATCACAAATGTGGCACACTGTGTGTGCTTCAGCAACCAGCATCTTGTTAGAGGTGAAAAGATTTCTTACAGTTCATGCCTGAAAGCGAAAGGTTTTCTCTAGGGGAAATGGTGGCAGCTTCTGTTGTCTATGGCTTTCCTTACTCCTCAGGCCTCATTGTTCCAACGATTACCCCAGGTATGGGTTGAAACCTCCCAACTTCCATAGAATGTGCAGTGGTTGGTATTTCTTTATTCTCCAAGAACCTTTAAAGTATTTTCCAGTGCCACGTTGTCAGTAGAATTTCTTTGGTTTTAGTTTTGTTTTAGTTCTTACTTTCATTACTTCTTTCCCCATAACCACTTACCCCTTGCCTTTGCCCCCACGTCACCATCCCCAGCCCCGTTAATGTGCTAGGGAGTTACGGTTGCTGCAGTACAAGGAATAGAAAAGTCTGGGAAAGCTACACCAAGAAAATACATATTCAATGTGCCTGAAATTGACCTGAGATATATTTTCAGTTTTCCCAGAGACCACATGTTTTTACTTTTATCTAGAAGCGCTCAAAAAATAATTAAACCATCTCCGTAAGCTGATGTTTTCACTGGCAATAGCTGTGGACCCTAATTCTGCACTAAACAAAATTATTACTCTGCCTTGGCAACATATTTAACAGCACTGTTTGCAGAGGAGCAATTTGCTTTCCGCATCTGGACAACCGATATATGAAACAGCATCCTTTTGGCAAGGAGGAGCTCTCTCACTATCTTCATGACGGCTTAAGAGGCTTGCTATGGCTGAGCTTCCTTGGCCCACTTGTGCTTGCGGTTGAGCAAGGATATTTGAACTTCCCCATTCCCTTTTTCCTTTCCCTTCCTGTGTGGACCTATGCAGTTTCTATAGTGTTTTGCCCTGCAGATGACAAATGATCCACCTGGGTGTTTATGCCTCTCCCTTGTTCCCACAGTATGATCTTGTGTGTGGCAATGCCTGGATGCTGGATCTCTCACAGGCCATCCTCAATCTGGGGTTTCTAACTGGTGCATTCACCTTGGGCTATGCTGCAGACAGGTACAGTATAAGCTCTGCTATCCTTTGGTTTGCTGGGAGGTGAAATCACTTGCAGCATTAACTGTAATAGGTATGTGTCAACATTTTGGAAGTTTAATTCACTTTGGATAATCATCCTCAACCTGTGTTAAGAAACAGCCTGATCTTTGCTTTTATTTGGGCTGGAAACTCTATGAGATCTTCCTTACTAATCCTGTTTGGACCTTAAAATGTCATGAAATGAGCTTTTCTTGTGGTATCCAATATTTCCTGAGCACATCTGGACCTAGGAAGGGCAGAACGATGGAGAAACAAAAAAGAAGCATTCAGAGGACTTTCCTGGACTGAAGTTTACTGAAGGATGTTTAATAGGCACCATTGATAAAGAAAGTAGCTACTTGAGGAAAGAATGAAGGGGCTCAGTGTGGTAACTCTCCTCCATTCACAAGCTGGACTCATATGCTTACATCCAAGGGCATAGCTCCTGCCAACCAGTCCTCAGCTCTGTGAGAGCTGGATGAAACCAAGGAAAAGTTTCTCTCAAACTTATCAATTCTGTGATTCATTGAAAAGATGTGGCTGATATTCAGGCTTGAGTAGCTAACCTGCTCCAGATTGGGAACTTCCCATAATCTTTACCTTGCTCTGACAGCAAAGAAGGGAGCCTAGTTTGTGGTTTGTGCTGCTATTTAACAGTAGTCAACCTATGCATTGGCTGAGAGCACCACTGATGATTTCAATGGTAGAGCATTTTTCTTCAGTTCATAAAATTCTTTCTGCCTGTTTTATTTTTCTTTCAAATCTGTACTAATAGTAATAATAATTTATAGTACCATTTGTTTGTGGGCAGAAATACTTACAGACGTATCTGTAATGTCATCTCAGATGGCAAATTTTGAACTAGCCAACAAAAGTGCTTTCAAGGAAAACTGCATCTTTAGAAGAGGCATAATAACAAAGGAATAAGCAAGGCAGAAAAGAGGCCATGTCAGTAGCTTAAGATAACTCTGCTCAGTATCTGACTGGGCAATTGTGATGCTAGCACCTTAAGATCTGTAAAAGAGCAGAGGTAATACAGCCAATTATTAAAATAGTATGTCTAGGAGTACTTGTGTATTAAGCATAATGTAAACTACTGCAGGGCTATGAATATTGCACATTGACAGCACCGACCATTAGAATCTTGTCTCCTTGACCGCACTCAAATGAATGGATCTAAAATAATCTGATTTTGGTCCTATATTAATTCTTCTCATGAAACCTTTTGAACAAAATGAACAAACGAATACTGTCACAAATACTTTATAGCAATATAAACGGCTGCATCAGTTTTCACAGTTTCTTCTACTTAAGTAAAAACAATAATGGAGAAAAGGTCTAGTTGTGTTCCAGGACACAGTTGCCACAAAGCTACAGGGAGAAGATTTTTTTTGTTTTAAATTATGGCTTACCTTGGGCACATAATTCTGTTTCTTGCTGGAAAACAAGACTTGTGAATACATCTAAACCTAAACAAACCCTAGAAAATCACATGGAGTAGTTAAAGAAGAAATTACTAACTTTCACAGGGCTGGCTGCAATTACTGCTAGGAGACTAATTTGCAAAATCAGAAATTCCCAACAAGTTCCCTTTATCAAAAACTTGATCAGATCAAACTTGATCAAAAACCTGAACTGTAACATATGGGTCATAGTTTAGGTACAAAAAGACAAACAGTTTTGTAACACAAAAGGGATCCTGGTGAGAACACCACCAGTTTTAAAATATGTGACATAAAGATAGGGGCACAAAGATAGGGAAAAAGTCCCATATCCCAAGGGCCAGCACTGCAAAGTTCCAAGGACCCACCATTTGAAAAAGGCTGGTGTCAAAAAGGCACTTTCAGATCTAGCATTAAAATGAAGTGCCGGGGGGGAAAAAGGAGAAACTTTTGTGTCTTTCTATGATCTTCACTTTCTTTTCCTTTTTCAACAGATATGGCAGAATCCTCATCTACCTGCTGTCCTGTCTCGGGGTTGGACTATGTGGTATCATAGTGGCATTTGCACCAAATTTTACTGTATTTTTGATCTTCCGTTTTCTCCAAGGCATGTTTGGCAAGGGAACCTGGATGACATGCTATGTGATTGGTGAGAGCTCTTATCTTCTTTCCTGGTTATAAAAAGAGCAATTTTTGGACTACAAACAGTCTGGTTACCTCTGCTCTTGAAAATATTTTTTCTTGGGAACAAAGCACTGGCCGTGGAGTCAGCAGATGATGAGTAACCCAAGTCCATCTTATTTAATGCATTTGTCCTCCAATAATTACGAGGTGAAGGAATAGCATATGCATTTATAAAGGTTTTCTGATTACATAGAAGATCACCAAAATGATAGAAATCTTCAGAACAAGCCCCAAATATACTGGATTCACAAACAGGAACATGGTCAATTGTGGCGGAGTCTGAACATCTTCCACAGATGCTCAGAGGAGTGAACTGCTTTTCCTCACTGGGAGGACAGATACTTGGACAGTTGCTTTCATTCTTTAGCTGGGAGACTTTTCTTAGTGTCAGGCTGGACACTAAGGTCCATATTAGGATTATTATTTCCTGAAAAGGGAAAAGGAAGAAAGCTTATTTATAAATAGCATCAAAACAGCAGGGATACAGAATCATTGATGGATTATAGTCTATCAGTCTGCAGACTGTAGCGATGAAGCTCCTCACATGGCAATCTTACTTTTCATTGTTTTGGCATCTTGAATAACTTCCAGGTTCAGAAAGGCAGTCATAAGGCGTGAAAGGGCAAGACATTGAGGAAGGCATCCCATTAGAGATGGGATGTCAGATTTGCTTAAAAAAGAAAATGAGGCATTTGGTAATCTAATGTGATAATCCAGAACACAGTGAGGACATCATTGTACAGTACAAAAACTTGTCTGATTGCTGTTGTCTGTGAGGCCTGTGACAACTTTTTAAAAATCCTGGTGGAATTCAGCTGAATGAGAGCAGAATTGCAACAAGATATAAACAGATACAGTGAGACCTGTGAACACTTTGGTGATGTATGTGCAAACATGCCTGTCTAGCCCTTTAGCATCTAAAGCCCAGAAGCACCTTGTTTGTCTGGGCAAAGTTTCACTGCTGAGCAGCTAAAGTCCAAGATCCAGTCAAAGGACCAGAAGCTGCTTTTGCTTTCACTTCCAAGGGTATGGCTTAATTTTAAGCTAGAATCTTGTCCTGAGACTTTGGCAAGCACTCTAACCAGCAAAATGTTTTATGACAGACCCATGATGTCCTTAAAATGTCCAAGTTTAACAGTAAGGAATATTTTTCAAAGCTCAGATCAGACTGCCTGACTTTAGGGAGAGGTACAGAGAAACAACATCCTGAGGCACTGTGCATTACTGCAGCCGTAGGCAAAGTGCATGACTCTTGGAGAGAATGATTACTTCTAAATCCCTTCAGGGATCTACTCTTATGCTCTGGGATTACCCAGAGTATTTACCAAAGTAATGTCTTTTAAGAGGTATATAGAGACTGTAGGTTTTATTGCACCAGAGAGATGGTTGACATTAGTGCATCCCCAAAGCTACTGATCTGTGCTTCAGGCTGCCTCAAGAACTCCCCTTTGCTTTCATATACAACCGAGATCTTCCTGGGCCAGTGCCAAGCAGCTACCTTTAGGCAATAGAGTTGCCCCTGATCTATGCCAACATGATGATTCGTCGATAAAACCAGTCATGGTGTCATATTTCTTGGCATCAACAGCTGAAACAAACCATCACTACTTGTAAAATTGTGTCTCCTTTAGTAAAACAAACAAACAAATAAACAAAAATATTTTCTGTGTATTGTAAACCAACGTAAACCCCTCTGCTTTTACTGTGAAGCCTCCTAGTAGTGACAGTTTTGGAACAAGCAGGATACACTTCTTCATTCATTGCCCATCTCAGATGTGGACGTCATGGCCATAGGTTTGCATAGGTTTCAGACTGGTAAGACACATTCACAAAATTAAGAATCCACCAAAACATTAATAATAGTAATTAAAAAAACCCAGCAAAGGCTAGAATCATTCTAGTAAATAAACCAAACTGGGTGGTACTTTAGCCCTCAGAACAACCAGCGTGGTATGGTTAAACTGTCTTCCCCACAGATGCCTTGTCCATATTACCTGCTGAGAGTAGTCCCTGCCTGAAGGATCCTCTTGTCTGGGACATGTGCTAAAACATTAGGGGGAATACTAACAATTTCCCACTATGCATGATCATGATGCAGTCTCAAACCCGTGTTCTGGCCCCATGTAATTCAATAGTAAACATGCAGTCAGAAAACCCACTAGCTGAAGAATGGTGGGTAAATTAAGGACATGCTTACACTGCTGAAGACAAGATGCTGGGCTAGACAGACCTGTGACCTGAGACAGTACTATTGTTCCTTGTGTTTCACCTCTAATATTTTTCTTTAGAATTAGGTTTGTTTCTATGTTGTTTGTTTTGGCTTTCTTTCTGCTCAGTGACAGAGATCGTTGGTTCTGATCAGAGGATTGTTGGAATCGTGATTCAGATATTCTTTACCCTGGGAATTATAATTCTCCCTGGAATTGCATACTTGAGTCCCACATGGCAGGCGATCCAGCTGGCTATTTCACTGCCCAACTTCCTCTTCCTACTCTACTATTGGTAATGTTGCAGTCATTACTCCTGTCTTTATTGCTATTGCTATTCAAGTACCCAGAGTCTCCTGCTGTGGTCCCAAGTCTCCAGAGAGGAAGATGTTGTAGGTTAGGATGCTTACATTTTGTTGATTTTGTAATTTGTAATTCTTTATTAGTGAGTAAGAGACATACATTACTTTTGATTTTCTGCCTAGAGTTTGCTTCTCTGCTCAGCCACAGCTGGGTCTTCATGGAACCCAGCTCTGTTTATTAGGTTAACTTGACTAAAGTCTGCTTTTCCAGTCAGCCATGAAACCCCACTTGTATCTCTCATTATCTATTCAGTTCAAGACTGAACTTGCCCCACAGGTCCCAAGAGCTGGGCAGTACAGCTAATGAGAGAGCAGAGTGCTATGCCATGGTAAACACCTCTCTCAGTGTGGTTGTCCTTTGGGTGGGATCCAGCAAAACTAACCCATATACCCTCTTCCTGCACGTTCTTTCCTTAAATATTGCTGGCTTTGAACTTTTAAATTGTGAATCATCTTAACTCTAGGCTAGCAGAAACTGAAACACCCATCAGTAGTACTGCTTTGTGTTCAGTTTATAAAATATGTAGACATTTGAGTGTGTGTGTGTCTATCTTACAATGATAGAGCTTGGAGTTTCCTGTTCTGCTTATACGTGTTACTACATGTGCTTAGTGCTGACTTTTATTGTTCATTGCTGCTCTACAGCATTTTCTTTGCTTGTTGGGTGTTATACTTTTGACAATCATTGTGCAAATACTACAGTTAGTTTTGTTATTTTTTAGACCTTGCTGGGTATTGATATAGTCTATTTTCTTCTTTCTTGTCTACAAGGATCAAACATTTTACAGGAGACTGACTGAAAAAGCAGTCCTCAAAAGAGTTTCTGTATCCCAAAGACTGAAAATTCAATACGTTTTATGCTAATACAGGGTAAAAGACAAAAGACTTTGGTTTACTCATGATGCTACAGGGTAAAACACCTATTTATGACTTCTGTGTTCTTACAGGGTGGTTCCTGAGTCTCCACGTTGGCTCCTGACTCGCAAAAAGGGAAAGAAGGCATTAAAAATCATGCACAACATTGCAAAACACAATGGGAGATTTCTCTCACCACATTACTCAGAGGTACTGTCATCTGTTTGAGCTAGAGGTTTTTCTAAGCTTTCTTAAACTTTGGAAGGTTCAGTGGTGTTAAAATGCATTCTTTTAAAGCGATGGACAACATTCTTGAAGTGTCACACCAGAACAAGATTGTCAGATCCACACCTACTTTGTTAATTGCAAGATGGTTAAAAAGTGAACTGGCTGGATATATATGGGTTGAAAAGAAGAAGTTTGCAAAACAATGAATCAGGTCTTTCAGTTGCAACACTCCTACTTTAAAAACTTGTGGGAAACATCAGAAACCAGCCTGAGGACTAATGGTACTTCAGAGCAGCTGCCATTTTAGCTGGCAGAATGTGTGGAGATAGCAGGGTCCACTTTCCTGGCTTCTTTTCTAGAACTTCCTTTTACAACTCTGAGAAAAGATGAAATTAGAATTTCAGGATAAATTTGCTTCTATCCCAACAGGGGCAAAACACACTGCAAAATTCACAGTTGTGGAAGCTCTGTTTGAGATAGCTATTTACAAAATAGAACAATGTATGTTGGAGTTACAGTCCTTTGGCAAGTGGTCTTGACATAAAGGGCTGATGCATTTCAAATAATATTGTTGTGTCATTGCAACATTTGGCTTTTTCTGTGCGGGGTAGCAATGTCTGGCTCTCAGACCATAATTACTGTGGCATTTGGCTTGTGGTTCAGTGACAACAGATATGGACAAGTAGAATGATCATTAAGGTTCCTTCCAATCCATGCCTTTATATGATTCTATGATTCCTGCGCTGGTGACCCCAGAGCTGGATGCAGTATTCCAGGTGGGGTCTCACCTGAGCGGAGCAGAGGGGCAGAATCACCTTGCTGGCTATGCTGCTTGTGATGCAGCCCAAGGTACAATTGGCTTTCTGGGCTGCAAGTGCACATTGCTAGCTCATGCCCATCTCTCATCCATTAGCATCCCCAAGCCTTTCTCAGCAGTGCTGCTCTCGATCTGTTCATTCCCTAGCCTGTATTGATACTAGGGGTTGCCCCAGTCCAGGTACAGCATCTTGCTGTTGGTCCTGTTGAACCTCAGGAGATTACAAAAGGACATAGACCTGTTGAAGTGAGTCCAGATGAGGCTCATGAAGATGATCAAAAGGCTGGAGCATCTTTCGTGTGAGGAAAGGCTGAGAGCTGGGCTTGTTGAACCCAGAGAAGTGAAGCCTCTGGGGAGACCTTAGAGCACCTTCCAGTAACTAAGAGGGTTCTACAAGAGGGCTGGAGAGGGACTTTTTTCAAGCTCATGAAATGACAGAACAAGGGGGAATGGCTTCAAACTGATGGAGGGCATTTTAGATTAGATATTAGGCAAAAATTCTTCACTGTGAGGGTGGTGAGGCACTGAAGTAGGTTTCCCAGAAAAGCTATTCATGCTCCATCCCTGAAAGTGTTCAGACTCAACAAGGCTTTGAGCAACTTGGTCTAGTAGAAGGTGTCCTTGCCCATGACAAAGAAGTTGGAACTAGATGATCTTTACTGCCTCTTCCAACCCAAACCATTCCATGATTCTATGATATTGTCCCTGACTAGGGCATATACACCAGTGAGATCCTGGTCAACATTACCCAGTGCTGAGTGTGGCCCAATACATGTAGCAGGAAGGTTGTGCGGCTTCAGCTCCCCCTCCATGTTCAGCCTTGCATTTCTACACCCACTTCCTCTCTCTAAACATTGGCATTTTCAAAGCATCATATTGGAAAGATGTGTGTCTTTCCCTGTTTTTGTTTTAAGTTATATTTAAATTTTTTTCAAAAGTATCCATGTTCATGACCCTAAGCCACTCACAGCTGCAGCAGATTAACTTCCACACTGACAGATCTGTGCTGGATCTGTTCCTGGGACTTTTTTAATGTTTAATGCCTGTCATCTTTTGTGCTGGGCCCAGAGGAAAGAGAGCATCTCCAGGACAGGCATTAGTAGCGGATCAAGTGTATTTCTCACATTAAGTCATGTCAGACTTCTCTTTCGTGAAACAACTCCAGAATTTCAGGCTAAGTGATGCAGGTGTGGAGGGACAGAGAGAAGTGAGAAGCCATAGGTATTATCCATCACTGCACTTTGGCTCAGATTTTCCAGTGTGTCTGTATCCATTTCATTGGCCAAGTCCCTTACATGGCTCTGGATGTAGCAGCTTTGAGTTTTTGTTGGCATGAAGAAACTGTAGATGACCTTTGTATGAAAAAAAGTAAACATTTGCTGCTTTTGCTCTGTGAGTTACGACACTGTTACAGTTCAACTCCAACCAGAACCCATTAAGTCAAGTGCAAACTACAAACTCTTCTTTTCCAGTTGCTTATATTTATCCTAGCATGGGGATTTTTTTCAAACTAATTTTCTAATTCTTGGTCTCTGTCCAAAACCAGAATGAACTGCAAACAGCTGAGAAGTTGTGATCAAAACCCCTCCTTTTCTATACAGATATATACTTTTTCCTACTATATAGTCACATCTAGACATATGCATTTCTTTTATGCATTAACATACCTGTGCAAGTATTATAAACATGCATGCATGTACTGTCCCATGAAGAAGGAAGCATGTGTAGAACTATGTATCTTTAAAAATTATTGTGGAAAATCTGTTTTGTAATTTTGCTGGAACATAAAAATGTGAGGGAAGTTGGTTATAAAACTTCATCCAGGGTTTTCAGATGGTGTATCTTTGGAAACATGGGCCCAATCACTGAATTCCTGACCATACTAATGTGAATAGCAAAGTTCTCCTTGACTTTGAAGAACAAAAAGAGGATTTTGTTTCCCCTACAAAAAGTTCATTCTCCATAGCGATTTTTTTCATCCATAAAAAAAGCGCTCAGTCATGTTTAGGGTTATTATGACTTTATTAAGACATAAAAATAAAAGTGGCAGTTGTGCTGAATTTATCTTTAGTCCTTTGGAAAACTAAAACCATATTTGCACAAAGTCACAACTGATGGCTGGCAGCCCATTCTTATAAACAACAGACATGGCAGCTTTATAACCATACTATGAGAGTCCCAGAGCAGTGCAGAAACCCAGCAGCCTCAGCCTGCCTCACAAAGAGCTCTGGCATGCAGCAGAAGTGGCTGTGCTTTGAAGAAAACTTCTGGCTGTGTTTACTGTAGAAAAGCAAGAGGGAGTAGAAAGGAAGTTCAAATGAATGTGGGGCTTGTCTGTCTTACTTAAAAGATTATGTGTCACTCAGTTTTGAAAAAGTCATGTGTAAAAACATCCAGACAAATTTCAATGAAAACCAGCTGTGCCACCTTATGATATAAAAAACGAATAAAGGTGAAAGCTTTGCGTGTAGCCCTAGCTCAGCTGATGAGAACCGTGGGCCTTACCTGTATTCTTATGAGTCTGCATGTTCCCTTACTCTTCTCCATCCTTTCAACTGTGCCTCCCCACCAGCTGGAATAATTTCCCTGAGTTCCTGCACCTGCATGGAGAGCATATGCTGTGGTAATGGAGGAGGGTTTACTCCTCTCTTTGCTCCCTTAGGCCTTCTCTCAGGACAAGACAATAACAAAGTCAAAGCATCCAGGCTGTCTGAAATCATCCTCAAAAGAGTGCAGCAGGTTTAATCCCATGTTACCCACAGCTACTTTGAGAGTTGATGGCAATCCCAGCTGTGTCTGCCAGTTCTTGAGTAGTATCATGGTTTTTCTCTGCCTAAAACCACCTCTGTCTTATCTTCCTTTGCTCTTCCTCACCTGTCAAATGACCATATGAAAAAATAGGGTTCCCACCTGGCTTGGACATCATGGTTAAAAACTGCTGGCCAGAGTTAAAAACAGCCTCCATCAATATACCTAATCCGTTTTGGACCCTATTAGTATTCTGGCTTCACAATATCTACAGTAATGAACTCCAACAGCTGAACACAAACTATGTGAGATCCTGCTTTTTCCTGTGAGTGTTAAGCCTTCTAACTGATGATTTCATTGAGTGCCTCGTTGTGACTGTATTGGAGGAAGCTGAGAACAGATTTATTATACTTTGTAGGCAATATGAGGACCATTAATTCATACTTAGCAGGTTTCTTTCTTTCAGGGTAAAAGCCATGTTCAGCACTGTGCTTGGATAGCTTAAGACTCTTGGAATTTCACTAGTTGAATATTTTGTGGCACCCAGGCATTGTCACAGATCCGCACTTTCTCTCCCTTCTGTTTTCTTCCTGCTGCCCAGTTGTGCCACTAGCAATGTTCCTAAGCCCATTGCTTGCTGCTCACATCCTCTCTCCCTTCTTCCCTCAGCTCATCATTTTGCCCTTCCTGTCTCTTCCTCTCTCCCACCTCTGGCAGAAGGCATTTCTGCTCCCAGTGGCCCTGGTGTGACAATGACTGCTTATAGCCTTCCAAGAAAATCCAGGTCTACCTCTCTCAGTTTACAACAAGTAAATAGTTTTTCTATCTAAAGTTAAGATCGGCAATTTTTAATTGATTTTTTTTACTTGGTCATTATTAAAGAAAGCCCACAGCTATGTCCAGCTGTAAGCTGTTCCCATATCTCTGCACTGCTCGGGAGTGCTATAAGCAGCAAACTGGCTCATCAGCACCTTTACTCATTGGACAGGAATATTGCTGATTGCCATGTTTACGTAGGAACTCTGCCCCACTGCCTTGGCTGACCCCTGACAGCTGAGTACTGCTCACTTGTCTCCTCAGATCACTATTAGCAATGAGGAAGTCAGCAACCCTTCCTTTCTTGACCTGGTGAGGACTCCCCAGATGAGGAGGTGCACGCTCATCCTGATGTATGCCTGGTGAGTGCCCATGTCTGTCCAATTCGTTACCAGGGTAGTGGGTTTTGAAGAAAGATTCCCTTGTGACTTTTAGGGTCTCTTCATCTGCTTGCAATCATTTGCTTGCCTCTCAACATTTTTTTCCCTTTGCTGTTTAGGTTCGCAAGTGCCCTGATCTACCAAGGGCTTGTCATGCGTCTGGGAATTGTCGGCGGAAACCTCTACCTAGACTTCTTCATCTCAGGAGTTGTGGAGCTGCCTGCTGCTTTCCTAATTATAGTGACAATTGATCGTGTTGGCCGGCGCCTGCCCTTTGCATTAAGCAATATTGTGGCAGGCATTGCGTGTCTCATTACTGCCTTCTTGCCAGAAGGTAATTGCCTTCCCAGTGTCAGGCTCTTTAGATCAATGACAGAATTCTCTCTGACATCCCCCAGGCAAGGGCAGCAAGCCACTCAAAACTGCAGATTTCCCCCTGGTTCCCACTTCTGCACATCTTCCAGAAGAGCTATCACATGATGAGGGGATGCTACCAGCCCCAATGCTCCTCCTGTGGCATCTCCCTCAACACAGGTCATGGCAATTCTAGCACAGAGGGCCTGCTCATCATGTTGTCTGCTGCCTCTGCCAGCATAATTTTCTATCTGTTAAAAAAATAAAAAGGCCCTGCTGGGGACTGTTGATCTCTTAGAGCTAGGGCTGTCGCAAGAGGAAGAAGCAAAGAGGGGCACTGGGGAATTACTCCTGCAGGACACCTTCCTCCAACACCTTCCTGTATTTTGGACCATATCATATGCTGAACATGGAGCATCAGGTCTGAGGTTAGAGGAGGAGTATCATAGGGGGGTAATACAGCCTGAGTGAGAGGCAGAAAGCAATGGCCCAAGGCCAGCAGCATGCTGCCACCAGCCTTCTCCTAGTACTAGTGAAGTGTTGAGGAGAGGACAATCTGGGGATTAAGATACCTGCAGATGGGATACCTGAGGTCCAAGTCCTGCTTTCAAGAAAAGTCTGTTTATACAGAGGGAAAAAGCTGAACTAGCAGCTTGTGAGAGGCACATCACACTGGGGTGCTCACACAGTTCGAGTCCCTTGGCAGAGGGAGGAGCCACATGCACATCACCCTCACCCAGGGGTTCTGATGAATTGAGGGGGTTCCAGGAAGACAACGTGGATTTGTTTTGTTCTTTCCAGCCTTTGCTTTTCTTACAGATGTTTTGAAAACAAAATTTTTCAGGGCAAAGGCAGTGTCTCGCAACAGGGAATGACATTTTATGGGGGTTTGTTTAGTTGTTTTGGAAGGGAAATAAACCCAAGTGTCTCATTTTTCCTTCAGAGAAAATTGAAATGTTTTCTTGTTCTTCCTGTTAAAGTTTTGAGAAAACACAATTTCTGCCAGCACCCTCTCCAGTGGCAGAGCTCCCTGTCATGCCAGGTTCAGGCTTGTTTTACTTGCCTCCCCTTATGCCTAGTTGTGGTTAGACCATGCCCATCAGAGCTTGAGTGGAGCCAGGAGAGCTGGGCAGAGCCAATGGGGCAGCATCAGGTCCCCTGTGCCAGTCGTGTCATGTACAAGAACAAGCATCAGGGAAAGGAAGGGGAGGATGGGCAGGAGTAGCATTTTTAGGAGTATGTCTAATGTGTACTAGCTAGGCAAATTACAAAGGGTAGGCGATCTGGTCTAGGAAGAACTACTTTACAACAGTATCCCTGGAGGTTGTTAAAACATGTGAAGATGTGTCACTTAGGCACATGGTTTAGTGGTGGATTTGGCAGTGCTTGGTTAATGCTTGGACTCAATGGTCTTGAAGGCCTTTTCCAACCTAAAGGATTCTAGGATTCTATAAACTTTTAGAGGGAGCTTCCTTGTGGTGAGAAGGCTTTGGGAGGGGACTTAACAGTATTTTTTACATCATAATATCCCTATATGACGAAATGCTCCTTTCCAGAGCACAATTTGGATATGGTGATGGAAGCTTATGACGTTCATTCTCCCACCCATGATGTTACGCCCCACCAGCATCTTGAATCAATCAACTCAAGTGATTTCTAATTCTCCAAAGCAGTCTCATGAGACACTCAAAAGCAATAAATGCCAGTATAGATTGATATCTCCAGCAGTGGCCATTCAATTTGATGTGTACTGATCCAGTGTTCTGTGGTATAACTTCCACTGACAAAGCCTTTCAGAAACACTCTGCTGGTGTGGCAAAGCACGCTTCACTAGAGTTTCTTTTTGAATGAACAGATATTCCATGGCTCAAGACAACAGTTGCCACACTGGGAAGACTGAGCATCACAATAGCTTTTGAAGTCGTCTATCTAGTGAACAGTGAATTGTACCCTACAACACTGAGGTAAGTACTGAGCTCACAGAAATCTTTCAGCTTTTCCTTCTGCTTTTCTATATTGCCTGTTTCACTGCTGTTTAATTAAACTTGATTTTTCCCAGAGTTTCCCAGCTCCATAGCCACTAATCAATGTGGATGGCATATGCTGATGAGATAAATTCGGAGCTAAGTCTACATTCTACTCCTTAAACTTCTGGTTAATCTGTTTAGTAGAACCTCTCTGATATCTGGTACATTTTTTCTTTTGCAGAAACTTTGGTGTTTCCCTGTGCTCAAGTCTGTGTGACCTAGGTGGTGTCATAGCCCCATTCCTGCTTTTCCGATTAGCAGCCATTTGGTTGGAGCTACCTCTGATTATTTTCAGTAAGATTTGATTTAAAATGTACTTTTTGTTTGAATATCCTCCTCTAGCAGAGTTTTTCTTTTGGGGCAAAAGTAGTGTGCAGCCTCATCTGCCCTTCAGAACAGCACCTCTCAACCTTCATGCCTAGAGCAAGAGGCTGAATGGCAAATGGGTGAAATGTGTGTGATTTCAACCACAGTCTGCAAGAGTTCAAGTCTGCTTGGATAATTTTGCTGGAGAAGCAGAAAAGAAACTATGTGAGGTGCTTTAAGACTGAGAAACCTTGTAGCTAGGTTCTGTAATTGCAGAGAAGTAAGCTTAGGCCGTCAGGAGCAGAGGTTGATGACGTTTAAATGATATTTAGTTTGAGTTTTTTGATATGCACTGTTATGATTATGGTTGTGGTATTATCTATAACTTTGTATTCCTGTCAAATGCGTTGCCTCAGTTGCATTTTGGGAAAAAAAAAGAGTTCTCTTGCAGTAATTCTATGAAAAAAAAAAAGAAAAATTAGTTGTTTCTAACAAGGACAGAGGAGTCTGTGGCTAAACCAGACTTCTAGGAGATAGATGTGACCAAGAAAAGTTAAAATTGATAGGATGGGCTAAGAAAGGAAATGGATACTAATGACAACTTTAGCTGAAACCAAACTTGGAAAGACAGGTTTTTGACTTCTAAGATCTCCCTTTAGGGAGATCAGCCTGCCCTATGAACTCCTAGCCCTCAAATGATTTTGTAATAAGTCAAATTAATGTAGCATAAAGGTGTTTGATTAGAATAGGTTAATCAGAAACTGACTCACTTAAAAAAATCTCGTTTCAAACTTAATCTCAATAAACTTTTCTCAGTAGATAAAAGCTGAAAATAAAAAGATAAAAATTTTCTTATTGCTTTTGTATCTTTTCAATGTCCATTTTAGGTATTCTTGCAGTTGTCTGTGGGCTTCTAGTATTGCTTTTACCAGAGACAAAGGGAATCCCATTACCAGAGACAGTGGAGGATGTGGAACAGCTTTCAAGGTATGAGATGTATTTTCTTACTTTTATTTGGGTGAGGTTTCCTGAGGGTGTTCTCCTCCAACTTCACCAACTATCAAAAATTATTGATGTTTTCCAAGTGTCAAAGTAAATTCCCTAGTCAGGTTGAAGTTATGAGCTATTGAGTTTCCTCAATAGAAACTTGAACTTTTCAGTAGCACTTAGGAAAGTTGTTAAAAAAATGTGTGGGGATAAAATCTATATTTTTCTCATAGAGACACAAAGTTGTCCTACGCATCTCTGGAAGCAGAAAGTAAGTATGCAAGAGAGATACTGCAAAGCATAACCTGCAACTCTCTGCTCAAGAAAACCATTACCTCAATCAAAGCATCCTATGAAGCGGGGCCCTTTATCATGGAAGAAATTCCACAATTTGTGAAGCCATTGAAAAGTCATGTAGGAGATGGATTTATAGCAGAAGAGTAGTTAGCACAACTTTCCTATTCCTGTCACAGAGCAAGCCAGACTCTTCACTGCACTGCAAACAGGCAGGGAATATTTGCACCTTGGCTAAATATTTTGAGGATCTAGTGCTATATATTAATGTTTCAAGCAGAGGCTTTGACTATTACATCAACAACTTTTGCCTGATTCAAGGTGCAAACTAAAGAAAAGGAAATTTTCTATGCAAAAATAAATTTTTTCAATACTGCAGCTTGGACTACAACTGGAACTATGTATTTTCCTGTTTCTTTTACAGTTATACTCTTCTCCCCTTCTGTTTCTTCAGTCATTTTGGAAAATGTGGCAAGAAACAGAGACATCAGGACACCAACTCTTATATTTGAACTTTGAAGGACAGCACTGAGCAAAGAACTGTGTTTCCATAGCAGGAATTTGTTCTCCACCTGCCACCACTTAAAAATTGCTGCAGAATATGGATTAAACTTCATATTCTTCTTCTAAGCATAAGGACATTTAAAACAAATAGTGTATTTTTCTATGAATATGAAATAAATGCTTTTTTTTTTCTGAATATGCTGTTTGCAGAAGGCTCAGAAAGGAGGGTAGTAATCAGAGTGGCTCTTTCTCTGGTTGGGAGGGATGGGAATCAGCTGTGTGCATCAGGAGAACTCTCTGGTCTGATCGTCATCCACAGGGGTCCAAAAGCCCTACATCTCCACCTATTCAAGGGCTTTTGGAATTGTGGCAGCCGTCCTCCTCGCCTTTCCAGGGCTTTATGTAGGTGCCATATCCTGAACAGGGCATTAACTCTGCAGGTCAGACTGTCCTGCTGCTCGTTAGTGCCTTCCACCAGACCTAGCTGGGGTTCATGTGACGTCCCATTGTCCTGTCCCCTGGCCAGTGACCCCCATATCTCTGAGGGAAGGGCTTCTGCTTACTCTCCCTTGCTGGTTGCTTTTCCAGACCCCTTTTTCAAGAGCATGCCGATTTTTTCCTTTCCAAATCATGCTCTCTGCCCATCCCTATAAACCAAATTCCTCCACCCTCACTATTGCTAAGGTGGCCTGAAATTTCTGTCTTCCGTTCATTATTATTTGCCTTCTTTCTGTCTTGGAAATAAATTTTTTGGGTTGTTGACAGTGATCTTAAACTGTCTTGGAAAGATGGGCAGGGATGAGACAGGAGTTTTGGTTATTGAGGGAAGTGTTAACTGATCCTGGCTGTTTGAAGCTGACACACAGCAGAATAACTTGACTCTTGCTCTGCAAGCCAATACTAAGGACAGACTGCCTTCCCTTTCTGCTGTATGACTTCCATCAAGCACTGGGTTCTGGCCACTGACTGGTAAACAATATACTCCTTACAGGGATGGACTTGAAAAGCTGTGTTGCTCAAAAGGTATCCTGTTACCAACGGAGAAAGAAATTAACAATAGGAAGTCAGTGAGGTCTTGTAAAGGGCCTTGTAAGCTCAGAAAATAATGTATTTGGCATAAGCAAATATAGGATTGAGTTTTGAAGGTTCATACCACAAATGAGAAGAGCTGTATTACAGTCAGTGAAACCGAATGACTGCTGCTCCAGTCTCACTATCCTAAAACATATACAGGCAGGTGCCTGCCCAGGAGGATTTTCTGTGGTGAGTAATATACTCTGCATTCCAACAGTTCCCAACCCTTCCTACGCCTTCTCAGGAATTGCCCTTATCATCAGCCTTGCTGGAGGAAAATAGGACCTTTAAGACTAATCTCAGCCTAATGTTTGCACACTTTAGGCAGTTAGTGATAAAGGCCTGTCTTTCAAGGCTGTTTCTAACTTCCTCTGAGGCATAGTAAAG
The DNA here is from genome assembly GCA_013396695.1 of Sakesphorus luctuosus. NCBI lineage: Eukaryota > Metazoa > Chordata > Aves > Passeriformes > Thamnophilidae > Sakesphorus > Sakesphorus luctuosus. The sequence continues at coordinate 111,602 of VWZD01006825.1, read as the reverse complement.
GTCAATGGGATGCTTAGCAAAAGTAAGCAGTGACTGAGAAATACATAATTAAACAAGCATCTCACAATATATCTGGCTAATATAGAAGACAAGCCAAAACCGGGGCTACTGCTACAGGGAAAAAACTTCTACACCAACACAGTCTTCTGTAGGTAGCCAAAGACAATGTATCAAGACTGCCTGGCAGAGACCAGCGCTGAACTGGAAGCTGTGGGCTCTGTGCTGAGTCTCGCTGTAGGGTGCAGAGTGCAGGCATCCAAATGCAGAACTCAGCCCTGCCTTCTCTGCACCCAGCCAGCCGACACCACAGCCATGGCCCTCACAGAGTCAGGGTGAAGCAATCAGATGTGATGTGTTTATTTTCTAAAAATTCATTTTGTAAAAGATAGCACAAAAAAGCCTGTGTATGTGTTTTGACTGCTAAAACAATAGTAGTTAGTGACTTCAGGTGATGTTTGTATTTGGTAATTGTTTCTGTGCTAAATCTTATCCCTTAACAGGGGGTTTTGTAAGTTAAAAAAATCTTCCCACCTCTATGAGCATTTGTGTTTTGGTTAAGCTCTTGTGGGTGAGAGAAGACAGATGAGATTGTGGAAGCACAGCTGCAGCTTCAACAAGGGGGAACCCCAGAAGAAACCAGCTGCACTGAGGTGCATGCATATGGGTATGCAGATCACTGGACAGGACACCAGTTTAAAAAAAAGTTATTCTAAATTTGCATGTGCCTCAAACCATATGGCACATCAGTGTTCTCCTCAGCTGCACGGGTTGACACTAAAATGGCTGTTGTGACCCAACTCACCCAGTGAGAGGCTCTTCAAGTAGGCACCAAACTGTCAGCTACAGTTGTCTTGCATGTGTATACTTTGGAGACTCATTGAGAGGTGTGGGGTACACAGCAGATCACAAAGGATCACCTTGCCATCGCCAAAGGCACATGAACAACATGATCACAGAAACCCAGGAGCTGTGTTCTGTTCTTCCCAATGGCAAAGAGGTTCCTCAGTCCAGCAAACAGATGAATGTGTTGTTTGGTTCAAATATGCTGGATTTCTTCATGTAGTCTGTGCAAATAGTAATAACTGGCAAATTTTATTTCTGCTGACACTCTTGTAGAAGGAAAAGATCAGCGGGCACTCTTTGAAAGGTTACGAGGTGGGACTTCTGTAGCTGTTCAGGCACATCCAGGCATTTCTAGCCAGTTTGTCAAGGACAGTAAGCCCAGTGATTTCTCTACCTACAAGCCACAGGGTTAACCAGGTGTTAACCATGCCTTCAAGAGTTCACATCTGAGAGCTTAACCAAGCTGCAACACAGAGTTTCCATTGTCAGGGAAGTAGTGTACAGGTTTCTTGGCTGGCTTAATAATCAGAATTAATATATATGGAAAATACACAAGAAGGTAATTGTGTGCAGTGAATCCTTCAGACCATATAGGTGGGTGGGGCATGTTTTATCAGAGCTGTTGCTGCTCAGGAAGCATTACCCTGAGAAGATTTCATCTCCCAGAATCAGTGTCCAGATGTAGTTCAGACTCCAGATGTAGAAGCTTCAAAAATCACCCTGCCACCTGATTATGCTTTATAATCTCCCTTTAAGGCTATGGGGAGGGAAAAAAAAAAAGAAAAAAAGAAGATGCTTCTAGGATTCCTGTTGTATGTCTACAAAAAATAAAGACAATGTAAAAATGACATGTAGCTTGGCATGCCTGGGAGTGGGCCTCTGCAGTGCAGAAAATGGACAGGACAAATCCCACCTCAGGAGGTAGTTGTGTTACTTGGAGCACACTCAACACACCCTGGGGTTGCAGGAAGGATCCCATGCAGAACCAGGAGTCTCCAGATGCCTCTGGGGTGCTCCCTGGCTGATATGCAAGGGGTGCAGGGTGAGAACAAGGTTCATAGCTAGGACATGTTGAACTCTGACACATATGAGTCAAGCTTTCCCTGGAAAGCATTTCTAAAGGTTTAAGCTTTCATTTCCTATAACCACAGATATGTATGTATGATTTTCTTTTAGAGAAGAAAAATGTACATCTAACAGTTAGGTAGTCAGATAAAGTTATACAATGAAATAAGTGGGTACTATGGACAGCCCGGTTCTGTAATATGTTAGATGCATTGTCATTACTTGTGGTAATGATTGACAGTTATTTCTCTGTCTTTAGTATGGGCTAACTTTTGAGTGAGGCTATTTTTTGTTCACTGCTTTATATCTTTGATGCAACATTTATACTTTTGCTGATTAGATTTCCATGTGAATAAAAAATATGAAAATATGAAACAAATATGTCTCCTTCCTTTCTTTTTTTCCATCCCATGTATTTAATGCTACAAGATATATTTAGTAAAACCTCACATACATATAAGACTTGTACTGTGAGATTCTTCTTTGGGTTGTAGCATCAAATTGGTAAGAGGCTCAGACAACTCACACAAAATAAAAAATATTCTCCTTTCTTCATTTGTTGGAAGCACAATATCTTGGGAAATGATCACCTTAGAATAAAAAATCATTGTAGCACCTAATATATAAGATCAAAAGGTAGGTGTTCAGTTACAGTTAAGGCTGGGATTTTTGACATGTAATCCAGAGGTGTGTAAGTCTATTGTCAAACATAGCAAACCATAGAACATATAGAAACAGGGTAACACACTTTCAGTTGGATTTCTTGGCAATAACTACTAATTTATGTCAATTTTAAATCGATGATCATATTTATTTACTTTCTTACAAATGATTGTTGATTTAATATTGCACTTGGAATCTTGTATTTCTGCCATGTGTATTTCTTTCCAGGAGAGGGCAGTGCATACCCAAGATCAGTTGTTTTCCATTATACTTTCAATCCAAGGAATATAATTGGAGACTCTAACATAAACACCAGGTTTCATGGGTTGGGCACAGCCAAGGCCCCAAGAGGTTACTCCATGTTGAACAAATTTATCTTGGTCGAGACAGACTAGAGGTCCTCCACTGTCCCCCTAAACAGAGAAAGAATAGGATGATTCCTTCAGTGACAGATCTATGTGCAAGAGTGGCCTTCTCACAGGAGGCACAGAAATAAATATACGTCTTACGTGTGAGTGCCACACAAGTTATAAAGAAACATTGTAGTTCTATCCAGGCAATAGTTCTCTATGCATGTTGCTGAACACTTCTGTAAAGGCATCTCTTCACATCACCCAGGCATTATATTGATTTTGACAGTAAGGGGATTTATTGAGAAGGAATCTGATTGCCCTTATGAACTTAAACTGAACTTCCTCCCTCAGTCTCTTTTCTGAGGTCTTCGGGGCCTCCTGTTGTTACCAAATGATTCAGTGGCACTGATATTTGGAAATTAGTGGTTCCTTTGGCTCTTGTTTTGGCTGAATGGCAGGCTCCACCTCATGGTTCTTTGACTGCTAACTGAGATGTTTCAGGTTGTTAACTGATCTAGCTTGGACATTAGAGGTAGTCTAGCTGAGGCAAGCAGAGTGGTCTGAGAAAAAAAAATCAGACCATTTTGCAAAGTTGGCTTCCATTCATCTGACTTGTGCAGCTTTATATTACCATGTGCTCTGTAGTTCAGGCTTATCTGAAAAGTGTCTGCTCTGCTTCCTAGCAGCAAACAAGGGAGTAAGGGAAGAGCAGAATCCATGTGCATTTTTCATCTTAGATACCATGTGGTGTAGTAACATCCCAAGGATATTTCTGGTCCTGGCCTCTAAAGCCCAGAAAGTAAAGAACTATTTGATTTGAATGTGCCTACAACCAAATCACAGAATCACAGAATATTCCTAGTTGGAAAGGATCAACAAGGATCACTGAATCCAACTCTTCAGTGAATGGCCTATACAGGGATCAAACCCACAACCTGGGCACTATTACCACTCTGCTCTAACCAACTGAGCTAATCTCAGTGTCTCCGATGCTTACAGACTTTCTTACCTGACAGGTATCTGTGCCACCATGAATATTCCCAGCGCAGAGCTCGTTCTTTTTGACTCTACCATTCAAAAATTCAGGGCGGTTGCATATTTTATTCTCAATTACAGGAAATCCAGTTTCCTTTAAGTAGCCAGCACCAGCAGTTCCTTTGCAAATAAAAACAAAACCAAAAAAGAGTGAATGACAAAGGCAAATATCATATTCACAAAACAAACATCAGGATATGGATAAGCAGTAAAATAGGCATAGTGTTTATGCACTGTGCATATACTTCCCATGCATAATATGAAGATATATCAAAATCAATAAGCATTAGCAGTATGGTGGTACTTATCACCATCTACCACCCATCAACATCCACACTGCACTGATTGACTTTCCTGCTCTCACACTACATCCATGTGGATCCAGTACCCACTGATATTTGTGGGAGTCATTCCCAAGCCACTTTATTTCTCTATATTTGAATTTTCTGTGGAAGAAATGAGGTAGGAAGTAAACAGTTGAAAATGGCACAATGGGCAAGTAGACAGAGAAGGTACTGATGCACTTCTCAACCAAGACAGAGTAGGAGGTTTTGAAAATGAGGGTTACATTTGTGTGAGATATGAACCAGGCTGGTTGGGAGGAAGAATCTTTCAAGAGAATGAGCAAACTCACATTTATGCAATCAAGAAATAACCTAAATCTAAAAAACTATCCTCGGTAGGGTAAAAGCCCACTTTGGAGAAAGGTATAGTGAACTGAGAGAGAAGAATTAGTAGCTCCTTAGGTCTGATACTCGTCTTTCTGTATTGGTTTAGAGGGTATAAGGTTACATGGCACAGAGTGATTTAGGAGAACTTATCTCAGCAGGAGAGAGTTGAAAAAATGGCAGTACTCAATGATTTTGATGAAATAAGTTTTTCATCAATAGCTTTTGTGGGGCACAAAGAGAATACAGTTTGGATACAAGTATATACCAGTCTCCAAACCCTGAGTTTTCAGATGTGTTAATGCTGTCTCACCTCTTGTATCCCCCCAGCCCGTCACATAGCACTCCTCTCTTCCTCCTAACACAGCATTTTCTCTGGGTAAACAAACTGGGATTACATGATCATTAATGTCCGCTGGGCTGAAAGAAACAAACAGGAACAATCATTAGCACAATTTTACCTGATACCACCTTCAGGTTTCTAGAAAGACTATATGCATTCAGTCATCTATCTTACACATCCTTTGCTTCAGGTAAGAGTTTTTTCTGATGTGTAAAACTATTTTTTTAGGCTCAAATCTCTCAGAAAGTGAAAGGAAAAAGTCTGAAATGCAGAACAGTTAGAGTATTTTGATCCCCACATAAATCCAGGAGAATGATGTAACTTAGGCTAGTACATAGCCAACAAAACTTAATTGCAAAGCTGTTAGAAAGGGTGTGAACTAGTGGCACTTAACATATGCTAACTGTGTTAGCTTGCTCTGCTTCCATCCAGTCTGATTATAAATCACTTTCCAGCAGGACATTTAGCACGCAGCAGAACCTATGTCCATCTGACTTGCCTTTGGGTGGTGCAGCTAAGGCTCCTTTACAAAGCCACATTATTACACCAAACCTGCACTTGTTTTGGACCTGTGTTGAAGCCACAGAAATCAAAGCCCATATGTTCACATCTGCTTGCAACTCTGTGGACATACTCCTTTTGATTGCATAGTTCCACAGAACGCAATTCTGATAAATGAAAACAGATGCAAGAAGGACCATACTGGGTGTTGCATCAAATGTGCATGCTCTTTGACTGCACACGGTCCAGATCCAAAGGAAAAGGAAATCTGCCGATCACAGCAGGAGAACAGCATGGATTGCCATCAGGCTAATATTGCAGGTTTCAGTCCTCATTATCTTATCAAGGTAGAAGCATGTAGAAACAGACTGAAAGTTCCTCTGGGCATTACCTCCTCCTGTTCTGCAGCCACTGCCTCACCTCCCAGCAGCTGGCACACAGCACATTACCAGCCTGGGGCACTGTCCCTAGCTCTTCTACCCATGTGAGGCAGACCTCTCACTTTTTGAAGCCTTGGAGCTTCTGCAGAAAGAGAATTAAGCGAGGATCTTAAATCACCCGTTGAACACAGAGTGTGCAGAAAACCACATTTCTTCAATACCTAGCAGAAAACCCTTTTTAGTCAACTTGTCCCATCAGAATAAGGTAAAAGGGTACCTGCTGAGTTTTAGCAGTGCAATGTCTGCCCTGTGTGGCTCCTTGAACAATTTCTCAACATCACGTTTTTGCACTGATGGCTCTAATGCCATTTCTCTGTGTAATCCAAGGTATACTCTATACGCAGCTGGCCGTGAGGACCTATTGGAAAAGATTGCACATGGTGAGCTGATGAATACACACCCAGAACACAAACCACTTATGTTATTGGGCACCTTGTTCTCTCAAAACCAGACAGCCGGCTTTGCTGGAAACTTAATTCTTTATTGCGATGCACAAAATCAAGATGGCAAAAGTTATCACTGTCACTGGTTTTCAGTCAAAACTCAGCTTTAACAAATGACAAATAGACTTGGGTCAATTAGAACCATAATACCATAGAATCATAGAATCTGCTGAGTTGGAAGGATCATTGAATCCAACTCCTGGTCTATGTAGGGCACCCCAAGAATCACAGCATGTGCCTGACAGTGTTGTTCAAATGCTTCTTGAACTCAGACAGGTTTGGTGCTGTTATCTCTTCCCAGGGGAGTGTTTCAGCACCAACCACCTTCTGGGTGAAAAACCTTATCCTGATATCTAACCTAAACCTCTCCTGACTCAGTTTTATGATGTTTCCTTGTGTCCTGTCACTGGTCACAAAAGTCAAGGGATTGGTACTTGCCCCTCCTCATTTGGCAGTTGTAGACTGCAATGAGGTCTCCCCTTAGTCTCTCCTCCAGATTGAACAGACCAAATGACCTCAGTCACTCCTCATACGGCTTCCCCTCTAGACCCTTCACCATTATTGTGGCCCTCCTCTGGATGCTCTTTAATAGTTTAATGTCTTTTTTATATTGTGGTGCCAAACAAAAACTGCACACAGTACTCCGTTCTCAATACTCATCTGTTTGCAATACTGAATTCTTAGCTGTATGCAACCAGCTGAGGTTGGTTATTTCATCTTTTGCTTCTTCTGTGATTTTCTGTCTAGTGTAAGAAGATGTTGGTGTGGGCTACAACAGATACTTACTTTTCTAAGCAGTGAGCGGCAGTAAGAACCCACTGAGGATCTATCAGAGTTCCCCCACAGAAATGCAAGCCATAACTGTAAGAGAGCAGAAAGGCATAGAAAGAGCATTGGCTTACGATGGAAAAGTTAATTCTAGTATGATCATGTAATTTTTCTAATATATGCCTTTACAAACTAAAGACATTATTCTACAATTTCATTAAGGAACATTTTGATTTTCTTGAACAATATTTCTTATAATGATAGTAGTGTTCTGTGGACATTTTAATAAGGCCTTGTATAAACACACCTAGATCTTTGCTCTTAACCAGTATTTCTATTGCTGGAAAACCTTGTGTGCAGTGAGGTTCACCATTTCAGGGATTCTGGCTTTTTCTAGCTCTAATCACAGTCAGAAAGCTCTGCAACTGGTCCTGATTCCTACTTCTGTTAGTAACTTTGCCAGTAGGATCAGATACTGACATGGAAGGACAGATCAAGATCTGTACTGACCATGCTTCAAACTGTTGCATTTACTCATAGGATACTGATTTTATTATAGAATACAGTGGCAGGTTAAAAGTCATTCTGCCTTCTAGGAAAATGTTTTTGAAATTAGTGGTTTTATTGATCTTAGGGGTATTGTCTCAAAATAGAACATTCTTCATCTAAATGACCTCTCTAAATTTGCCACACATAATGTTTATCTGTGAGCAATTTTTAAATTAAAAACAAGTTTAGAATGATGCAATCACATACTATAATACCCTATGAGAGGCAAGCTTTCTTTGAATGTAAAGTCTAATGTAATGGGGAATGGCCATACCTGGTACGGAGACTGATCTGCCAGGGCCAGGAGTGTGGATGAGAAATACACCCAGCAACAATCCTTTGAGCACACAACTTTGGCCTGATCTTTGATTTTCCACATTCATATTGAGCAGGAGCTAAAGAATAAGAAAAAAATTGTTACAAGAAACTTTAGTGTATGTGGACGACATTCACTATGAACTTGGAAAACCAGAAAGTGAACCTGCTACAGCTGTCACTTCAGCTTTTGATTCTCTTCAGGCAATTCTGTGCCATGTATCACCTATATTTTGTTAGGTTACCTTCATCTGGAACACTTAAAAATGCCTGGTATTTTTTTTTCACATACAGTTCTAACAGTCATCAAATTACACATGAATAGCTCTACAATCAGATAGAAAAAGAAAAAAGCTGAAGGTGAAGGAGAAGGTGAAGGAGAAGGAAAGGGAGAGAAAGAAAAAAATAAATTCTCTCAACATCTTTAAATGTATGCTTACAGGTTCCAGCAGTGCAGAAGTTGCACTGGCAGAGGTTTTAAACAGATCTTGGTGGTATAGCATGTGAAATTCAACTGTGTCTCTGTGGAACAAAATTTTGCCCACTATTATCTCAGGATCATTGGTACTTCAGATGTCTCTGAGTTATTAAAAAGGGTAGTTCTTGTTTGGCCATGGAAAACTGACTCTTATCAACACAGAAACTGTTGGCAGCAAAAGGAACTAATTAATGAAATTAAGGTCAAACACTAAGGTTTTTTTGATGAATATCTGAACAAAAAAAAAGGTACTAATTTTAAAAAGAAGTGGATCATCAAATTGAGTACAATAACCATGTGAAAATGTCTTTTTCCCCGTAAGTGTCCTAGTGCAACACTTTCAATGTAGCACTATTTTTACAGCTACAGTGTGTGCATGTTATAGGACATCTTTCTTCTTGTTTACTCCATTTTGGGGTTTTGATCAGACCAAATTTTCTTCTGCTCACAGCTGAGAGGATAAAGTAGCAAGAAAGTCACCCTTCTTTTGAGTGGAAAGTATTCCTCTTCCCAGTATAGCTTTTGTTGTTGTTACACATGAAAGGACTAGAAATCAAAATGTTGTAAACTTTTCTCATTGTACACTTTCTTGCACTGCCTCATTCAGAGTACTAAATGGCTTGAATAATACTAGCAAAGAAAAAGGCATCTGGTTAAATATTTAGGGTCAGATACACTTTCCAGACATCAGATATGGTGTGATACTAGAGGAGGGTCGATATGGTTTTCATCGAAAACAGAAGCAGAGTCACATGAGAATGGAGTGCAAAAATGTTTCTGAAATAAGAGCATGCCTAGTTCAGCCTGGCCACACACAGAGTTATGCCAGGGGAGTAGGAAGGAGCAAGGAAAATTTCTGTTGGAACGGTTCTATTTTGAAACACAGGGCACAAAACCCCATAAGCTTCAGTGGGCCCAAGGTGTATCTTGTGATACGGGACCCTCAAAGAATGAGCACCAATTTAAGACTTCAGACATAGACTTTGGCCATCAGTTCCCAAGAGCCTTACATTCCAATCTAAAGCTCTTGCTCTTGGATCAGTCTTTCAGACTAATCACTGAAGAGATTCCAGTGGTCATAAAAGGTTACAGGAAAGGGATACACTAGTCTTTAAAGGAATAATTACGGCACTTGGGAATGTCACAGTACTCCCAGGCTTTTCTCGGGTCTGTTGTGTAGCACCAAGGTCCATTCACGTCTCCATCAGGATTCCTGCAATACTGTAACAAAGAATATACAAGCTATTAGCCATGAAATAAAAAAGCCTACCAATTAAAGTTTAAAAATAAAACTAAATTAAATTTGGGAAATATTTTTTAAATTCTTGTAAATAACTTCAATTACTATTGTCACTTTTTTTGTCTTTTTTCTATTTACTCTGTGAGTTTAGAAAAATTTAATAAAAATAAAACTTCTTCAACTGTCTTCAGACAGTAAGCTTCAATAGTGCAACCTCAGACCTCTAACATCTTAAAAAGTAGAAGATCGTGACCTCAGATGAGGTTTTCCAAAGCACTAAACTACTCCTGCTTTCACTGCAGTAGGAGCAGTAGGGTCAGTCCTGAAGTCTTTTTCACATCCAATCTGGGTGCATAACCCTGGGGCAAGTGAGTATCGTGTAAGGTTCTCCAGCACAACCTGGTGGTGCCTACGGTGATGCAGGTGTGCAACATTCATCCTAATGTGAGGTCCCTGGTCAGCTCAATCACTCTCTAGGTTTTTACTGGGCATAGTGACTGATCTCTGCTCAGCACAGACACTTCACACGACTGCATGCTACCACATATTTTTTCTAGTTCCCCTCCCCACAGTGAAATATATACTATGTCTTATGAAAGAGGAGAAAATATTTGCTACCAAGAGTCTCTGCCAAATGCAAGAACCAAGAAGTTATGGCAAGCAGCTCTTAAGAGGGAGTTTCCCCAGTCTGAGCTGGAATTCAATATAGGGTATGTGATGCCATCAAATAATTTACTAAAGCAAGCTTTAAAGTCATGTAGCTCATGAAAAAATAGTTCAGTTTAGCAACATTAAACAAGTTTTTATATCACATACAGAGTTTTTCATACATTAGGCAAGTATTGTATATGGAATGTTACAAGTCTAGAGAACCAATGATGAGAACATGTGCTAGGGCTAGGGAGATGAAGGTCAGAAATAGAGATTACCTTACAGGATGGGTCAGGTACATGTATAACCTTGTATGATGGGCTGTGGCAGAGGCTGAAGGACTGGAGGGGGAAATACCAGATGATTGGGGGCTACAATTCATTAGCTATACATCTCAAGGATCTTGCACTGAACATTGGATTCATGACCATCTCACCTGTCCCTGTTACTACTGAATTCTATGACCAGGTGCTCTTTCTATCAGAGGAGACAGAGATGCTGCCCACAGACCAACCCTAGATAGTCCTCAGCAGTGAGGAGAAACACGTGCCCATCTGAAGCCCTTTGGTTGTGCTGCAGAAGCATTGAATAGAGCTTCTGGACATCCCTGTGTCCCGCAGAAGTACAGATTGCTCAGGCCAACAGGAAGTATCATGATCAGGTTCTTGGACTGAACTGAAGAAATTAATTAGCAAAGACCTGTCACAAAATGCTTACTGAAGGACCCTGAAGAAGATAGGCAAAGCTCAATGACAAGAAGTATTAAATGAACAGTTGTTTACATTTTTATCCAGGCCTGCTCTTGGATGAGTTGTGGGAGTGAAGTAATCATGGCTATGAGGTCTCTGAGAACTCCACTCCTGACAAGTTCTGCCCCTCGCAGTTTTTGATACTGTGCCACGGTAGTCTTTACCATTACCATGAATGCAGTCTGTGAAGAAAGAAGAAAAAAATTATTGTTAGCTGAGGGCTGTTGAGCCACATCCATATTTGATGGTGGTGAAGCAGAGATAATTTTGAGAAAATACTACTGGGACTTACATGTCCTACACAATATGTAGACACGGAAAGAAGGGCAACATAGTGTCAATGATGACTAAAAATGATATTTTAATTTCCTTGCATCTTAAAAGTTTTGTCCGTGATCATGAAAGTCATAAATCAAAGAAGCTTAGAATCAGTTGACCCCTCATGTCTCCAGAAGTCATGCATATATGAAGTGTTTTTCTTGTGGACACTGATATCTCTCCAATGGCAAGTTTTACAGTAGGTAAAAAGCAATCTACATGTTCAGCCAAAATAATTAGCCTTATAAACAGAAAAATGTGCTGTAGCAAAAAAGAAAAACAAAAGCTGCTATCCTCCAACCATCTACTACATAACAAAGTTGCATCTGAGTTGAATTTTAAAAAGCCAGCTGTCCTCTAATGGGAGATGGAACCCTGGAAATGTGAATGCGTGTCAGAGGAAAAGACTTTTTGGAACAGTTGCTGGCAAAATGCCATCACTGCTACATTTTATGTCATTGCTAGTTACCCTCCCACAGTAGTGTGGACACTAGTAGCCATCTGTTTCCAGTATTGCCAGATGTAGTATATAAAAGAGGTGATGTTAGTCCAAAATCAAATAGAGAAACCCTGTTACAAAGTTGTACAAGAATGCTTGGAAAATGAAGAGAATGGATTCCATATTTATTTAGAGTTTCCTGTATTTCATCCTCATTCAATTCTTGAGGATGTTTCCATAAAAACCAACTTTCTGATTATGAGCATCTCTGGGGGGAGCTGAAAGTATTCTCACCAGAATCTGGTTCCAATGTTGTCTGAGGAGGCTTTGGTAAAGGTGGTCTGTGGTCATCACACCTCTTCAAGTTGCAATACTCCCACCTCACACGGGGATCGGTGGTGTAGCACCACGGACGGTTATCAGCATCTGGGTTTCTGCAGTAATTTTGTCTCAGGTCCCTACAAATATAATGATATTATATTCCTATCCATGACACTGCTCTGGGGAGAACTCAAAAGAACATTTTGGAAAGCAGATCTGTTATAGGGTTAGTGTGTATTGTTTATCATGTACGCTCTGTCATTGCTAGTTGAAATCTTTTTTCCACCATAAAGAAATCAGAACACAAATACAGAATATTTAAATATGCTGAATACTTATTCATTGATTAAGGCTTATAGGGGAACCTAATTTAAAAATCCAGAAAGTAAATGCACTCATGCATAGCAAAGATATAATTATTTTTAACTTTTCAACCACAGTGATAGCTTTTAAAAAAGAAATTTTTTTTTGTATTTTGGAATAAATAAGTGGTAAATGTTAGGAATAAGAAAACAGCTTAACCCTTTCTCAAAGCTCTAATGACCTGCAGACTAGAAGACAAAGAATTAAATGCATGAATAATGTAATATATAGAAACAGTTAATTTCAATGCAAGGAAAAATTTATGATAACTATTAATTGCCTTAGAAGCAACGTATAAACACATTTGATTAGTTTGAAGCATAATAATGATAACTGGGGTTTCTTTCAAGATGAGGTTAATAGAAAATATTTCTACATTAAAAAAAAAAAAAAGAAGAAAAGGAAGGGATGACTTTTTATCAAGAACATTCCCTTCCCAGCCTGAAAATCATTGTTGGGAAATGATGATACAAATCAAAACAAGTTCATGATGAATGATCTTTGTCCATTCAAACCTGGAAATGGGAAACACACGTACGCATTTGGGAAGTTTTCTGCTGTTTTGTTGTGTCGGTGAGGTGACATTGAGCTCCAGGCTTGACATTTCTTTCCCGTGACAGTGAAAGAAGCTGTACCACGGTAAGTCACACCATTGCCATGATAGCACTCCTCAGTAACTTGAGCCTGCTCAGGCACATCAACAGCTGTAGTGAATAACAGAAACCAGTCTCTTGCATCTTAATACTTTGACATTTATACATGAGCATTGAAAACCAACAAAAAACAAGCCAGAGCATTTCACTGACCACCACAGCATGCTCTCTATAGGAGAATCCTTCTCGGACTGGAGATCAAAAAGAATATTTCAAAAAATGTTTGCAAAAAGTTCATGATATGCCAGATTAAAAGCACTTGTATATCACTTTTACCATCACACATGGAGATTTATTTCAACTGACAAGACAAATAGTTAACATATGGATCAAAACCTCTTCAGGGTAGGGGACTGTCTGTGTCTGCCACAAATATGTGTGTGGAACAAGCCTCCCTTGTGCAAGATTTTTCTTCTGGTTGCTTTCTGTGAAGTCTTGATTCAGTGTTCTTAAATTATCTTAGGTTTTGCTTTGGATTCAGTTTTTCAGGAACTGGTATGTAAAGCTAATTAAGTTTTCCATGAAACATTGCAAAATTTAAAGGCGAAGGTAATTACCACTTGGCAAAATGAAAAACCTCTGTGACTGCAATTTTTCCTGATCTGTGTCAGTGGGTGACTTAAAACCTTCTGCAATTAACCATCAGACTGAACACACTAGCCTGGGCTCCTCATCAGACCCAGGTGTTCAACTGATACATGGCAATGCTGACAGTGACAGCAATAGTACAACTGAGTAGAGTCTCTCCAGATTTTTCAAAAAAATCCACGATGACCCTCTACTTCCAGTTGTCTCCTATCCTTACCAGGGTTCTCTGTCTCTGTCCGATCACAGGAGGGGATGTTGCAGTATTCCCACCGGGCAGTCCTATTGGTGGTGTAACACCATGGCATCTTCTCACCATCAGGATTTCTGCAGTAGTTTTCTTCTAGACCCCTGAAACAGTAAACCTGGCTAATAAAAGGCTTTCATAGAAATCTGTTAAAAGTTATGAACAAAAGGAGAATGCTCCTTGCTTATGGGTTTACTGCTGTATTTACTGGTGGGCAACTGTTGCTGTCATTTACTAATACCATACGAATAATTGCAATTCATTAGTGCGTTGGACATGCTAAACCAGACACCTGCTATTTTGATGGATGAATTAAGAGCCTGTAATATTTTGAGGACAAAAGCAGCACAGCAGAAACATAAGGTGAAAGATTCTTAGCCCCGAACAAATACCATAGTTGTAACTTTCTTATTCCACATTGCTTAGCTGGAGCAACAATGCACTAAAAGGATGAAATGAGGAGGGAAAAAGTCAATCAAACAGAACTTAAAAGTCAGAAGATAATACACTAGTATCCAAGAACAAAAAAGTGAATAAAAATAAATATGCAAAAATTTTGAGAATATAACATCCATCAGGTGATGAATGCTGGTGTAACTGAAGAGCTTCGCAATACAGATGAAGAAAACTGAAGTAATTCTGTGCCTTGGTACTTCTCATGGACACTGAGTAACAGAGACGTTTCACTTACTTGCAGGGATAATTTTCGGGGGTGCGAGCGTGTTTGTGGGGAGATTGAGAACTCCAGTGCTGACAGGTATTTCCTGACTCAGTAAGAGCTATTGTACCCCGATAGTCTTCTCCTCTTCCTGAGAGACACTGACGACCTGGTGCAGGAGGTGGTGGGGGTGTTGCTGTTACAGAAAAAGGAACTGGAATTAATCAGAGTCTTCTAGACATAGCAAAGAAACCAAAACTACAAACCAAAACACTTTGGGCTTTATAATTAAGCTTTCTTTGCAGGTTTAAATATCAAAATATTTGAAAAGTCCAAAAGGCAGAGAAAAGATCTAAAGATACCTTTCTTAACTTTTCTTTCTCCCATTTTATCTTCTTCACCAGCAGTCTGGCAACCAGAAGGGCATTTGCATCTGCCCCTTTGCAGCAGTCAGGATCCATTACAAGATACAAAAGTCAGGATGGAAAAGTACTAGCAGCCCCATAAGAACACAGCTGGGAAATGAGCAAGTGGTAATACTGTGAAGAAAACTGGGGGGAAAGTGGCGGGGCCATCAGTGACATGTAGAGGTGTGGGTGCAGATGTAAAAGGGAATACTCTTAAATGGTGAGAGACAGAAAGGATGAGGTCTGGAAACAAGTCCCAAGGAAAAGTATCATGGCAAGGTCAGGCCTTTAAGGGAAAATAAAACTGAAAAGGTGGAGAATTTATTTGGAAGGGAAAAAAAATCCAAGGGATTTTCAGGAAGAGTTAAACTGTTTGATATCAAAACAGGAACATCAGAAGAAACCTTAGAACTACTGAAATGCCTGGTCGTGGTAAAACACATCGAGGAAGGGAAATGTGACCAGGCAAAACCATTAGAAATGCCTATGACACAAATGTCTGACCTTGGAAGAGCTATCAGATGCTCATTTCAAGGTGATTTTTCCTTTGATGTAAAATTCAGCAGTCTTTTATTCTTTCCTTTATCTTTAGGCCTCTTCTGTTTACTCTAGCTCCTTGTACCACCCTGTTTTGAACCTGTCTAGATGCTTTTGTGTCTAGATGTCATTGTGCCTAGAAGTTTTGAAGTCAGACTCACTGCAACGAGGAATGTCGCAATAATCCCAGCGCTTAGTTGAACTGGTAGTGAAACACCAAGGCCGAGGTTCACCATCAGGATTACGGCAATAATTCATCCTCAGATCCTTCTCTGGAAAGCTGAACAGGAAAAACAAATTTTAAGATATGTCACTAATGGCTATAAGAATTATCCTGTCTGGGAAAGGATGATCTTGAGATCAACATGGACATTAAATAGACCACTGCAGAATCTGACTCACTTTTCTGGGAGGTATCCATGAGAGTGAGGCTCCTGGGAGTCCCAGCGCTGGCACTCAAGCCCAGACACTGTTTTTGCAACTACTCCATGGTAGTTTTCTCCACTGCAGTGCATACATTCTACTGTAGGAACAATGCAGAATGAGAACCAGAGAGACAGAAAGTCCCAAAGGAATATATATATATATGTATATATTTATATATGTATTTATGTATATATATGTATATGTGTATGTGTATATGTATACGTATATATATACGTATATATATATACATGCACACAAGTGTAACAGTTTGTAATATTTCATTAAAAATACCTCCAGCATTGTAGACTATAGTTTTTAAAAGAGTTAAGTTTAAACTACTAAGCTATAATTTCAAATCTGTGCCATGGTACTGTCACATTTTGTTGAGTTTTGTACTAGCAATTGTCATTTGGTTGAATTCTAAGGCTATGATATATGAATACACTCATATAGCATTTTTTGTTTATCTTGAGAAAAAATACTTTAAATATCTGTTTTGAGGGTCTTTGATATCTTCCTTGTTGGTGTTGTAAATGTCCTTGGAAAGTTTGAGGTTGAATCAAACTCAAGTTTGGAACAATTACTCAATTAAAAAATAAAAGTATCTGAATAACTTCACATTCTTGAACACATTTTACAAAAATGGAAAGAAGTCAGTATGTGTATCCCGACCTTCACACTCAGGGATGTTACAGTAATCAAATCGGGTATCAGGATCTGTTGTGTAACACCAGGGTCCCTTTTCATCGTTATCAGGGTTTCTGCAGTAGTTTTCCTCCAGTCCCTTATTTGGATATTTTTCAGGTGTGTAACTGGAACAGAATTAAATGGAGTTACAGAATAAGGCAAGTGTTACGGTTGTTCATCTGAGGACTCTAAAAATGAAATCTTTATCTGAGGACCAATTTGTTGATGTTGGTCTTTAGAAGGCTCCTAATTGCCACTGTGTGGCATTGCCGAAGAATTAGAAGTGCCATAGCAATAGACTCCAGGAAATATGGCGGCTCTAAGGCCAGTCATGTCTTTAATACTTGAATTCACTTTAGCTTTTTGGTTTCCAACAATTACTGCCCAGTCAAGATACCTGTACCTCTGGGACATGTTCCCTGGGAGACGCAAGGAGAAGATACTTGCTGTATGCGAGAGTCTTCTGTAACCTGAATGCTATAACTTCGCAATAGAAGGCTACCAAATAAATCCAGTTAGGTGTTTTTCATTAAACAGAAGAAATACTACCCTGTTAATTGTGGATTCACTGACAAAATGATGTTCCTCTATCCTATTTGCCACATATTATACCTATTGCCAAGTGCAGAAGTTCTTGCGTGGGTGAATTAATAGAAAATTCTTATTTCAGTGGAACCAGGTGCTTCCCTATCTAATATTCTGCTCATGTAAGGACCACAAAATTTAAATGAAGCTGCCAAGGCTGACAATGCCTCTGTTGATCATGTAGCACCGCTTGGAGGTCTCTGAGTTACAACTCAGATTAGAGAATTATTTTATTCTAGACAGGTACAAAAAATATTTTACAAGAAGACTTTCAACACCAAACAAATCGCTTACAAGACTAAGTAGCACATATGCATGGCTTAACAAAATTTCAGAAAAATACATAAACAGATATGAAAAGGTCTTACTTTGGTTTATGTGGATAGTTATCAGCCCACTTCTGGCATCGCACACCTTTCTGAGTTTTGGCTTCTGTTCCTCTGTAATCCACTCCTTTTCCCTCCTTGCATTCTAGAAGATAAACTGAAATGATATGTGCTTATTTAATCAGTGTCACGACACGTCCATTGGATTCTAGCATATAAAAAGAATCCATTTTCATGTTAATACATTTAAATATATTGGATCATATTTTGACATTCTTATGCTGTCAAAAATAGACAGTTCACATTGGAAAACCTACGAGTTACCTGTTGTCCAAATTGTATTAATTAGGACCCAAAACTATATGGGAAAGCAAAAAATTTCCACACCAGAATTCCAGAGAAATGAGTGGAAAACAACCTGGTTATTTTGGGAACATGCTATAGTAGATTTAAATAATAAAATATACCTTTAACATTTAAATTGGCACTATAACAAAATAGAAACATATTCTCTTTTCCTTACCTCCTATGATGTTATTATAGTTGTGCACAGTAACTAAAATCAAACTTTCAGTCACCTGAATTCAGCTGAAGACAGCAAAACATATGCACAGATGTGTACATATACTATTTTACCAGTTTAACTATGCAATTTTTTTTAAGTTCATATAAATTCAGATGACATTTTTTCATTAAACTTCACCATATGATGAATGAAATTGAATTATATTATGATATGCTAAAACATTGACTCTTTCCTGTACAATACAAAATGGATAGTTCCTTGAAAGTGGATATTATATATACTTTTGCAGTCTTATATTTTGGAACGTAATAGTATCTTCATTAAAAAAAAGATAAGGACTGAAAGAATTAGCAATGAAATACTGTCTCTATATAAGACAAAGGGAATTGTAATGCTGAATAAGTCTGAGGTTTGTGTTAGTAGCCTTAAAACATTAAATTGGTTTAATTAATAATCATTAAATTAAACAAGATCTGAAAGCTCCATGTTGTAATTTTTTTTTCCCAGGAGGTGGGAGCAACCACAACTGTCAGATCCAGTTTTGCAACATTTTTTCTCTGCATCAAAATTGTAACAAACCTGACGTACAAGCAGAAGATTAACAGAAATCTGGAGAAATAATGCCATTTTTACACATATCTGTCTTGCCTGAAGTGAAAAGAATGAGTATTTGAATCTGAAATAAGGTCCCAGCTTTCTGAGTGCCAATAGGTGGTTTAGATTTGGATTTGTAGATGTACCTTTGGGCATACTTTTATTTCAATGCATACATAGAGAAAGTTTACTCTAGAAACTGTAGCTGGAAGCCATTTGGATACCTCAAACAATTTTGCAATAAAATAACCTTAAAACCCTCAATTACTGAACACTGACTTGGTCAAGTGCTGACTCTTTCTGTTTGAGTAAACTTTTGACCATTTATATAACCCTTAGAGTTTTTCTGTCTGATGACAAATGACTAACTTTGATTCCCAAGCTCAACCAGTGTCCCTTGGGTTAACTATTTACAAACAGGTCTGTAGATAACAATTCCCAAATGCAGCTTCAAATCTTTTTACTTTAAATCAGAGGAAGTTAACTTTTTCTTTTATAGCACATACCATAGAGAAAATAACTTCTAAAACTGTCAGTTTTATACTAATTGTCATCCTTTTCTTTGAATGCAATGATAAATAGTAACAAGGTCTCATTGAATAATTGCTTCAACTTTAAAAAAATACTCTTAGTTTCAGCAATAGTATAGAAAAAGCATCTGTGCATATGAAAGGAGTTTCCTTGAAGTATCTGGACAGCAGCAGCTGCAGGAGACAGTGATGTGATCTGCCTAGGTAAAAGATACGTTTTCCATTCTGTTCTGCAACACTAGATTAAACGGATGATATAATTAGAATGGACTCATAATTATTTGAGACTCTCTTCAAGTAAAAACATAAGCAACAGAGAAACTATCTGACACATCCACAATAGGCTGTGTTTTTGATATCCATGATACCAAGTTCCATCTTTTGGTTTCTGTAGGTAAAGGTGTAATTTTTGTACATTTTTATCACATCAAACAAGTTTTTCACAATTTTACTGGTGAGGTTCTGGTTTTGAAGAAAATAAAGTTCTGTGTCCAAAAAAAATATAGTAACAAATCCTCACTGAATCTTGCAAGACCAGTTCTAAACTCAGTAAATCCAAGGGATATCTCAAAAATAAACCAAAATCACAGTGCAGATCCTCACAGTAAACAAAACCAATATGATTAATTATGTATAAGTTACTCATTTAATCTCTTAACTTTGTTGGTTGGCAATTGATTTGTTCAGTTTTCCTTCTACAATAGAAACTGCAGAAGATTTCTTATCATTACTTGATTTTTTTGAAATTCCCACCTGCTTCTGGATATAATTTAAAAATCTCAGTTGTCTTTGTTCCAAAACCCCGTAAAAACCATGATCAGCTTCTGAGCTGGATGAAATTGCTCAGAGCTTTGCCCAGTAAGTGTCTGAAAGGCTGAAGGCTCCCCAGCCTACCCGGGCAATGTGGTCTAATGCTTACCTACTGTTTTTGTGAAAAATTACTTTCTTTATATCCACACTGTCTGAACTAAATCTCACTAGGATGTTTAGCTGCAAACTAGTTAAAGCTATTGAGCTACTAAAGCTATTGAACTACCTAAAATCTTTCAGTTGCTATACACATAGCATTATCTTATCCTACAAGTCTTTGTAGGTCAACAGAGAAGTCAAGATGCAGTTTTCCGGAGTTCATGGATATTTATTGTCTAGTTACTGTGATTCTTGACTTGTAGTTAGAAACTCGTCTATCACAACAATGGCATGATTTGCAGCAGCTGAGAACCTGGTTCATTTTAGCTTTTCATGCACCTTTCTTTGTTGAAGGAGACCAACATTTGAGAGATAATATAGTTTCCAATTTCTAAATATTCTCAAGTGCATTAAGATTTTTTAAACTTACAAATTGGAAAATGGTCAAAGATAATTTTCATAAAGTCACTTAGCACAGAACTGTAGTAATTCTTTTTAAAGTTTAATAACATAATGGCCAACCTTCGCAAATGAAGATTTGGGAAGGGCTCTCCCCACGTGCCCTTCCAGCCTGCACAGTGGACTTTTTAGGTGAGGCACAGCGTGCGCAGAACTGGCCCCACCGTTTAAGTCCTAAGGTCCATTTGCCACGGCCGAGCAAGCTTGGACAGTGACAGTGAAGTCCTCGAGACTGTCACAGCACCCGGTACTAACCGGGGCTGACCCTGCTGAGCATCCAAGATGTGACAGGATGGGATGGCAGGGAGGCATTGAAGTGCCAGGGGACAGTCCCCACTGAGACTCGAACTCGTGACCTTGGGATTCAGAGACTGGAGTGCTCTCCATTACACCATAGGACTGCCCCCTTTTAAAGTTTACCACATTATCTTGTATCTGAATGATCACTAAGGAGATCCTTTCTCCCTTGTATATTACTAAGTCAGAGAACAACACAATGTAACTTCTGTTACAACAAAAATAAACTACCTTCCTTCTACCCTGTATATAGCCAGAGCTTCATGTTTATTATGTAATTAAAAAAATAGTCTTAAACCCAATAGTTGTTCTGCATCTGGCATAAGGTGATAGGTTTTTAAGAGATGGAATAAAAAATTGAATGGATGCCATTTCTTAGAGACAGACTTCCTATTTTCAGAAAGAATTACAGACCAAATGCATTTCTGTCAAATAATCCTCATCTATAACAAACGTGATCAGAAATAAAATATGTACAAAAGTGGAGTACAAAAATTCACCATGTCAATTAATTATGCCATGAAAATAAGATTAAGATAAAAATGTCACCAAATACATTAATCAAAGAGTACAAACATCATATAATGATATACAGACATTATAAAAATAAATTATTTTTATCTGAAGCACAGTTAATACTCTTACACTTCTGAAAATATATGCAAATAAAATAAAGTTGATTTGAGTCCCACCCCAAGTAAACTGTGAATTTTCTGTAGTGATATAAATTATATTACTTATATTCCATAATTTTTCCTTTGGGCAAAGGTCTGCCTCAGAAATCATTGCCAGCACAAATAGCTTCTCCCAGTATCCTCAGCAGAGACACAGAAGATGCAGACATAGGTTATTGGCTGGTTCCAAAGAAGAGGAGAGAAGGTACTCCTATAGTCTCCATTACTCACAGCACTTTTTGCATTCCCCAAGGAATACTGCTCTTTTCTGCTTGTGAACCCTAGGATTTAGGGAGTGGGAAAGATGCTGGAGTGCTAATCTGGGGAAAAAAGAAATCCATACCACTGTGATACCAGCATTGCGACAAATCCCAGGTGTTAGGTACAGGCTGACCTACCCACTTTGTCTGACCCAGTGTAGGTTTAGCCCCCATTTACAGTAGTGAGTCCCAGTGAAAGCGCATCTCAGTGAAATAATATACAAAAATACATTGACATACTTTTTTTTTCATAAAGAACTGCATTTGTTCTTCTGAATATCATTGCTGTTTTGGTGTTCTCAGACAATGTTAAACACTGTTGGTCTTTACTGGTAAATAAGAAGGCCCTGTTGAAATTAAGAGGAGAGAGAAATATAAGAAACAAGAGGTGAACATATGTTTGCTTTCCTGAACACCTTTTTAAGTATTCTGTTATCATCTTAGCAAGCATTACAGTTCTGTGATATTTAAGATAAACTGAGGTTTCCAAATCACTGAGTATTGCAGCCCACATTTTCAGTGGTGATTTTAACTCCTAAGTCATCATACCAAACTTGTGTTGAAAGAGAACTACAAGAACAAATTATAACAAGGAATAAAGGAAGTTTATAACATGCTAGAGATTCCAGAAAACATGTTGAAGGGGGTATATGCACAAGGCACATTGACCTTATTTCAGAAAAGTTTGTGGTCCTTCAAGGAATGAGACATTCTACAGTATGTAGTAGTTGCCAAGGAGCAGGTAACACACAACAATCCAGGACCTTAAATTATCTTGTGATAACTGTTCTGAATCATTGTACATGAAGCAATTTAAGCACTTTGTAAGACACAGATTTTTGTCTTTTCGGCAAGTGCCTCAGATGTAAGTCTGCAAAACTGGAGCAGATGGTGCAACCTTTACAATATAATCCTGACAGGCTAAATAATTCCTTTTCTGAACCCAAAAAAGTCCAACAGCAGCATGGTATTCAGTGCTTTGGTCTATACTACGAAGGCAAACACTAACAAAGCACATTCTGTAATGCTGCAACCAGCTGGCATGGCCCCAGTGTGGCTGCACTTGTAAATTCACACAGCCTCTCCCCAGAGGAGAGGAATCACAACTGGACTAATTGCTGACAACCATGCCCATGAGTTGTCTGGGGAGTGCTGGCTGTCCTGGGGCAAAACTACACCTGAGGCTGTTACCCCCAATTTAATTCAGCTGCCTGTAATGTTAACTTTGTAAGTAGGGATGTAGTAAAGGAGTGTGGCCTAATCCACTGCTAATGTGGGACAAGAAGTCTAAAGCATTGATCTGAACTGATTGGTCTGAATCACTGTTGTGAGAACACTGCAGTGCTGGTCTGATCTTAATGCTCTGCCTAATATTTATCTTTCTTCTCCCGTATATTTTCCTGCCACATAGCACCTGTTCTTGCTTGATTGTAATACATCTTACATGGTAGGCTCAGACCTCAGGCAGAAGCTAAGGAATGATACTACGTCTGAATATGCCCTAAAAGGGAACAATAATCTCCTGAAAAATGTGAACATATAATGTAAATATACAGACCTGCCCTCTCTGCCTTCCTCCTTACCATGTGCTACTGAAGCTCTGCCCTCTGTGGTTTTCAGAGAAGGAAACTGAATAAAAGGGAACTGGTGGTACTTCACACAGTAAGCAAACCCCTTTCATCCTTCAGTGTTACACCTCTTTAAAATAAGTCTCATTTTCCCTTTTGATTTAAAACACTAATTTACAAACCACATTCAAAACAATACCAGGTATACCTGCCCTGAATAAAAGCCTTAAGGGTAACGAAGTGCTCAAAATAGCCCTGCAGACAGTCAGTTTGCTAAGTTCAAAAAGGTGTGCTGCAGAAGCAGCAGGTTGAGAACTCATGAAGATTGGAATAGAAAAGCCCCCTGCCCCATATGTGAGGATTGTGTCCCACTGCACTAATGGATATCTGTCCTCACTGCTCCAGTTTCCTGCTATACTGCTGCAGCTTAATGGGCTCTGAGTCTTTGGTACAAGAGCCTCAGAAGCCTTAAACTCAGAGCAATAATCCCCCTTTGGACAGCAGCCTGAGCAAAGGCCAGTGGTACAGACTGGTCAACATCTTCTGTGCTTTCTGGCCCCCTGAACCTGGTTAAATGCAAGTGCAGAGAGAAAGCCTGGCTGGAAGTAGAGTTTAGGATTACTAAAGTTTAGGCGTCCATCTCTTTCTCAAAGTAAATAGAAGTTATGTAAGTACAAATTCTGGTAAAATTTAGAATAATGGATGTATCTGCAAGACAGGTAATGCAATGAGCATAAGGAGTGCCATTACCGTTGTCCTAAATGTCCAAGAAATTAATTATGACTCTATTGCACAAGGAGTGCAAAAGTCTTGATAAAACCATGTTAAGTTGCTTTTCAGAGTGCCAAGCTATACATCAAGATGCAAAGTTTTTCAATAAAAATTCAACACAATTTTATTAATTTCTCTGTTTCCACAGTCTTCATCCATATGTCCCAGGCATTCTATTTGTATATATCTTTTGTTTTTCCAGCAAAGCTCAAACACACATACTCCTTAGAAATCCCTTGCAAGTTTAGACTGATGGTAAATAAGGCAGATTGCTCCATCATTTGCAATGAAAGATATATATGGGAACCAGTGGGAATTACCTGCAAGCAAACTTATTTTCATTTTCACATTGCTCTGCACATTCTTCTTCACTGTTTGTCTTATAAATTTGCTTCATTGGGTTGAGCAGCCAAGCTCCCTCTGTTCTCACATAGTGGTCAAGGACACTTCCTTGCACTAAAAGGAAAAAGGGAGAAAGAGGTGAAAATATAAATGCTGATATGGTTTATTTCAAACTTTCATGTCAAACTTTTTCACCTAGTTGTGCAACATGATCATTTAACTGCTGAAATAATTGGAGTAATTTTGACAAAATATGGATAAATCTTACTTCCCTGGTGCGTTAAATGGTAGCATCTCTGAAAACCCAATGTACGGCAGGACAGAGTGGCTTGAACAGTGCTTTGTATTGTTCTGAATGTCATAACAACTACCACAAACCTAGGACATAAAGTGATAGGAATACAGAAGATGACCCAAAGAGCAAAAAAATGAGGCATTGAAGAGAGGAACTACTGACCATGCATACTTTGAAGACAGTGGAGAAATGGGAGTCCCGAAAGATGTAAAACAAGGTTTGTCCATTGCTGGTATCTACTCCAAGAGAATGACTTCAGTTTTATGAGTCACCTCTTTTCAAAGGCTCTTGCTCTTGCAGGAGACAAGTAATCCTCAGTCATTAGGGTTATCACATGTTCAGTTTGTCATTTTTGTAATAACTTTGTATTGAACTTAATAATCAAGGTATCAGCTGTTGCCCTCCTTTGCAATGAATTAACTCAAGACACTGAACTGGTAAATAAATTCGCCTAACAACCTCTGGGCTACAGCTGTGTGTGAAATACACAGGATACTAAAATGTATAATAAACTCAAAAAAATGTTCAGGTGCTGTCCTCCTTATAAGGGATTTCTCCATTCAATATTTTCCTGTTACAGCTATATGATCTCTCAATGCTTAGTTTAGTTCACAGCACTGTGACTTTCATGACTTCCAGCTGCTGGGTCATGGAGTTGCATGAGTCCTGTGATTTTTACAATTCCTTTATCAGATGAGCATATAACCTTTCTGACAAATCATTTGCTCTGGGAGTTCTATATCCTACATAGTTTCAACCCCACATAGACATCTGGCCCACAGTCTTTGCAGTACATCTTAGTCCTGCTCTATGTTTTTGTGCCTGGCTGTACATAATTGCTGAAAAAGAGGCATACAGGGAATGACCCAGACCATGACTGCCCTCTCATGCCTAACAGCCATGCTGTGCATAGGAACCTCTTCCTCCTTCTGTATTTTTCTGCCCCGTGTGTCTCAGCCACAGCCCAACGCCAGCAGGAGGGACAACAAACCTCCTTCTCCCACTCATATCCATGGTCTGTGGCCAGGGGCACCACAGGGTTGTTCAGTGAAATGTTTCCAGCTGAGGAAGGCAACAGCTCCCTTTCCTGAGTAACATTCTTGTAGTGTGAAGCAGGCCCATGTGACTCCTGGTATTAAATTCCTTCACCTGAGAGGTATCTCAGCCTGCACTTGACTATTTTCTTAAAGATCACTTTGCACCTACAAGTAAGAGCTGATAAAATAGGGATGAAAGCCAAATTATGCTTCCTCACATACCATTGCAAACTCAGAGAAGTTACTGAAGGGTTTTCCCTGCATGTAGACCAGGGAAAAGTTTAGCCCTAAGGTTTGACAGGTAGTTTAACAGTATGAATGAAAGCAAAGGATAGCTGCTGAAAAAGAACAGAATAAGTAAAAAAATGATACAGTGAAATTTCATGTGACAGGCAGAAGAATCATGGATTCCACTAGTTATTTCAAAACAAAAACATTAAGAAAAAATGAGTTTTGAGAGAAAACATTAAACTAGGTTAAAACAATGTCATAGTGATGCTGCAATGCTCTCCAGAAGGAAGAGAAAAACAAGTAAAGAATTCCCATTATGGTTCAGCTTCCATGCAACCTTAACTCTGTTCTGCTTTGACATTTTGCAGTAATATTTTCTTTATCATTGCAGCATTTTATTTTTCAAATATTGACAGGTTCATAATTGATTTGAGTCATAAAAGTTTTTCCCCCCTTTTCTGCTATCTCTATATAACAGGGCATAATACCTTAAAAAAAAAAAAAGACAATATGCAATCTGAATATAAACACAACAAATTTTCCTGCTATCATTCTCCCCATGTCTATGGAATTTTACAGTCTTTGAAAAATGTATTATCTTATTCAGAAATGCAAATATGTACTGCCATTTGATAAAGGATTTGCAAACAAAAACATAAAGTATCGCACATAAAAGCCTAAATTCTTTATTTTCCTCCCTCCTATAAAATTCTTATTTATTTGAGAAGGGTGTTTCATCTGACTGAGGCTATTCTTCTGCAAAAACAAACCTTAGAAACTAGAATCTGAACTAAGATGATAATTCTTAACATTAAATAACAGCTAGATGTTTTTATGCCAGGATATGCCTCTAATATTTCTAGATAAAATCTACCCATACCTTTTTCTAGCTGTTATCTTCTTTTATATTTTATAACTATATATGTAAAATACTTGTTTATTCTATTGGGTCGTTTTATATGCATTGGCACACTCATAACTATATTTTTTCAATGCAATCACAAGAGACTGTGTGGTTATATGGACACCTGAAAGAAGATGTGTTATTTGAATCTTATAGTTCATTGGAGTTTAAGGTTTTCAGGACAGAGAATATTTATATTTGAAAATTCTGCAAGAGTTGCAAGCTATGAAACTCAAATATAAAAAGTCCTATTCAGGTCTTATGTGTTACGATTTTTTTTCTACTATATTCCACAAAAATATCTTTTCATACCAAAAATACTCCAAAACCTTACACTGGCCAGATTTTGGCCTTGCTATCACAAAGAATGAAAGAATTCTTGTTAAAATTGTGACTATGAACAAGACTAAAACCGCAGTGCATAGAACAATTTTCCCTTTTCTTTGTGACTCTGTTTTGCACAAGCTTTAGCAAATTTTAAAACAATCAAAACAAGGATCACACTACTTGGCAATAACAGAGAAAAGAAACCAAACCTGAGATAAAAGGCTGCTGAAACCAGTGATAGCCATGTCTTTGTATGAGCCTTTGACTGGCCATGGGGCAGGGCTGCCGGGAGCCTCTATCTCCTGACAGAGACACCAAGGCTGCTGCTCTTCTAGTGTCTCTAACGAACACAGCCCCGGAACAACTACAGCTCTTGCTTTATTCAGCAGCAACTTTTGGTGGCCAGCAGGCCCTGACTCCACCACCATCCAGGGAAGTGGTGACACAGGAATTTGAAGACCTACATTCACCACATAGAGATTGCAAACATTTGGCCCCAGTCTCACCCAGGCAAGCAGAAAGCAAAGGAGTCTTACCTGAGCTGAACAAGAGCAGAAAGAGAAAGGCAGCTCTGCTAATCCCCATTTTGGCCTCGCTGGTGGGTGCTGGAAGTTGTGTGTGTCGGTGCACAAAGTTTTATTGACTCGCACTGGAGTGAGGCAGCATCAAACAAACAAGGCAGGAGGATTAAGTTAATCATTCTCCCATGCTGTTCCCCCTTTAACGTGGTGTGGCCATTCAAACAACCTTGAATTGGATGGATTACCAAATCAGATTCAATCATTTCTACTGGATGCTATCAAATGTGAAGGCGCTTTCTTGTTTTACAGGATAAATTTTGTCCTCAAATGCTTAGGTCTTTCTCTGCTAGAGAAAAGACAGAAATAATGTTGCTGGAAAGCACAGGCAATCATGTGTCCAGGCAAAATTTGAATTTCTCTTGACACTGTAGTCTCAATAGTAAATTCAACCATGCATACCTGTATTGATTTATAAGGACCAACTTCTATTTAATCTCAGGCTAAGAACTATTTTAAGATCCAGATAATATCAACTCTCTAAAATAGTTTAATTTTGCTTCTATATTAAATAATTTCTTCTCTGCTATGTCTCCCTGATCTAGATTTTTCTTTTTTCCTTCTATTTTGGAGTAGGACTTAATTTTCATTTCAATTAAACCTTAGTTTTAAGAGGACATTCAATCTTAAACAATAGATTTACGAGCCATACATAGCAATTTAGTGTTCTTCCTTACCAGACATTTAACCTCACTCTGCATACACAAACTCATCCAGTGGGGTTGTCAGACTTTGCTCATCTGTGTGTTACCCTGATTTCAACATCAGCTCACCCTGCATTTCCCAAGCAGCCTTTACCTTGGAAAAGTTGCACTGCAGCACCATTTCATGGCTTCTCTTGCAGGCTAGCTCACTGGTGTTGTTTCAAAACAACTTGTTGAATCAAATGTGCTGGTGACTCACCAGAGGAGGCAGGAGCAGGATGAATATTGGATGAGGAAAGCAGACTTGAATGGGCACTGCTGGCTCATGCAATTCAGTCTTCTGCAACTGAAGGCCAAAAGTTCACAGAATCATGAGTTCCTTCAAAAAACTAATAAGCCTAACCACTTCCTTGTTTTTCTGCTGGCTTTAAGTAGAAATTACACTGTATTGACGGTTTGGGATAAATTAGCTTCTATTTTACAGATTATGTGAAAAATCTAGGGCTAATCTGGCTTGTGGTCCTATGCTATTTTTCTCCTGTAGGGTACTGTAATACCATGTTATTTGGTTGTCTTCTCTGCTTGAATCCATTTCAATGCAACTTATGAACAATGGCAAAGCATGGTGTATCTGTAGAGGCTTGGAATACCAGTAATGTTAGTCCAGAGAAACAAAGCAGATGGGCCCAAGAGAGGAGCTGATGGGAGCTGGACTCAGCTCAGGGAAACACTTGGAAGGTGACAGGGAGAATGGCTTGGATATAGTGCAATTGTATGTGGGATTGGGTTTACCAGGTTTTAGGAACAATTACTCATTGGGAAAGAAGGATAAAATGAAGAAGCAGAAAACAAAATGGGTTTCAGTAGCAAGCAGGCTTTTGGGAACTATTCAAGTTTGGTTTAGCCCTACATGTTTTCAACAGTCTTAATCCCATTTTCAATTCTTGCTCCAGATCCTGTTTTTCCTCTCTCCTGCTCTATACCCCCAACTCCCTTGTTGCTGTCTTTTCAACAGCCACAGCCAGCATCTGCTTGCCAATCCCTGTGCCTCCTTCCCAACAAGTATTATCAGATAGTGTTTTTCTCTTTACTACAATGCAAAATTTATTTTCTGCTCACCCCTGCCCTCTCCAGCATCTCTGTCACTTTCCCCAGGCTTCTGTA
This sequence comes from Sakesphorus luctuosus, assembly GCA_013396695.1. NCBI lineage: Eukaryota > Metazoa > Chordata > Aves > Passeriformes > Thamnophilidae > Sakesphorus > Sakesphorus luctuosus. The sequence goes on along the minus strand of VWZD01006825.1, from coordinate 81,836 downwards.
TCCCCCATTTCCTCTGATGTTTTTGTCAGGTTGCTGTGTCATGGTGCACATATGGTGGTTACAGTCTAAGGAAAAAGCTGCATAAGTATCTAAGTGCAGCTGTTTCTTCTGCATGGGAGAGTTTGAAAAGCCTTGAGTCCTTACTGAGTCTGTAAAATTCGTTGATAAACACTATGTATTAGAGATTTTAATCAGACTAGCTTTTTCTACTGGTTTTCAAAATCACAGAAGCTAATTGTGGTAGCTAAAGGTTCGTTAACACATGTACAGTTTGGGAAAATCCACATGCATCATGTGAACAAACTCTGTTGCAAGCCTTCCGTGTGTGAAAGGGCTACATATACTCCTTCAGAGTCTATACTCCCTCCTTATAGTCTATAGCAGTTGCCAATTTTAGGCTTGGGTCTAGTGCTTCTCTTGATCTTAGTGCCTCAAATCTGATTGGCATGCAGCTACGATAGTGTGGATGTTCCTGATTTATTTCTGAGGAAAAGAGAGAAAACTTATATTGCCATTTCTTTCAAAGATGACATTGTAGATTTAGAGAAATATTATTAATCTCTGTCTCAATGGGTCTGATCCTGAAAAACTGAACTTGAGAATATTGTCAGCAATTTTTCCTGGTTAAAAAAATGATCATTCCTTAAGTTTCCAGCAAGAAAAGGTCAAAACAGGAGAACTGTCTTTCATCTGACAGACTGGCACTCCTCTCCACTGTCTTGTGACAAGGATGTGACCTCTTAAGGCATTGTGTTTGAAAGGATCTCTTGTAAACTGTTGATTTATCTGGCTCCTTTTGTGCCTTTACTTCTTTCTTCTTTTTCCTCACAGATCCACAAAGTGTCTAAATCTTTCCCCAGTTCTGGTCTTGTGGTGTTTGTTCTCATTTATTTGATCACCGTGAGGCCCACCCAGAGGTGGAAGTTTATCAGATCTTATTTCAGAGTCAGAGTACATTAGTTAGCACAGTGGTTAAATATAAACAACAGTAGAAGGCTTTTTAGATAGAAGTTGACCCTTGAAATTGGGTTTACTGTAAGCTCAGAAAAGTTCCCCCAAAAGAAATTGCAAAAATGTCAGTGTAGGGCACATTTTTTTTGAATAAATTCACATAAACATAATTTGTCTAAATTTCAGAATCAGAAAATGTCAGAAAACAGCCACTTGGATATGACTTACTTTCTAAGAGGAAAGGACCAAAGGCAAGATTCAGTTGCCTTTGAAAATCTTCAAAGGAAGGGAAAATCTCAAAAGGGATGTCCTACATGCAAAATTGTTCTTTCTTGATTTTGTTATTGTCCTGCTGTACTGCCATCACCACCCCATCTATGAGTGCTAGTCACACTTTTCGTGTGGGTCTGCACAACACAAACAGAGAAGCAGCACATAATAGGGTCTGAAATGCAACCTATACGTCTGGTTTTAATTCTATTTTCTGTTTGGAACAGTCTATAAGGAAGAGGCAATCTGTTTGCTCTTAGGCTCCTGAAAGACTGGTGCACAGCAGGTCATGACTATACTTTTTTGTGTTAAGCAGGCAAGCAGATCCTGTCTCTGCTGTTCCAAATCACAGGACTCAGCTGTGACTGCTGTTCTGGAACCCATGCAGAGAGAGGGTTGTCAAACTCTTATCAGTCCTTTGTCTCACACCTACTGATACAACTTAACCCTTTGACCACTCTGTTCAAAATGCTTGGAGTTACTGGGGACTCCTTGGATGAGGCAGGTATTTGACAGCAGAATATGGAATAGAAAATGAAGAAAAGAAACATAACTACTATTCCACTTCTGGTTAGAAAAGCACAGGAGAGAATGTGTGGAAAGATTTTGCATTTTACCCAACAGTTGTCCAAGTGCCTCCAAAGACCCCAGCAAATGCCTGGCATTTTTAAGGTGCTGTTTTTGTGCTTTTTCTACACATTTAGTTATATACAAAGATCTGTGCAGCATTAGTTTGTTTATTGATGCTTCCAGCTAGTGATGAAAGCAGCTGTCTAGAAACGTCACTGAAATAAGGTGAATGTTTATATAATGTTTTCGTTACTTCTATGATAGTTTCCGAGAAGGACAAGCCACCTCCATTTTCTGTGCAAAGTGTATATTGAAAATTCCAAGTGCAGTTTCTGCGTGTCACTTACATGTAGGTTTATTTTCATGCTTGTTCTTGGCTCATTAACTTGTGTAAAGGAAGGATGTTTTAATGAGTTTAATGGGAGAAATGAAATGCTAAGAGGGCAAGGCAGCAAATTATATTGTTAATATTCCATTCAAGGCCGTTCAACTGATCAGTTCAAGCTATTTGAGTCAGTGAGACTCTCAACAATATTTCAACAAGGTGAGAATATTACCTTTAGATTTAGTTTAATATTTTGGCAAATTGCATGTGTGTGTGTATGTGTGCACACACACGGATGTGTGAGTATATGTGTTTCTGTGTGTGAATATAACCTACTATAACACCTTTAGTTACAAGCAGTTTATAAAGGTGTTATGACAGTTCCAGTTTAATGGATGTTGTATAAAACTCCTTTATTCTTTAATCATTTCTATGTCCCTATCCAAAAATACCTTACCATTAGATACCACAGCTTGTGTTTGCTAAAGACAACATTGGAAAAATAGCTTGAGCCTTTTTTCCCTGACTCTCACGTAAACTCCTGAATTAAGATCAGTAAATTGTTCATTAGAAATCATCAAAAATTTGCTGATCAGCATCATAATTTGTTCCTATTAGATTTTAACTCAAAGTAAATTTCTGAAAGATATGCCATTTACATGTACCATGTGTCCCAAAGACTGTAGCATATCATGTTCTCTTTTTGCCACAGAAAGTGCAGAAATATGAGATTCATCACAAACAATTGGGTGGAAGGTGAATGGAAGAGAGGTAAAAGCTTAAAGAGATGTTGCTGTGAGCTACTGGAATTGTCTTCATAACTTTTTCCAAACTTATTTTTCTAACTCTGCAACACCTTCCATAGTAACAAACTTAACCCATGAGTCACGTAACATCTTGTGTAAGGTACCTTCTTGGAAAAAATGCATTTCTAGCACTCAGAAAGGTTTGGAATGTTGCAGTTATTTACTGGCTTAAGATACAGGAAAACAAAAGAAAAATACAGTGCTACATTTGCAAGTGTGACAGAGTAAAAACATACAGTGCATCAAAGCAGACACAAGAAGCACAGATGAAATGAAGATAATGGTATTTTTGTGCCAAGGATGCAGTCCCATCTGATGAAAAAATGCTGGTGTTATTAGCAGACCAGGGTTCAAGATCTTATGTCCTATGGCAATGTATTTACACAGTCTTAGTAGTCAACTGCAAATATAAAAATAGATTTATTATTTAGGCACATCAAAAGACTGGAAAAGACAAGAAACTTTGTCAAAAGTATCACTATGTGCCTAAAACAGGACAGATGACTGACAGTAAATCAAGAATTGCCGTGCTGTAAGACAACAGCTATAATATCCACTGGAGAAAATAATTCAACATTTCCAGATTGCATTCTCATAAAAGCTAAAAACACACCCCAAGTCACAAAATGAAAAGACTTAAAGAACTGTGGATCAAGTTAATGACAATTCAGAGAATACTGTAAAGTGAAGGCAGGACAGTCTTCAGCTCTTGAGAACATCCTGTAGCAAGAGGGTGGACTCCTAATGAGTCACATGAATTCTTGAGGAAAAAAAAACCCAAACAATTTCCAAATGTGACACATAATGATGTGAAAATTGTTACACTGGCAGCCAACCCGAATCTAACCAAACAGTACTGAGAGATACACCAACAAAAGTGTCCAAAAAGAACAGCCTTTTCAGTACTTTGAAATCAAGAACAATAGCCTTTGGTTTACATAAAATGGCAGCAGCATTTCAGTAGCAAATGCGTGAGGTTGGGTTCCATGAGCAATATGCTATACATCTGTGCTACTGCCATCTGTGCCTTACAGGCAGACTGAGCAGAACTTCTGCAGGCAACAGCATTGCCTGGGCAGGGGCAGATCCCCAGCTGGCACAGTTCAGTATCTACTAGCAAAAGCCAGTATCAAATACCAGAAATTGCCATTCAACAGTGCCCATAGGACCTGAAGAATGTCTTACAGGAACCAAAAGAAACAGGAACAGTTTTTGGGTCCAGACAGTTATTACAAAGAGTTCATGCCAATGTTTTTTTTAAGGATAGCACTACTGGCAGAACTTGCAAAACCAACAGTACATGGGGTATAGAAAGCAAGAGCCAGATGGCAGCAAGCCTTTCATGTGCTCTGGGAAATGTTGCACTCAAGAGGTTCTGAAAGCATCCATGTTTACTGAGCATATAGCTCAAGTTACACCTTTGGGGCTATACTACAACAGGAGAAGTAGAGTGAGACACACTGAGTACTATAATTGAGCAGAATACTTGTGCAACTAGAAAGTGGATTTTATTGCTCACAGAGCAAGGGTAGCTGTTTCTGAGTTCACACTTCAGGTTTTTCCCCGGCCCTGTCTCACAGGTTGATTAGTGAGGTAAATGATAACAAAAGGCTGCAGAAGGGGGTGTAGGCTGAAGCATGATCTCCTGTAAAAGCCTGTTCAGCTGATCACACAGAAAAAAAGTGGAAAAGAGCTACCACTGTCTCCAGCTCCCCTGGGTCAGAGCACAGAGCCCTGTAGTACTGTAAGAAACTCCACACTAAGGGCCACATGTTTTAAATAGGTAGCCTGTTCTTATGGCTGTGGTGGGGATACAGAACTGAGGGCAGAATGGATAGAACAAAAGCAGGAGCTTGGAAAGTGGGACAATATTCAAGACCTGGATAGAATTGAAGAAAAAGATGCTGTCAAGAAAGACTATGTTAAAGAGCAGTTATTCAAACAGTATCCTGATGAGCAAAAGAAATTGATGAATGGGTAATAAATGAAATCATAAATAACTGATAAAGAATATCAAGGAGAAAGCAGAGCATCTGCAAATTTCTTTTTTTTTTAATTGTAGCTTTTGTTTAAAACTCTCAAAATGAGTTTATAGAGCCTGATGTCTGTAGAGTTCTGTAGAGCATTAACAAGGTACCTAAACACTAGATATAGATTTATATTATACTTTCAATCAGGCATTCAACAGGAAGACTAAAAAAATACAGAAATCCTTGTTCAGATTACAGGTCCATAGGAAGTGCTATTAGGTCAGTATATTTTCTATTTGGAAGTGATACATTTTTAACTGATACACAGAAAATTGGAACCACAGCTAAAAATTCTGTTGGAGTTGGAGTCAATGGGACAGGTTTGTTTCTGTTGATTTTTGATGCTGCTGGAACTTGCCTCATTCAGCAATTTCCTTTGAAGTACTCACCCAGACTTTCTTGACACTTTCAGTGGCAGTCCTTTTTCATTGCTCTGGGTGGCACCCAGGACAGTATACGGTTCTGGGCGTCTTGGCTATCCTGCAGTTCTTCACCTCCCTGCTGCAGGGTTCACAGGAGCATGAGCTGCCAAGTCTGATAAGGCACATAGTGGCACCTCTTTACTTGTCCATCCCTCTGAGTCATCCTTGTGCTCTGAGACATTTCCTAATTCCTGAGCTCTTGTCAGGGCTGAACTGTTGGTGTCACAACTGAGAGCTGGATTTCTGTGTGAGTGCCTCACAAACATGTTAACCATACCAAATGCCATCCAAATCTCCATTTTGCCAATTGGAGTGGGTAGTTGTTAATTCCACACAAACATCCAACCTAGGAAGGTTAGCTGACTGCATAGTGCAGTACAAAGTTTCTCCCGGGTTGTGAGAGTGGGTGGAATTAGTCCCAAGAAGCAGCAGATCCACCATACCTTAATCCAGCTCCATGCAGCACAGGCACAGTCCAGCTTTCCCTTTCCTTACCCAAGGCAGCAGGTGGGTTGGGCTGCTGGTTTCCTATTCCTGAAGCTGCTACAGAAAGGGGAGCAGATGCTAGTGATGGATATGGGGTCGGGCCTGGTTTGGGATAAAGTTTCTTGCACTGGGAAGACCCTATACACAGAGACAGATCAACTGCTTGCATTTAGAGATGAGAAAAGCAGATGTTTGAACACAGAGGAAGACACTTTCATGAGTTGCAGCATGCCTCAAAAGGGAGGGGTGAAGTAGGGACCTTACAGCTTCTGCCACACGCAACACCATTAACTTACCGAGATACAATACAGACACTGACAAACAGTAGCCATCAGACAACTTGGTTATTGCTTTGCAATAGCCATTTATGCTCAGACAGTAACGGTGTTTATTTAAGATTCTTAAAAATTATTACATCATTTTTAAAACCAGTTTTAAAACCATACTTGCAATGCTGTTTCTGACGCAGGCACTGCTTTCCAGAAAAGTTAGCCTGTAGCCAGATTCAGTGGGAAGTCATTGCATTCTTGATCCAAGAAACAAAACTAGGAATTCGTACAAAAACAGGCTTTGATGGCTGGGTACAGTCCAGTCCCCAAGAGGTGACTCCATATTGGACAAATCTGTCTCTATCTTGGCAGACTAGAGGTCCCCCAACTTCAGCCTAGGGAGGAAAAGAGAGTATGAAGTGACTGCTCTAGTGATGGAGACACTAGGCACGCAAACAGCAAAATACTGTCAGGAATAATATTGTAACTCTGAAGGCCTCAAAATGTGACTAAAGCAAGGCCTCTAGGGAGAGGGAGAGTGTTTTATTAGACCTGCTGAAGTAAAAGATTTGGGAATAAAAAAGAGAAATTGTTTCCAAGCATCCAGATCATTCTCCTGGTCTGAAGATCTATGAGTCATGCATATGGGTGCATCCCCAGATCTCTGAGAGACCAATTACACACACACAAAAAAGGATGTTTCCTAATTTTCCTCAACCTCTGATCTAGTGGACAAAATTAGCTTAATAGTTTTAATGCTGTTCCTTAAAATCCAGGCATGGCAGGGTATGAATACTTATGTCCAATGATTTTTGGCCCTATCAATGATCGCACTACACACACTCTCACACATATCATTTACACCAGCAGTCTTGAACACCTGCTCAGACAAACCAGTGTTTGCTCCCTGACTCTGTCACCAAGGAGCTACCAGGGTTTTATTGCAAAGCTTCCAACATGATAGCCTCCATTGTGAAAAACACATGCTGAAAGTCTTGTCATATAGTTGTGAAAATTGGAAAACTGGAAGTACTGAAAGCTTTATTTAATTGAAGGACTAAGTAAAGATGCAGTACAACTCCAGCTTGTGCCAGAAACAGTCACTAGTTTCACCTCTGTCTCTAAGAACAAAGGGAAGTCCACAGAGTATATTACAGTCTTTACTTCAGGTGAGAGGGGTATTCACAACACTAGGCTACTATGAGTAGAGTATTACCCTACACAATTTCCCTGCTATTCTGATTGACTTGGTAAGTGAAATGAAAAAATGCTGCCTATGCCTCAGTTTTTAGCCCTCATGCAGAAGCACTGAGTTGCTGAAGCTATTTCTGAGCCTTGAAAATACAAATTATATGCACTGATCTGCTTATACTCAAAGATAGATTATTCTTACCTCACAGTTATTTATGTTTCCAAAAGTAAATCCACCACAAAATTCATGATTTTTGACACTTCCGTTCATAAATTCAGGGCGATTGCATACTTCATTTTCTAGTACAGGGAATTCAACATCTTTTAACCTGTTGTCTGCATTGGTACCTTTATGAACAAGCAAGAAAATAAAAGTTACAAATAGTAGTAGCTGTTGTGATCCAGCGAAGAGGCAAAGTCTCAATAATGAAAGAAGTAGGATCCATCCCCAGCTCTACTATAGTCTCTGAGTTCCTTGAAGTACCTTATTAAACCTTTCAACATTTTTGTGCTTGGATCAAACCTACTCTCAACAAGCAGAGGTTATTTTACTTTGCAGTGTTAGTAAATAAATAAAAAGAGATGCTTAGTAATCTGAGCTATTGTATTTCTTTCAAGTCTTTCATCATGGTGCACAACCAAATGCTTATTTCAGTGGTAGCCTGTGATTACTTTACATTAATTTGAACTCTCTCAAGCCTAAAGTGTTTTCCAGGCAAGAAGAATTTTTCTGAAGCCACGGTTGAATTTTTCCAAAACATAGTTTATTTAAATGTTGAATTCTGTCTCTGCTCTCCCTCCTCTGCTGATTTTGTGACTGAGTTGCATGACATGGCAGGACCCTCTTTCCCACTGCTCAAATGCAACAATGGACTGTTGATTTTTCCATCCTAATGCACTTCCAGAAGAAATCTGATCTGTAGCATTTTTTGTGTCTGTGATCACTAGAAGACATGAAGCAGCTGCCACCGTGTGGCAAGCTGCATGAAAAAAGAAAAAAATTGCAAGGTAAGAAAGGGGAAAAAGGTGAGAGGAAAGCCAGTAATTATTGTTTATGTTAGAGAAAAGTGTTTCTTAATAATGCTGATGAGTTGGATGAATTGCAGTAATATTAGAGTGATTATTCTTAAGTGTTATTTTCGTAGCATCAGTTTTGTAGCTAAAAGACACAAGAAGGGAAAAAAGTACTACAATCTATGTGGAAGCTTGTGGTGAAACTCAGAGAGAGGGACATGTTTTGTTCCTTTTTTTTTTCTTAAATTTTATGGATGCATACGCAAAGAAGAATTCATTGACTTTATTTTAGAGGTGGATTATTAAAAAAAGCAGTGTCTGGCAAATGGTGTGGGAAGGGCTCCCCTTACATGTAGCTCAGCAAGGCCAAAAGTATGTATGTGGGAGCTGGGACTGAAGGAGGACTGTTGCCAGCATCACTGCTGGAACCTGCAGGGATGAGAAATTGCCTCTTGCTGTAGTAAAAGCAGATCAAAGAGAGCTGGGTATACTCAACCACCGGCATAGGTGGAGTGAGAGCTGTGCACCAGGGGACCACGTGATTGCTTTTTGATACTAGACTGTGAACAAAAGCCAGGTAAGGGTTTTACTGGCATTAAAAACCTTCAACTTACACTCATTTTGCCTGTGCCCCAAAGATGGCTGGGTCTGAGCAAGCTCTGACTTAAAGGCTTCACAGTTCCTGGAATGCCATCCTATCTATGATACAAAGTCTAAGGTTAGTGCTTGGGCTTAGACTTGGTCTTAAGACTTGTCCATATATCGTATAATCTTATATGATAGTTTATATTTGAAAGGACCTCTTACATCATTGAGTCCAGCTGTTACCCCAGCACTGCCAAGTCCACCAATAAAGTCCTATCAGTCTGCAGCGAATGCACATCCCTGCAGAAGTCTATGCAGACAGTAATGATTAGAATACAGGAAGGTAGGTGCAATGTTAAAAAATGTGTATCTGAAGACCAAAATGAAAGGTAAGGACATTATTTGAGTATATTCCTTATTTTTGCAAATACGGTGCATATGGAAGTGGAAGAGAGATCAAAAGAGACAGAGATAACAGGTGGCAGAGTCTTAAGTCTAATTACACTTTCTCTTTTCTCTTGTTTATTGAATTCAGTGTATGTAAGCAATGAGATGGAAAAAAAGGCAAGCTCTGAGAGAAAGAAATAAAAAGAATAATATTGCCCGGTGACTTCTGATTAAGTTAAATTGTAACTAAAATGTATTTTTCAGCTCCCCTGACTGCACATATAGTCACATAGTATTGGGAAACCTTCATAAATTTTCAATCGCTCTGAATATGGTTTACCTCTTGTTTTTCCCCAGGTGGTTAGAAAACATACAGCATTTCTTTCTACCATCAGACTGGTTGGTGGTAAACAAACTGGCTTTACATGGTCAGTAATTGTTACAGGACTGCAAAACAAATAAAGAATAATTAAAATTTCTTAGAAAAATTACCATCAGGTTGTTCAATCTTCATACTCAGAAGCTCTACATGGAAACAGTGTGGAGAAACTGGTGATGCCTTGAAACTGTACAGATGGCTGTAAGATAGTGTCCAATCACATAGTGGAAAAAGGTTCCTTAGAGCCACTGAAAATTCCTGGGATGTGTTCATGGGCACAGCCACATCTAAGTGTGTTTGCAAAATAGTGCTAGAGCATGTATCCCTGGTTGCCTCTCAGTGTGTACAGCAACATGCACAAGCCCAAGTCCAGCCCCTAGCTACCCTTCCCTGTGGTCTGATCCTGACTTTTCTTGGACTGTCTCTGGTTCAGAGGTTGCCAACACAGAGAAGTCACAGGAGCAGCTGACCCAAGCTAGCCCGGGATATTCCATACCACAGAATGACATGCTTAGTACATAAACTGGAGAGAGGCACTAATTGCTGCTCAGGGACAGGATGGGCATTGGTCAGCAGGTGGTGAGCAAACACAGCTGAAGTCCCAGAAAATTCCTTTCTCCCCTGCTTATGTGGAAGATATAACTGTGGGTGACATCATGTATTTCATACATTACAAAGTCTAGCACCTCAATAAAGTAAATGCAAAAAAAAAAAATCCCCTCTTCTTCATCACAAAATTACGCCTGGAGTCTTCAACACTGGAATAAAACTGTATGGTGAATTTTTAGAAGGAAATTTGCTCTTAGGTCAAACATGAGCTTTAATGAGCTTTAATCTTTGGGTGGTTAGCATAAAAACCAGAGATAAACCAGTAAGTAAGCAGAGGTTTCAGTCACACTGGAAAAGGGAACAAATAACATTGAAATAACTGTGCACATATCTGAGCAGACTGATCAGACATCTAAGTGAGACACAAGAGAGAGCTTGAGGACATTACAGTTAGGCACAGAATTATTTTACTGTATGACAAGAAGGATCTGGTTGTACTGAACTATTGGCTGAGTCTGCAGCTCATGTAACACACATGTGGCCCGGCCTGGAGCATTGACAAGGAAAACTGACCCTTCTACTTGCTCCACATGGTGCTTTGTGGCCAAAACTTTCTTTGGGCTTGTCCTAGTTACAGCGGCCAGGACCAGCGTATCACTGCGTGGGTATAACCAAAACTGTGTCTGAGACCTAACTCCAGGCTAAGCTAACTTGTGACTTCAGAATGAAGGTGTTAGGAGTGGAAAATTTGCATTGAAAGGGTACCTATTCAACTTCAGCAACGCAATGTCTGCTCCACTTGGTTCCTTCAATACTTTCTGAACAGATTGGATTTGCAGAGATGGCTCTTCTGCATTGAGAGTCTGTGTCCCAAGAAACACCCTGTAGGCAGAAGGCTCTGTTGACCTGGAAGAAATGACAAAGGCAAGATTATACATTCATGCATGTTATCGGGAATGTTGTTCTTACAAAATTCAGTGATTTCCCTGGAGAGATGCAATTAATATTATGATCAGGCTGCTGCTTCTGACTGTTCTGACTTTTATTCTTGGAGAGAAAGAAAATGTGCCTTTTTAAACTATTTGATTTTATTATGGCGAAACATCCCATGAGCTGTAAATAATGTGACATCTTGCATTGTTCACAGCTACTACAATCCCTAAAGGTCATCTGTTAACCACGGGTTTTCCAAATGCAATTAGCAACAACACATCATTAGCACCTTTTTTGGCATTCTTTGTGATGGAGGAGAGGGCAGAGGACAGAAGTAATCTCTGTTGTACTCTGCTGCTGATTGACTAAGAGAAGACCAGAAGATAAAAATCAGTTTGATGACAAGAAAGACAGGAATTAAGGGGCAAATGAAGTGCCTTATTGGGTACATTTTGCTCTTCTATTGATTTTCTCACCCAGATTTAGGAAGTGCCTGTCACTCATTTTAGGGGATACTCACCCCTGCAAGCACTGAGCGGCAGTAAGGACCCACTGTGGATGTATTAGAGTGCCAGCACAATGGTGCTTGTTAGTACTAGAATAGAGAAGAAAATAATTTAAAACTGCATAGTCAATTTTCAATCTTATCTACACAGTGCACAATGGGAAATATTATCAAAATAGCAACATGTCTCCTAAACCTTTTACCAGTCACAGTTTCCTTTTGCAGGTCCTATACTCCTGGACTTAAGTCCCCCACTGCAGATGCCATTAACTGTCACTATCCTCAGTTGGAATTTTTCCTTCCTGAGTTCAGTAAATAAACAGATACTTTATCTCTGCAGTTCAAGTGTGCCCTCTAGAGATTCAGGGGCAAGTGGGGAGTTTGGGATTAATGAGCCAGTAAGTAGCTATCTGTGGACATTGTGATCAAAAAGAAAAAAAATATTGTTATTGTCAGAGTATTTTAAATGTCTGTTCCCTAGTGTTTACAGATGGTGATACAGTCTGGAATACCAGTACCTTGTCCTGAGACTGATGTGCCAGGGCCAAGCCCCTGGAGATGCCTTGCACATGCTGTATTTCTCACAGGCTCGCTCATTTCTCATTGGGACTTTTCCACAGTCATGCTCAGAAGCTACAGAATAGAAAAGGCTACAATGGAGAATTTTAAAACAGTTTTGTAATGCCATCCACATTGCAATCACATAAAAAATTAATGGCAAAAATTAATGGCAAATTTTATCTTCCCTGGGCTTTCACTCTCTACGTTGGTTAATAGGAGCTAAGAGTAAAGAATTTGTAGGCTTCATTATATTATCATTACCTTAAGCATTTACCCCAGGCACTAAAATATAAGATTTTACATGACAAAATATTAATTTACCTGGAAAAATTGTGAACTATGTCAAGCATTTGGCTGTAGTAAGATAATAAACGTAAAACTACAATAAACACCACCCCAAAAGAAAATCTGTTGATAAGTTGAAGGGAAAAGAGTGCTAAAGAAAGTGGAAGAGTTTATTACTTGGACAATAATAACAATTTCTAGATTCTTTTAAACATTACAGTCTACACCTTGGTAGAGTGCAAACCAATCCCTGGATTATAAGCAAAATTCAGTCATTGTCCTCAAAATATTCCAATTTTGCCCTCACACCACTCAGTCTATTTTCTTGTTAATCCAAATATTTCTGAACTTTTTGTAATGGTTTGAGTTTGGGGGCTCATAAAGACCCAAGTAACCCTATCCAGAGCTGTACATGGTCCTATGGATGATAAATTTGCTAGTTTTGGTATCACACAATTAATAAAGTAATCAATCAAAGGCAAAAGATTATAAGGTTCCCCTGCTTAATTAAAAAATATGGTGTTCCAAAGCAGTTTTGTAAAGAGATCAAATTTCAAAATGAAGTTCCACCACAGCAGTTCCAGTGACGGGCTTTTTACAGCTGTGGTATGCATTGTTTATATACCATTCCTTATTATTTTTGCCTGCTCAACTCTTAGGTCTGGTGGATAAAATTAATGTGTACAATACTAATGCATTGCTCCTTAGAGGAAGATATTAGATGGCCAGCATGAAGAATATCACACATTCCTGAGGGAGCGACCACTCTTGACTATTTTCTATCGCTACCTTTTCCAACAGAGCAGGCACTTGGCCTCTAAACATTATCATAGTAAAAAAAAATACAAAAAAATACACAAAATTAAGAAGAAATAGACTTCCCATATCCCTGCCAGGTATATGAGCATAAAAATTATTATTCTGTTAAAATACAGGCAAGGATGGAAAGAACAAAGAAAACAAGATGACTACTAGATGTGCCAAGTAGTGCTTCCACTACATTACAACTGTTATTGATGTCAGGGAACCACAAAGAGTAAAATCTCTTTCATTGCTGAATGTTTCAGCAAACATTACCGTTACTCAGTGCACTGATTACAATCCCAAAATAGGGGAAAAAAATAAAAATTAAGGAAATTTGTGTAAAATATCCAGGACTAAATTTACTCATTACCCCAAAAGAAAGCAAAACATCTAGCGACAGATTATTTTAACAGCCAGATCAGAATGAAAAATTAGTGATCAGAGAAATAACAGGATTTCAAAGGATGTCATTTCTGATGCTCACAACTAACAGGAAAATTGTATGACCAGGCAGTAATCCTGCCACAAAGTGCATGGAAAGACTACATGAACATTAAGAAAATCCTCTCCTATGTTCAAAGAGACCAGGGTAGGAATATCTCTCTTCACAGCTTCACTGGATATTTTAAGTAGAGCTAGCAACTCTGAGTGCTTAGCTTCACCAAGGAGAAAGAGCACAGATATTTCTATGTATGAAATCTTACTGATGATTCTTAGCACCAGGTTATCCAAACTTTGGCTGACTGTTACAGGTACTTGACTGTGTCAGACTTACATACAGACCTAAATATAAATATAAAGCTACTGCCTACTGCAGTTATTTTATATTTGAATTGAAAATATATTGGAACTATCATAACAAGTTCTGGAAAGGGAGAACAGAAAAGCCTTTAAGGATAATTACAGCAGCGTGGGATTTCACAGTACTCCCATTTTTTTTCTGGGTCGGTTGTGAAGCACCAAACACCATTTATATCTCCATCAGGATTCCTGCAATACTGTAACAATTACAAAAAACAGAGAATGAAGACTCCAAATGTTAGCCACAGAATGAAGAAGTCCGTAAGTTCATGTTTTTTAAAAAAGTATTAAACTAACATTTTGCATTATTTTTCCCAACTACTTTTCCACTGAATGTGAAGTACTTTCTATTTCTTCTTTTCATAAAACTATTTCTTTATGCTATCTCAAAACCATTAAGTGAAATTAGAAAAATATGATATCAATTTCTTCATCCACCAAGAGTATTCATAGCTTTAGAGCTTTTTGAGACCTCATGTGATGTAAAGTTTAACTTATCATCTTAAGTGCTTTGCACTAAATTATTTATTGTTAGCCTAATCCATCTTTCCCTAAAGTCAGTGAGACCAAGTTAGGTTAACTCTGAGAATTTGCCAGAAACCTGTATAGTTTGTGACAAACAGCAAAAGGCATCACTTTGGGGTTAGCAGAAGTCACAGAATCTGTGTAGCATTTCTTTCATGCTGCTTGTCTGTCAATGCCAATCCCATGGTGTAGCTCTGTGCTTGAAGTACCAACATCCTAAATAATGTAAAATGCATCCTTCTCTCTTTGACACTTGACTATCAACCTGATAACTTCCAGGTATGCTTAAACTGATTTGATTAAACACAAAGTGTTCCCTGAAGGGTCATGGAGAAAGCAGACAATGTTCAATAACACCAGTGGCATCAGCAGCTGTTTACATTTTTATCCAGGCCTGCTCTTGGATGAGTCACAGGAGTGAAATATCTGTGGCTATGAGGTGTCTGAGAACTCCACTCTTGGCAAGTCCTGCCCCCTCCAGTTTTTGCTACTGTGCCACGATAATCTTTACCATTACCATTAATGCAGTCTGTGAAAAAAGAAGAAAAGGAAATTACTGTTATGTGCTGGTTCTCTGTGTATTGGTGGTTAGCAGAAGCAAGCCAGATTAAGTACCATTGGGACTTGTACACTCTCTAGTGTCTACAGTAGAAAGTAAGCTAAAAATGTACCCTGTGATGCGATCTCTTGGTTTGTCAAGATGGATGTCTTCCTGGATGTACAGAGTAACAGAATTTGAAAAAAAAATAAAGGAACTTAAGGCTAAACATTTTCTGTAACACATTGCAAATATTTGAAAAGACTCCTTAGTTCTTGCTAAGTTGGGATCACTAAGCACTTCCGTGAGAGGAGCATATTTCAGCAGCTCATTTGACTGAAAGAGTAACTTTTGCTTCCAAGGACATTGCTTCAGGTACTTTCTTTCTTCTGCATGTGAATAAGAAAAGTACGCAGCTCCATTTAAGAATGTACCTTTTATGCAAGGCTGCCACCTTCCCTTGCAAAGTAAATAATCCGTGGAAAGATCTACTATACTTTCAGAAATGCCATATACGGTGACCAATATGGACCATTAATTGAGGACACAACAAAGCAGGACAGAGCAAAAAGTAATTTCTCTCAGAGTATACATTTTGCAAAAAATGGCTGCCTGTGAACAATACAAGCAGCTAAGGTCACCCTCCTGAAAACATAAAGCACAGCACAAGCAAAATTCCTGGAGTAACAACATTCACTGTGACTGTATTTCAAGAGCACACAGCTGCAGAATGCTAGGATTGTTGTTTATTTGCCTCTTGTTCCCCTAAGTGAAAAAGATGTCCTTGAGAATGCACTGTAAATTGACATAGGCTACAGGAAGTGAACTAACTAAAGAGCTCTTGCTGCACAATTCAACAGCACAGATCTGAAAGCTGCAGCAGGGAGGTAAATGTTACATTGCAGCCCTAGTCAATGTCCTGGTTTCATCTCAGGTAGAGTTAATTTTCTTCTTAGTAGCTGGTACAGTGCTGTAGTTTAGAATTAGTATGAAAATAATGTTGATAACACACTTATATTTTGGTTGTTGCCAAGTAGTGCTTATCCGAAGTCAAGGACTTTCCAGTTTCCCATTTTCTGCCAGTGAGGAGGTGCACAAGAAGATGAGAGGGAGCATGGCCAGGACAGATGACCCTAACTGGCCACAGGGATATTCCATACCACAGAACAACATGCTTAGTACCAAAACTGGAGGGGTTTATTCCTCTCTGACATTTATTATTATTGGTTTTGATATTGTTATTTTGTTGCAATTATTAAACTGTTCTTATCTCAACCCTTGAGTTTTACTTTTTTTTTTCTTTTCCTCCCCACCAAGGAAGGAATGGGGGAATGAGTGAGCAGCTGCATGGTATTTAGTTTCTGTCTGTGGTTAAACCACAACATTCAAGAATTCCTTTGATACATTACTATATCCTTTACCAAAGGAGTCTAGAGGAGGGGACACTTATAGCCAGCAGTTACCAGATGTGGAGGGTGTCGTCAGGCCAACATCTTGTGCCATCCTTGCGGGGGGGTCATTTGGTGTAGGCTCCTGTGTATGATCATCACACCTCTTGAGATTGCAGTACTCCCATAAGGTGTTGGGGTCGGTGGTGAAACACCATGGGCTGTTGTCATTATCGGGGTTTCTACAATAGTTTTCCCTCAAATCCCTGCAAAAATAAAGTCATTAGTCATGCTGCATAAGACTGAAAGTAAGCATAGGTATATCTTGACAAAAAGATGTGGATCTGTGCTGTGTAGGGATAAATATATTTATTTTTGTTTTTACTTATTGCAGATATATTATCAGCAAACATATTTATGGCTGTGATGCTAGTGAAGAGTTATATTTCACATGTACATTAGAGTCATGAATATATTTATGCATAAGGAAACATAATTCAACTACCAGCTTATAGTCTGGCTGTAATATTTCCATGTGCTGAGTACCTAAATAAATGCCCAATATGCCAATAATTTAATTTCTAAATATATATGTATAAGCATACACAATTGTGGGAATGTGTGAATCAGTAATAAATATGCAGGAAGATTTGTACTGGGTACATATGCTTTTCCAAATTTATTTTTTTTAAAGCCAAAAGATTCTTTCTCATGCTTACAACAAAAGTTAATAAATACTTACGCAATTGATCTCCTCTCACATCCCCCAAACCCCATGTCTACTGAATTTAGTGGGACCACTACCTGCCTGTGCTTGCTGGAGCAGAGGGAAGTAGAATTTTTCTCTTGAACAATTTGCAGGGTTTCAATATTTCCCCATCCTGAATCACAGCACAGTTATAGAATAAAAAAGAACTGCAAAGTTTTTTTTCTAAACACCCGAATTCCGCATTTTCACAGCTTGATTTTAATTTTTAAAATTGTTTTTGAAAGGCATCGTCCCCTCTGAGGGTGTTCCAGTTTCAAAACACCAGTATTTTGATGCCTAAATATAACTGAACATTTAAAATTATTTTGGGTGCTAGCATAAAAAAGGTAAAAAAAAAAAAAAGAAGAGTATCAACCTTCCTGCTCATACTCGTAATCCACCAAACACAATGGATTTTTGCACAATTGAAATTATATTGCTTTCCTACCCTTAATAAAAACTGTCACATTAGTGACTATGATTAGCTCATCACTGACCCAGTCACTGCTAGTCCAGTTTTGCTAACCTGACGAACACGAGCCAAGGGAGAAAATTCAGTGTATGCAATTCTGGGTGCCCAATTCCAACAGCAAACAACAGTTTGATGGTATTTCAAAGCATAATATATCTGACAGTGTGCTTTGCATCATAAATGCTTTGCTCCACTCAGATTAAATAATTAGAAAGGTCACCACAAAGGTCTCAAATTCATAAACAAAACATATTTCAGCAGGTGCCCAGACTCTGGATACAAGTCTCCTGGTGTTGGTTGCAGAGCTCAGATTTAGGAGTAAAGAGGCACAGCTATATTTTACTCAGAATTTAACTAACTAGAAAACACAGTTTTTAAAAATGAGACTAACAGGAAATGTTTCTGTGTCTTGGAAAAATTGTCTTTTGTACACACAATCTCTAGCAGTCTTTTAAAGCATAGATGTGCAAAGATAATACAACGAGCAATAATAGTTGTCAGAAAAAGTGAGAAGAGGTGAGATAAACATACGCGTCTGGGAATCTGTCCGGAGTTTTTTCATGCCTGTGTGGGAACATGGAGTTCCAGGCCTGGCATGTTTTTCCTGATGCAGTGATAGAAGTTGTGCCACGATAACTCTGGCCTTTGCCTTGGTAGCACTCCTCTGTTAGGGGAATGTGTATAGGTACATCTGCAGCAAACAACAGAAACCGATCTTTTGCGTCATAGTTTTATTTTCTTACTGAGCAGGCGTAAGAAGACAACAAGTACCCAGGATGGCAAAAATGAATGACTCATCTATACAGACATCATCCAGTGAGATCATCACAGCCAGCAGCAGAAGGGCTTTTTCAAAGATATTTAGAAAGCTTTCGCAGTTTTAACATCATATGTTAGATATTGGTCAGTGAAGGGTTCACCATTTGTTTTCATTTTGGTATGTTAGAGTTAAAGATAAGAAAGTTCACAGAAAAAATTCCTTGAATATTAGATGCTGGTGATTTTGCCCATGATAAATTTCTCAAACAGATCATATGTTAAACTTCAATCTCTCTATTATCCTTTAGACTAAGATTATCTTGTTATTTTTTGTGCTTAAATGAATGAATGTTTCAATGTGATTTTTATTACTTTGGAAGTTCCTGTCCTTTCTGTGGCTACTTTCAAAAAATGGGAGCTCCTTTTATTTAGGAGTTTTTCATCTCTTTAAACCTGATTTTCTTTTTCAATGAAGTTGCTGTAATTGCCCTACATTAAAAAAAAAAGGAATATAAAAAAAATAGACCTCTCTCATCTTTTAATTCTTCTGTTGGGTCGGCTGATGATTTACACCCTTCACTGTATTTCCTTAACCATTGAAAGTTCAGTATTTGGCAGGTTTTGCAACAGGCCAGGCAGGAAAACATTAAGAACAGTGACAAAGTGACTGAAAAAATATTTAATACATTTACAACAAGAAACAATGAATCTCTCACTGTTTTAAAGTCCTTATTTCCAGTACATTCCACTATTCATACCAGTAATCTCCTGTTCACTCCCATCACAGGGAGGAATTGTGCAATATTCCCATCTAACGGTGCCGTTGATGGTGTAGCACCAAGGCCTCTTCTCTCCATCAGGGTTTCTACAGTAGTTTTCCTCTAAGCTCCTGAAACAGAAACATTGTCTTTAAACGACTCGTAGAAATGCATAAGAGTTGTGTGCTTGACTGTTAACAACTACTGCATGCAGAATTCAATTCAGTGGTCATATTTATTCTTTTTGGAGATTACTTCACACATCATTGTTTTGGAACTAAAAGGTCTTTGAATTTACAGTCTAAAGGGTGATGATACATGAACTTTCTCAATGCTTACACTTTTTGCTCTTGTTATTGAAGCCAAGACACAGCAGTAAAAGCCAACTTCAAAACACAAGCCATTGGTGCACCTGACATTACAGTAAGAACCAGGCAAGGCTGGATGTGACAGACTGATCATGGAAGCGTGTGCATAGGAGAACCAGTGCATGCTGCTCTCTGCTCTGTGATAGTGGACAGGGGTCACATGCCCAGGAAAACTTGCAGGATCAAAATAAAGAGCTATAAGCCCAGTCCCAGCTACCCTTGCACATCAATAACGCTCTGCAAACACAGCTCCTCTGACCTCGGAACACAAGGATGTATTGGAGCCTGTTGACCTTGGAGCATCACTGTACAGAAGAGTAATGTGCCAAATGTGCCAATACACAGCCAAGGGATTTTTTAACATAAAAGTAGTAACTACTTATAACTCTGCATTGGGATGTGGAGGAGATAGGTGATATAAATACATGAGAATATAGAGGGATGCAGAAAAAAAGGAAGAGCAAGACCTGAACAGAAGTAATGAGCACTGACAAACACCAAGAGAATAGATGATCATAAATGAGGAAAACCAGGTTTGATAAGGCATGACTATGTTCTTTACTATTTGTTACAATGATGACGCTTAACGTACTTGCAGGGATATTTGGCAGGAATCCAGCCATGTTTGTGAGGAAACTGTGTGTTCCAGTGTTGACAGGCATTTCCTGATTCAGTGATGGCTATCCTTCCTCGATAGTCTTCTCCTTTCCCTGAAAGACACTGAGACCCTGGGCCAGAAACTGCTGGGCCTGCATCTGTAACAGGAAAAGAAAATAAAAATGAAGGAATGGAAAGGGAAATGCTGTTATATAGCACTCTGAAAAATATATGAAACCCCTTTGTTTTCTGTAATGTCGAAAATGCATTTGTTTTCTTTCAGCAAAGGTGACCGTGGTTAAAAGCCATGTCAAAAACAAAGGGTACATTTTTAGGAGCAGTCGGACAGCCAGATGGATATCTTGTGTCTGCCCTTTTACAGCAGCCAGTAAATAAGTTTGCTGGGTTGAGCCAGACTTTGTGCCTGTAGTCCTCTGAGAGCAGAAGAGAAAATGCAGTTAAGTAGTCCTGTATAGTCTTGTAAAACCAAGTGAAATGAATGTCATATACACTGCTGAGGTGGAAGGGCCAAGCAGAGATTTTGAGGGAAAGCAAAGCAGTCTTCAGAGCTGAGCCTCTGGAGTCAGTGACTCAGGAAAGTACAGCAGAAGGAAGAGTGGAAGAAAGAAGGTGAAATAATCTGGCTTACAGGAAACAGCAAAGAAAGTAAGAATGATGATCAGAGGCATAGAATGTGCAGAGGGCAAACAGAAAATGAATTTACAGCACATACCTAATACATACACTTTGTTTACAGAATTTCCCAAGGAGATCAGTGACCCTAAAAGGCTGGTGTGTTCCTTAACTTTAAGTTTTAAGCACAATGGAAATGCTAGTTAACTTTCACAATTTATCATACAGAAGTCTATAAATAGTTATTCTGCCATCTGTAATTGAACATGCTGAAGAGAACTACATCTAGCAAACACATGCCACTGTTTAGAATACTGGCAAGTGCAGATGCATAAAAAATGCCTTCTTCCCCCCTCAGCTCCCCCTCAAAGTGTCATCCAGTTCTGCAAACAGCAATGCTACTCTACTTATTCAGTGCTTTGTCAATACCCAGATTTAGTGTGCTCAGCTTAATGGGTTGAGCTTGCTCGCTGATAAGTCAGGTTTTTTTCCAGGGCCTGAACTTGTTTCTCAGGATTCACCCCTTGCTAATAAAAAGGCAGTTCTGGCTGTGCTGGCCAGACTCAGGTAACATATCACAGTATGGCCTCATAGTAATTTAGATGTTTTTCATGAGTTAACAGATCAGCAGAAAACGATTTAACCTGAATGCCCTGTCTGTCAGGTAAATTTAAATTCTCAGGTAAGTTGAAAAGTAAAGTGATAAAAGGCAAATCATGTTTCCCCCTAACATCTTTGGCATTATTTCGTTTTATGACAGCTACATCCTCACTGACCTTAAGTGCTTTTACATAACTGAAATTTAGTGAGCAATTCCACGTATTAGTGTGCCCTTTCACGGCTTCACAAAGGTATCCTCAGGTTACTCAGAGCTGAGATTTCCTGTCTTTCCCCTCACTGAATAATTTTAATGAGAAGAGCTGCCCTCTGGAGTGATCTCAGGAAATCAGACTCACTGCAACGAGGAATTTTGCAATATTCCCAGCGTTTAGTCGGGCTGGTAGTGAAACACCAGGGCTGAAGTTCACCATCAGGATTGCGGCAATAATTCATCTTTAGATCCTTCTCTGGATAGCTGCACATTGAAAATGAAAGAAAAGCTTGTGAGTTAGCTATGGTTAGCTGCAGCACTTAGGCTGAGTCTCCCAGACACTGTGAGAATGATTTCGGTGCTGAGTGTGACTCACTGTTTCGTGGTAAATCCATGCATATGAGGCTCTTGGGCATCCCAGTGCTGGCACTCAAGCCCAGACTCTGTTCTTGACACTTCTCCATGATAGTCCTCACCATTACACTGCATGCACTCCACTGTAGGTCCTAAGCAGAAAGAAAACAAAGCAAGGAAGGCACCAGACCATGAATTCAAATCCTGATCTATTCACAGAAGACTATGCTAAAAGGAAAAGAAGAGTTTGCTCCAGCTAATGATGGAAGGAATTCAGAAGCCTAGCCAAATTAATAATGCTTTAGGAATATGTGTCATTTAGAGAGAGAAATTTGTCATATATCTTTATGTACTGATATAGCAATGGGAGTTTAGTATGTAACACAGCACTTAGGTCAATCTTTGTCTTGTTAAAATTAAATAAATTATTGGGGTAAGAGCAGAACAATATAAAAATTATTAAAAAAATTCAGTTCTTCCATATTTACAAAATTACTTCGATAACTCAAGGCAGTTAGGAAAAAAATCTCTGTGTTTAGAATTTCTTAAATTCAGTTTGATTTAAATTCTCACTTGAAAGCAATCTACAGTAATAAAGCACAAGCAAGTAGCAGGAATAGTATTACCTACACAAACTATGTACTTAAATTCCTTCTCTGAAAAGTAAATATACCTTCTCCAGTGTGTGTGACTTGGTCCTCACAATCTGGGATGTTACAGTAATCATATCTGATAGCAGGATCTGTTGTGTAACACCAGGGTCCACGTTTGTCCCCATCAGGATTTCTGCAGTAGTTTTCCTCCAACCCTGCATTGGGGTATTTTTCAGGTGTATAACTGTAATAGTATTAAAATTCTCTTTTAATACCAGTAATTTAGTGGAGAAGAAATGAAATGTCCAACTTGCTCAGCTAGATGTGAGTTTTACTCATTCACAGAAAATAGGAGCAAAATAGATTCCCTATTGTAAGCCATAAATGAAAACTGAAAAAAACATTCCATAACCATCATTATTAGTAGCTTTCTCCCTAGGTGCTGGTTACCAATAAGGAGTGACCTTACAGCCTACAAAGAGTATGACAGTCTCAAAGGATACTTGTCTTTAATACTTGCATCCAGTTGATCTAATCTACTCACTAAGACCTGTGGCTCTGTCATGTATTTGTCCCAATAGAGCTACTTTAAAAGTTGTGTATTTCTAGAGACTGTTCACCAAATACCAGATCATAAAGAGATCTGAAGCAGGTGACACTAGGCTTCTTGCTACAGTAATCTTCACAGAGAAGACTAAATGGCTTTTAAACAATCTGAACAAGTGTAATCAAGTTTCATTAGAAAAACAACAAAAAAAATGTTAATAAAACTCCAACATAGATCAGAGGAAATAGGACCTCTGCTTCCCTTCTTGCTTCAGCGAGCTCAGTGACACTCAGCACTGAAAAAACTCTACCTGGCCAGGTACATTTGGCTCTTGCATACTTTTCTTAACATTTTTTCTTGACTGTCTGTATGGCAGGTAGGGGGTCAGAGAGCTGGACAGATGTCACTGCTTTTTTTTTTTTTTTTTGCACTTAATAGAGAACAACACAATTATGATCCCACTGTCAACAACAGCAAAATTTTCATCACGTGTTCATGGAAGGAGCATTTCATCTGCTTAAGACACCTCACATTTAGATACAACTTCTCTAGCTGACAATGAATTCTTTCCTTATGCAGATCATTGCAGTTCTTAGCCAGCAGAGTCAAAAGTAACAAGAGAGATGAAGATAAAGCTGTCTCAAAAAGTCACTGGACAACTGGCTTTAGTAACTTGCACTATACGGCTATTTATACACATCAAGTTGGAGAAGCTTGGAAAAAGGTCAGAACAACACAAAGACATATAAATAAGGACATACTTTGGTTTGTGAGGTATTTTTTCTGCCCACTTCTGGCATGGAGTACCCTTCCAAGTACTGGCTTCTGTTCCTCTGTAGTCCTCCCCAATCCCTCTTTTACATTCTAGAAGGTAAACTAAAATGGAATTGGCTTTGTTAATTCAATGGTGTTACAACATTACATGTCTTGAAATTGAAAATCTGATATAACTGATCAGATGATGATGATGAGCCATGCTTTACCCATGTTTTGAACCTCTTGTGCATACAAACCTATATATGCATTAAATACAAATTAGTTACAAACAAAAGAGGAAAACTGCTGAAGCATTTTTACAAAGCTAATAAAATTTAGTCAAGAAAACAGCTGTATCAAGTTACAGTTGGTTTTGACATGAAAAAACTGCATACTTATATTACCACAATATTGGGATAAATAGGAACATCTCACCAGCAGCTGGAGATTATTTGAAAGGCATTTTTCATAAGCACATTTGCAGCATGGATGTCATGCAACTATTCCTTCAAGGCAGAAAATACTTAGTTATCAAAATACACTTGTCACATAATTGACCCCCAAACCTGTGATTCCTCTTAGCCTCAGACTCCTAGGTACTTTCTAGCGGGATTCCAAGACTGAGAGAATGCAAATCATGTTGATGATGCTTTTATTGTCAAGGGACATTGAAAAGTCTCAAATTATTGAAGGCAGTGATCTTGAATTCCCCTTCCAGCAATTTGCTTGCACAAGAAGAATCTCTCTAAACTCCAAAATATAAAATAAAAATGTTAGAGCAAAGACAAGGTACCAGTCTGATAGGAAAAACTGAGACTTGTTTGAACACCTTGCAATAGTTGCTGCCAGCACAGTCTGTGGCTGGGAATCCAAATGTCTGTGCTGCGTGTATTGCCAAAGGGGACCTTGTGCCTGATTTGTCAGGGTACTACTGGAAGGACCAAAAATCTAATCACTGTAACTTCAACACTGATACCCAGTTCCCAGCATGTCCATCTCTCATCAATAGCCTTGCCGACACACTTTCTGATGGTGCCAGGTTCCTCCTAGATTATTTTAGTCTGTCAAAATAATAAAGCTTGACACATCTGACACCTGGAGAGAGGGGGCGAAGATTGTATGGCTGGGTCAGGAAGGAAGACAACCAAGTAACTTCCCAGTTCAAATGGTGCATGGAGACCACCATGAATTTAGGCCTCAGTATCAGCCTTCTGGAACAGCATTTGGAAAGTAAAGTTGTAACTGTCAGACACATGCCCATGGAGTTGCCTTTCTAGCCCTGGACGATCCAGAGTATGGTCTGTATACAGATCCTGAAATATCTGTGGTAGGGTAAAATGAAATTGCCTAAATTGGGTTGCTAAGCACAAGAAGACAAACTATTACACTCACAAATCGATGAACCTTTTTGTTTTAAAGTAGATGTTTTACACAGGTATTAATCCAGTTCCAAGGAAAATAAACTCTAGCAAAGATCGATGCCAGAGTAGCTGTTATGAACTCCAGGTTTTGAGTCAGGTAGAGGTGACATTGTACAGTCATCATGAACCTAAGGGAGTGGCAGAGCCATGGAATTGTCCTTGAGATTGCTTTTTCCCAGCTGACCAAATTCCATTATAGCTCAGCAGAAAGGAGTTTTACAGCAGCTATTTCCTGGTGCTGGGGAGTCATAGTAGGGACAGAAAACTTTTCTGATGCTTAAGGAAAGTAAATATCTTTATTTACAAATTCAGGTTCAGGCTGGGTGATGCTGTTATAAGTTGCTTCTAGGAAGCTGAGTCTCACTTCTAACAGCCTTCTGTGAAATATCTCTGGTTTGAGGTGAATTGGGGACACAACAGCTACAAAATGCTGCCATTTGGATTATCCAGAGACCTCACAACAATGCTGTCAGTGGTAGCTGTGAGTTTCAGAAGGAATGAGTTAGTCCTGTATTCCTGCTAGCAAAAAAGAGAAGGAAGATGACTGTACACTCTTGTATCCTGCTGTAACAGGCACCTCCAGGCTGATGAGCTGGTCCCTTGGTGTGAGGAGCATGATACAGCATCTCCTCCTGCAGTCGACTCATGTGGTGACATTTCCTTTAGTCATGGATATGGCCAGAAAGGAAAAGCTCTGCTTTCAAGAGGCTTAGGAGACAGGGGACCAGACCTATATCTCACCCTACAGTTTCAACTAAGGCTAAAATGTAAACAAGACAAATCTATCCTGAAGCATGAGAGGGTGCCAAGGTAGGACTTTTTTTTTCTGCAGGAAGAGGTGGCTACAGTGGGCCTATGAGCAGCAAAGCTGAAGGTTCTGACCAAGATTGCACGTGTTGAGGAAGGCCACTGGGATGAATACTGAGGCTGGAGACACAGGCCTGTCTTCCATGGAATACCTTTGGAGGAGGTAAAAACTTACATGACCAAGAACTACACTATTTCCATGAATCAGAGGACTGCAAACAATTAAAGGGCAGAGAAATGCAATTTTTGCTTTGGAGTGTGTTTATTCTGCCTCTTACCAAAATTATATGACTAAATATAAATTCAAGTGTTAATGAGTCTTGATGCTACAAGTGGAATTCTCTGACACTTTCAGTCCAGTTCATAATAGGTGCAGGCCCACCTCACTGAAACCATCACCACTTGGAACAGTTTGCTCCAATGCTGCAGCAGAGAACACATATATGAAGTAAAAATAGGCTTAATGAGTAAATTTGTAGCATCTTACTGTATACATACTTCTCTTTTCATAAAGAACTGCATCCACGCTGGCAAACATCACTGTCGTTTTAGCATTTTCAGCCAGTGTTAAGCACTGTAGCTTTTTCCTGGTGAATAGGAAAGCCCTGTTGGAATTGAGAAGGAAGCAATATTGGCATAGGAGGAAATATTTTAAATTCAATTCAAATTATTCAACTCATAATTATTTTTCTATACATTTTTCATTAATAGCACTGTCTTGTATCCATTTATATCTTTCACTTACTGCACTCAGTATTTGAGACGCTGAGTAAGAAGGTGTTTTCTATTACTCTGAAGTGGCTCACTCATTCAGGACATACAACTATATGAATAAGTTTTTGCGTGGGAAGCAAGTTGCTGCATTGGCAAAATATTATCAACAGCATCCTATCTGCTCAGGTTAGCATCTTTCCCCAGAATTGATTTGAAACATTTCTTCTTCTTTTGTGAAACAAGCCAGCATCCAGCAAAAGAGGCACAACCAGCTCTCCACGTAATGTTGGATAACATTGGGAATTTGAAAACATACTATAGAATAAGAAACACATTGTAAATCCACTCTTTAATTGATCTTATGGTATTTTATGGGTGGAGATAAACCACAAGCTAAAGGTAATGGCATGGGAGACACTGCCATAGGCAGAGCTGCAGCAGAATGAGGATGTTGAGCAACTGTAGGAAAATATCACTGATATGCAGACATCCACAATGACACACTTTTAAGATTCAACAGGAATTACCTGCAATTAAAACTTCTTTCTGCTTCACATTTCTCTGCACATTCTTTTTCGTTATCTGTCTGGTAAGGCCGTTTATTTCGAGTAAGTATCCAAACACCATCTGTTCTTCGATAGTCATCCAGTATATCTCCTTTCACTACAATGGAAGGAAAGGAAAAGTTATCAGACATTAAAAATGAGAATTCTGCAGTTAAGAAGATCTGTGAAATTGAGTCCCATTTTCTGTGTAGCTTGAACAGGTGAAGACACTATTTATGTTGTGTAATTTTAGGTAAAAGATGATAAACTCTGATGTAACTTCTGTCTCCTGACACAATCACAGTTGTATTACTGTAACATGCCATAGGAAAAAAACAGAGAAAAAACATGTAGAGAAGAAGTTAAGAACAAGAAATATGGAGTAAGAGTGAGGGGGAGCAGAGAGAGAGGCTAAGTGGTGTCAGCAGTGAAAGAGGAAGGGAAGTAATAACAACACCCAAGCTTTGAAAAAGCAAGAATCAGGTGGATGTGAGTTTATGATTTTCCATGTAGATTGTGCAATCACTACAGTTTTAGTGGTCACTGACTAGTTGTTTGTCTCAAGATGCCTTTCCCTAGAGCAAAAAATCACAATCATAAAATTGCTAAATAGCCTTTTACAATGATCACCATTATTTAGTTGTAATGGGTTGAGCAGACTTACTAATGAAATTGTCAGGCGGCATCTCTGTTACAACAAATCAATCCAAGATTTTAAATTAGTAAATTATTAGTTTTATTATATACGAAAGCTACATATGCTTAAGATGTATACGAGGTACCTGCTAATACATTTAACACAGCTCTAAAATATTGTTCACAATGGATTTTGCCATCTAATTAATTTTTTAATTCCTATGTCTGTAAAGATTCTGTTCCTAATTTCTACAAGAGTTTATTTCCATCTCCAACATCAGGTTACAAGGTTACAAAAGTGACACAGTTTAATTCTTTCATTTTTTAAAGCTAGATTATTATGGATAGATACAGGAAATCAATAATTTTGTACACTATTCTCACAGGTGATGTTGTGAATCTTTCATTTATGCACTTAGATTAGGCTCAATTCACCACAGCATCACTGCAGGGTAATTAATTTCTGTGACATATAGGTCATCCATCACCTACCTCCATACAACATTCATATGAAATAAAAGCTATTTGGGCCACTAATGAAAATAAGATGATTCATTGCCTGAGAGCATCTTCTCTGCTTGTTTGCAGAATTGGCTCAATGCTATAAAAGCCATGTGTCTTAAGAAACCCCTGGCACTGAAACCACCCACATCCTACTGTTGCATCAGGACTATGTGGAGCATCAATAGCCAAATCTACTAATTTCTCCTCATGGATTCAGTAAACAAGCACTTCCTCTCCTGAATTTTTTCCTGAGTTAACTGAGGCCAGTGTTCCAAACTTAAATGACACATCTTAAAACTCTGTTTGTCCAAAGATCTCTACTTTGGATACTATTCCTTTTCAGTGGCCATAAAAAAAAAATATTACAGTAGCTTTAGAATGAATACATGAGCTTTTGGATGACATGCATTGACTAGAAGAAAATACAGATTGGCAAAAGTTTAGACAACAGAAAAAGAGAAGGTGAAAAGGTAAAGTAGTTACCTGAAAAATACTGCAAAATGAAAAATTAGGAAAGAATAAAATAAATAAATAAATAAAGCATCAGGGAATGTATTCGGCTGACAAAAGTCCAAGTCTTTATAAAGCCAGACATGACACAGGATAATTGAACAGAATATTCATATATATATGAACAAACCAGTTTCTTCTTTTATATATGTATCTTTCCCAACTTGAGCATTACTGATCCAGAAGACCTAGGAATTGATTTTAAGGCAGTTGCAGACCATCACTTTGGAGCAAGTCAGATAGAGTTGATAACAATGAGCAAATAAAAAAACCTGCTTAATCAGTTGCCTTTTACAACCCAGCACAATCACACAATGGTATGTTCCTGTTATTCTGACCTTAAAAGTTTCAGCTATTAGAAAGACATACAAACCTTACTGATATGTATTTTACAGTACTTTTTAAAAGTCATTCAAATGTCATACAATTATATGCAATTTTAAAGTAGTCAAGAATATTATATATGATTGAAATATGGTTGAAATGTAAACTACAAGTGGAATGGTCATTTACAGAATTTGTAGATAAGCTTGAAATTCCTATATGACCATTAGTGGAACACCTACCTTCTTTTGAGGCTGTAAAAAAGTGTTCTAGACACATTCTTGGAAAAGGTGATCTAGGTTACTGAAGAGTAAGTTCCTACTTACTGCCCTCAGCAAAACAAGAGAGAACATTTTATTGCAAGTGTCTGACAACAGAAAATGTGAAATTTATGGCATCAAAGGAACTTGTTAATTTTTAAAAATATTTTATTTCAAAGCTTTCAAACTCCTAGCATAAAGGGTCAAAATCAGTATCACTGTGCTTAGCAATGCTTGGCAGTAAAAATAGCTTTAGCTTTAGCATTTGATCCAAAGCCTGTGAAATTAGAAATAACCTTCTCAGTGACTGCTATGGGTTTTGTACCACCTTTGACGGGCTGTTTCCCAACGGTGCCCTCATCTCAGGCCATGGGGCAAGTTTGAAGGGCGTCATTGGTTGCCCAAGCAGACACCAAGGCTGCTGCTCTTCTAGTGTCTCTAACGAACACAGCCCCGGAACAACTACAGCTCTTGCTTTATTCAGCAGCAGCTTTTGGTGGCCAGCAAGCCCTGACTCCATCACTGTGCAGGGAAGTGGTGACACCAGGGTTTGGGGACCTACCTTTACCACATGGAACTTGCAAGTGTTTGGGCCCCAGTCTCACCCAGGCAAGTAGAAAGCAAAGGAGTCTTACCTGAGCTGAACAAGAGCAGAAAGAGAAAGGCAGCTCTGCTAATCCCCATTTTGGCCTCGCTGGTGGGTGCTGGAAGTTGTGTGTGTCGGTGCACAAAGTTTTATTGACTCGCACTGGAGTGAGGCAGCATCAAACAAACAAGGCAGGAGGATTAAGTTAATCATTCTCCCATGCTGTTCCCCCTTTAACGTGGTGTGGCCATTCAAACAACCTTGAATTGGATCTATTACCAAATCAGGCCCAATCATTTCTACTGGATGCTGGGAAATGAGAATGTGCTTTCTTGTTTTGTGGAACACACGTTCTCAGATTGCTTGGCCTCACTTTGCTAAGGTAAAGTTGGGGATCATAGGTGGAAAGTATGGGGACTCAGACACAATCTAATTCTATATAGTCCTGGATATTCAGCTTTAGGTCCCAATGATACTTTCAGTCACAGGTCTGCACTGCTTAGGTTGGAACTGCTTCTGATTTATGTTTTTGTGTAAGCCGATCTAAAACAAACAGACCCTGATAATGCTAACTCTGTACCAGAGATGTTCTTAACAACCTCCAATGCCCTTTCTCTGGAAGAAAGATTACTTCCATCAGCTTTTCCCCATTTCTGGTTTAATTTTTATTGTTCATGTCTTAGGAGGCAGCATTCACTTTTTTTTTCAGTGTATGATGAACTTTTGTTCTCCAGGCAAAGCTTTTGATATCTCAGGTCTGCCTAGACCTCAGGGTACATGTATTTCAGCAACACCACCTTTGTTGGGCCCCACAGGGCTCAGTTAAGGTAAGCCCTGCATTCCCAGCCATAGTGCCTTCAGGAGCTTCAACTGGCCAACCAGTGTAGCCTTCAGCTGGGACTGGGAGGACTGATGAGAATGACAGTTAGAAGGATGATGGGAGTCCCACATATTCCCCTCTGTGCTGGCAACCTGGAAAGGCCACATGGAATAGCCACATCCCTGTGAGCATTGATGATTGGACAAGTCACCTGGGATAAAGGCAGTGGTCAAAAGCTACATGTCTCCAGGGCAATGGTGTGAAATGCACCCTGGGCTGGTAAGGAGACAGTGGGGAAGTGGCCTTTTTGCCTCAGCTCTGAGACACTGCAGAGGGCTCTCCGTGGGTAGTCCTTGTGCAACCTGTAGTCAGAATAGGCAGAAGGAGTGACACCAGTAGGAAAACAAGTGTTTGGTCTTGGTAACTGTTTTGTGGTGAATTGTCTCCATATGCCAACACATCCACAGGTCATCCACATCTCTTAACTCCATGATCACTTTTTAAGCATATCATTCAACCTCTACCACATCTGGCATAGGGAGGGAACTCAGATGTTCCTACAAGGCTTCAAAGAATCTGTGGCTGGACAGAGAAAACCCCCAAAATTTGCTTTCCATAAGGACGCATAGTGCAAACAAACACCACTTGTTTGTGCTTGGCCAGTCAGCAGGTCTGCACCCTCCAACCAGGATGTTAGAACATGTAGGGATCAATCCCAGGGACATATGCCTTGTACACATGGCTATGGAAGAGACAGACTGTCCTAGTGGAAGCCAGAAGCACCAAATGGAAATGTTAAAGAGACACGAATGGGAAGAAACAGGACTAGAGGACCATTTGGGAGTGAGCAGGGCATACAGGACCTGAAGATTCCCCAATTTAATATAGGAGAGAGGTGCAGTCACCAAGAGATTGAAGAAAAACATGATGAGCATGGATATGAACTATGGGTAGCCAAGCCTCTGTCTCTGACAGCATTACTTACTCTGTCCTCAGAGAACAAATGCCATAGATGCAGAAGTCTGAATCCACTCTAGATCTGACAGTATACAGTACCAAAAGTCTTTTCTCTTGGGTTGAATTTAAATCTTAGAACAATCAAAAGCAGGGAGATTTTTAAGCCAATTTTCTATTAGCAATATATGAAACCACAAGTTTGCATTGTTGCTCAGGAAAACCATGCCATAATCCTACCTGGTGCTGCGTGTTTTTGTGTAGAATGTGCTGTGCTGGTAATGTCCAGAAGGGTGCAGCAGACGATAGTTTTTTGAAAAAGTAGGTGATACTGAAGCCTAACATGAGCAAAGGATTAGGGTTAGACTTAGGGTTAGGGCTGGGGGATTTGATTTTCTTTCTCAGTTTCCTCTTGTCCTTCTCACCTCAGTACAAGAGGTTTAAAGTCGACTGATTTGAAGTTACATAATGGTAATTGGTTCAAAAGCTTTATTTTCTCAAAGCAATGTTCCATGTAGGAAAGATAGCACAAAGATGTGAAATACAGTGAAAAATAGAACAAGAAAAATGAGAGGGGAAAAGCCAAATGTAGTATTATCATTGTAAGATACTGAAAAAACATAATATAAGTTATGTCACACTGAAAAATAAAGGCACCCTTTAGGGCAAAACACATCACAAATTTTATAAGAAAATAGCACAGATTTTATCAAAATTAGAAAAATCAGAAGAAATTACTCACTTGAAAAGGAAAATAAGTATGGATAAAAGAAATAAGTGAGATGTAAGTTCAAAATTATGTTCTTAAAGCTAATTTGGAAGAACACAGATACAGAACTGTGCAGTAATGAAAACAAATGCATTTGAATGTCAAGTGTCAAATTATAAAATACTTTCATTAGGCTTTCACTTTAGGAGAAAAAGAGAGACACATGCTTGCTCATTCTACAGCTTTTCTAGGGAACATCATGCAGCTCTGCTGCACTGGCTTGGAGTGTGTGTTTTCTTTAAGCTTTTAACAAAAGACTTGTCGGTTATTCAGAGATACTTCCAGCCACTGATTCAGTAAATTCTGTCTGTGGAATACAAATATTTCTGCTGACTTCAGAGGGTCTTTAGACAGGCCTTAAAAAAAGTTTTAAGCACCCTGTACTTGGCACTGATAAGGCTGAGCCTGAAATATTGTGTTCAGTTCTGGGGCCCGCACTACAAGAAAGACATTGAGGTGCTGGAGCATGTCCAGAGAAGGGTAATGGAGCTGATGAAGGGTCTGGAGCACAAGTTTTATGAGAAGCAGCTGAGGGAGCTGGGTTTGCTTAGCCTGGACAAAAGGGTGCTCAGGGAAGACCTGAAATTTTGCTTGGTGAGGTTGTGGGATCTTCATGACTGGAAGTTTCAGGAACAGGTTTCATGAATATCTGACAAATATTTTGGATCTATATGTGTTCTTACACCACGATGGTTAAACTAGATAATCATTTTGTTGTCTTTTATTTCTGATTCTGTGAATTAGATTTGTGACACCTACAACGATTTCTCAAAACAGATGTAGTGCAACTCTTCATAAGCCATTGGCAATACTTCTCATTTCTCTGTAGGATGGGTTTTGCACCTTCTGCCTTCCTTCTCCACTGATATACTCTCACAGCTTGTAGACATGAGAAGAGGAAATGCTGCATTCCCAGGACTCCAGACTATCAATTTCACACTTGGACTCAACGATCCTTGTGGGTTCCTTCCAACTCAGAATAACCTGTGATTCTTGAAATATTCAAGTTCCCACAGCACTGTGTCCATTGCCCATCTTGGTTGTACCTACGTGTCCTGCTCAGCTGGCAGGCTGCAGTTCAGTGCTATGGGTCATCTCTTAGAGCACTTTGGTTTCCTTTGGGAAGAATACAGCACACTTTGCCCCAGGAAGACTGACTGATCAGAATAACTCTCTTCAAAGAAAGAAGAAAATTTTCTTCCAAATCACCCTGGGAACACACAGAAATCTCCTTTCTCAAAACCTCTCAAGTAGAAGCCTAAAAGCAACATAATTTCATGCAAGTGACAACTTCCCCTGCCCCAGGGGCACACTGAGCACAGTTGGTTTGCCTCTGCTTTTCATAACATAATTGCAACTTCTGGAGTTGTCTCACCTTGACAGTTCAGTTGTTTTCAGCTGGAGAACCCCCCAGCTATGATGAGAAATGCAAGTCAGACTTGTTTAGGCCTGATCCCTGGCCTCTACCAGTTCTGCAGTTGATGAAGGAGAGTTTGTGTCCTGCTGGAACCCACCAAATGGGGCACTGGCTCCCACCAACCAGCTGCTCTCCTGCCTGAGGCTCTCATACATGCAGCTTTGCAGCCCCAACACCACAGGCATTACCCACACGCTCCCAGCACTGCTGAAAGTCCTTTCCTTGGAATAGCCTGTTAATGGATTATCAGATAATAAAATGTTTCAAAAAAACTTCTGGACTTAGATGACCTTGAAAAATAAGAGACTGACTGATATTCATTGTAGTTTATATGACCCTCACATATTGGTATATGAATGAGACCCACTCAAAGGACTAAGTATTCTAATGGAGTATGCTCAGAGGAACGATGCTCTTGTCCATAGTCATAAACAGCTGATTGTCCAGGCCTAAATCCTTCCAAAATTGAAGATCTCTACAGCTTGCTACCTTTGGGCATGGTTTGAGTCATAGGCCTAGAGCTCACTTCTGCCTGCCAGTGTTTAGTCCCATATTTTCTTCCTCTGCATGTGGGTACAAACAACTGAATACTTAATTAAATAATTAGACTATTAATTTGTGCCTTTTATGATAGCAATTGACAAGCTGGAAATGGCTCCCCAGAAGACACCCAATCCACCCTCTGTCCCTCAAACAGAATCAACTCCCCCACATCCTTCCTGACTACTGCTTGAGCAACCAACTACAGGTTAAAAAACTCCCAAGGCACCCTTCCCAGAAGGACACCTAAAAACTACATTTACTATTAAGGCTTTCCTATGTCTAGCCTAAAGATGTTTGTCTTAGTATAGTTCTTTCACATCTTACAGTGTGTGAGAAATTGACAAAGCATCAAGTAGAATAGCAGAGCCTAGTATTTCCTACTGGTTCCTCTGCACAGAGGGGTTATGTTTACATAATATAGCAAATATAATGGCAGGATTTTTTGAAATGCATTCAGATAAGTGGATGCAATACTAAGTTTAAACTACATTCAGAAGACCCCAAGTAAAATACATATAAATTATACACATTAATATTCATTTAAATTATACATATTCATTACATGCTATTGATGAATGTCAGCATTGCTAAAGTAAGTAGACATATGTGAGTGCCTCTAAAAGGTGTTTGAGTCAGTCTTACAGCCACTCCTGTGACATGTGGCCAGAGACTCTTCTTCAGTTGCGCTCCAATTGCACCACCCAGGCTGCTCCTTAGCACAGCTAAGCTTTTCCACAGGCAAGCAGGGCTGCAAGTGCTATATCCCTGATGTTTACACTGTTTTTCTTGTTTATCCTTCTCCCACAAGTGGTCCTTGAGTACCTTTATTTTAGGTGCAGACAAAGCCTGCTGATTCTCTGACATGTTAGGTGATACATACCCTTCTGGCAGATAGTAAACCTTGGCAAAGGGCTCACTTCCAGAAATTTAATTCATAAAAAAGACTATCCCAGGATGACTTCATGAGTGGGTCTCTTACTCCTGCTGTGAAACATGCTCAGACAGGGCTGGAGACAGAGTAGGTACTACTGAGTTCAATATAGAGTGTAGCAGCTCCTACAGACTGTAATGGTCTCTGCTCAGCCTGGAGAAGGCTGTGCTGGGGAGCCAAGCGGTCACCCTGCAGACCCCTCCTGACTGAGACAGGCAGTTCTGCTGCACTGGCTGCTGCACCCTCCCCACGGTGGGGATTGCTATCTGGAGATAAGCAAGGTGGGAGCAGAGGATCTAACAGGAACACACCAAACCTTTCCTGATGGCACGGACCATGAAGAAAAACATGTTGCTCCCTACAGAACTCCCCATGGGTGTGTTGGGACAGGGCCTGGAAGCCAAGGCCCATCCCACCCCAGTAAGGAGTGAGCTGAGGGTCACCTGCTGCATTACCGGAGCAGGGGCTGATGGCCCTAGGGGCTAACATGGTGTCCTGGGCCTTGGGGCAGCCCTATGTGGCTGGGCAGGGCTGGGCAGGGCTGGTGGTGCCTGACAGCTACAGGACAGGGAACTGAGGAAACAGGAGCTTATTTCTCTCCATCTCACACCCATGGCATAACTCAGTCATCCCTTTCCTCTGCACCTCTCCCCAGACCAGTCTATCATCCAGCTCTGCGGGAAAGAGTCCAAGGTTAGAGGTATTTCTATAAGGAAAAATCTGCAAATGTAGTTTTATTAAGTGGAGAAACAGAAAGTTCGGGACATCTGACTGCCTCTTATCTTTGCTTCCACAGTTACACAAATGCATCACCAAGAAGGACTTTTTTTTCTGATTTTTAGTGTGCTTACATCTAGTGTGTCTTTCCCTGCATGTTGCCAGGCTGGGAGCTGGGACTGGCACAGGGAGAACTGGCACAATTGCTTCTAACAGCCCTTGGGGAAAACTTACTCATTATGTGGAGACATTTCACTGAGCAAAGAGATAAAAATCTACTATGACATCTATTAGTACATGTTTTATTTGGCTTAAAGTAAATGTCAAAACTGTACACAAGAACAGAACAAGCTACAATGCTGGACAGTATCTTACATGTACAATGTATGGACTACATAGCCCTACATTCACTTCGTTTCTTCCAAATTTCTCAGGTGTTACGTTGCAATTTATTTTTCTGTCCTAAATTAAGTTTCCCCTTCAGAGAAATCTTGATCCTCCTCATCTGAGGGGAACACTCCTCACCCAAATTTCTCCTTTCTCCCTGAGGGACATGGCAGTGATCAGCAGCATATGCTGTTACAGGTCACTTGTCAGTGACTGAAAATCACTAGCATAAAATAAATACCAAACAAATGTGGTGACAACATACACTGAATTTAAATGAACTGT
This sequence comes from Sakesphorus luctuosus, assembly GCA_013396695.1. NCBI lineage: Eukaryota > Metazoa > Chordata > Aves > Passeriformes > Thamnophilidae > Sakesphorus > Sakesphorus luctuosus. The sequence goes on along the minus strand of VWZD01006825.1, from coordinate 44,736 downwards.
CAGCAGTCAGCTCATAACAGAGGTAGGAGCCAATGTTGCCTGATAAAATGAAGATGATATATCATTTGTCCAGTGGTAACACAGTCTGAAATGATCTCAGACATCCTCAGCTCATGTTCTCCAGCAAAACTGAAACTTAGTTTGTGTTGTTGACAACTTTCTAGAAAAAAAAATAGTAGTCTCTTTTCTATAAATGATGTGTTTTTAGAAAATCACAAGAGCTGAAACTGTTTCACCTCTAGGATCACTTTAGAATACATGCTGAATATAGTCCCTTTTAGTAATAGTCTTATTTTCCTTGAAAACAACTTTATTTGACGTAAAATTCCTACAGCAGAAGCTACTGCCCTTTGTATTAGGATATGCTGGCCAACCCATTCTGTAATGAACTATTTTTATTCTCCTCCCTTTTCTGAGGTAAGGTCATGCCACGTTCTTCCCTGATGAGTTACCAAGCAGCTTCTCAGCACCACAATCCTCTGTCCTCTGTGCAGCTGTTGCCCACGTTCTTCTCTGACCTCTCCTCTTCTTCTGGAGTTTCAGGATGTCACGTTATGCAGATTTATTTTTTGAGGCATTATCCTGGAGAAATCTGAAAACAATACAGTTTTTAGCTCTATTTCTTCTTGCCTAGAAATACCGGGAAGAGGTATTTGTGTAAAAAAGGGATCTAAACTGGCTGCCTGTTGTGAGAGGAGAGACCTGTCTACCTAAAGGTAGGACAGTTACAGAAATGTCCCTTTGGATGGTTAGAGAAAATGTCCCTTTCCTCTTCACCTGCAATCAAGCCTCCATGTGTGAGAACACATCCACGGACAGAGCACTCAGAAAATGATAAAGAAAGCAGTGTAGCCCCTCAATCATCTGCAATACTCACAGATTTGGGGACTTGAAAACACCTTTTTAAGGTTTAGCACCTACATTTGCAAATTCAATGCATATTTATGTACCCTGGGAAGGAGACCTTGATTTTCAGAGACATTGTACAAACGTGATTTCTATTCTGTACCCAGACTTCACATTAACAATGCAAAACAAGCTCACTTGATCTGGTGAACTAGAAATCAATTTAGCTGTCTATCTGGAGAATCCTTCTAGAAAGCATATTAGGTTTAATCACCCTTTACACAGGGAGATAAACTATTACTCATGTTTGCAAAATGTCTTTTCTTTCAGCGACCTTACCTACTGCTAAAAGAAGGGAGGAAAGAGGGTTACTACTAAAGCAGCATCCACGCTTTTGTTCAGAGTCAAGGATATTTGGTATTGCTGTGATAATATGTCTGGCAAATAGAGTGTGTGTTGGATTGGAAAACTATTAAAAATTCAACAGCTCAGCTGTGTGGCTTGCTCAGCAAATTGTTCCCCGTAAAAACAGGGCTTATTCATCCACTTTTAGGGGACACACTTCTAGTGACCAAAGTAGCGATTTTTAAGGGGGAAAAAAAAAAGCTGTGGAAGCTATGGCTAGATCTTCTTTAGAAAGCTTAGCTAGCCAAACCACACCAGTAAACACATTAAGACAGGGTTCTAGGAGTAAACAATGTACATAGCAGTGCAGCTTATGTTGGGCACAGACAGCATCTGCATTACTATGAACTCTTCCTTAACTATATCTTCTTCAGGGTATTTTTGTCATCTTAACTACACGAGAACAATTAAGGTGTCAAAGTCTATCCATTGAGTTATCTTCTGAAGATGTGGGAATCATTTTGTGGACTGAGAAGCCTTTGATTCTCAGAGTTCCTCTCCATGCAAATAAAGGCTTTTATTTGCTTGCTCATGCTGTGATGGTGGTCTCAGAACATGGACAAGACAAGATTTATAGGTGGGATTAATATTTTTCTGTTAGATCAACTATTACAGTTGAAAAAAAAAAACCAACAAGTTTTGTGTACATATGCCCTTCTTTCACAAGCTTATATCATTTTTACAGCCATACCAGCTGTAAAAATAGGTTGGGACAACAAAGGTGGTAGCAGGAGAATCAAGAGATATACAGGGGTGAGACAGAGCAGATTGGTTCACACGTACTGTAAGAGTGTATTATTTACTTTGAATAAAATCTTTTTCTATAGGTTTAAACAGAATACTAAACTCTAATCTTGCTAACCAATTTCATTTTATAATAAATATGCAGAGACCAACACTTTTCACATGATCTTGGAGTTACATATCATCTAGAATTACTTCAATTCTGTTTTAAATCTTTTTTTCTTCATTAATTTTCTAAGAAAAGCAGGACCTGTAACAGATTCCTATTTTCTCCCTAGTGGAAGTGATCTCACACACAGAACACTAAACTCCTCACTGGATTTAATACAAGCTTTTCTGACCAAGAACATCTGGTTGAAAAAGGCTAATCCTAGAAAATTTCTGGTTTAGAGCAAAATAGTATCTGGAACAATTTTGTGACTTTCATACAATAGCTGATAGTAAGAAACTTTTTTTTAAAGTTTAATTATATTTAAAGCAACCAGCTACTTTTAAAAATAATTACTAAAAATATTTGTGTTTTTCACATTTAGAACCATGATAAACCAGGAAACTTAATTCTCAGGAAAGGGTGATGCAGCAACTCAGGATAATACTTAATAAAACTAATTACTGATGGTATAGTATCCTTACCCATGACATGCAGAGAGGTTTCATGAAGAAGGTATAAAATCCTTTATAGAATATCTGATATGTCAAATATTTCTGTCTATAGATGAAGAACTAAAAAGTTATGCAGCCTATGTCTCCTAAACGAGTATATAACAGAGAAAAATGCGAACTATTACAAAGACAAAATAGAATGAAAAAAGTTACACAAAACCAAATCAGAACAGCAGTCTTAAACTAATCTAGTTCTCTACCAAACCGTGATTACTGATGCTAAAAACCGCCCGGGTGAGTAAATCACCCTTTGTCAAATTCTTTTGGTTTTCAAAGGATT
>VWZD01006825.1:22150-41128 GCA_013396695.1 Sakesphorus luctuosus | reverse complement strand
TTTTCTTTTCTCTTTCTAGCTCCCCATTTTATAGGATTTTCATATGTGGAGTAAAAAGGAACATTTATGCACTGATAGTCTTTTTTATTTAGAGTAAGCCTTTTAGTAAAAATGGTGGAGAAAATTAGCATGGAAACAAGGTAAGTTTTTGAAGGACCTGGCCAAAATTTTTATCAGTTGTTATTACATGTAAGATTACTAAGCACAGCATGAATAAAACCATAGACACTGAGTGCATAGTGATTAAGATGAAAGACTGGTATTATTTTTAGGGGAGTGATATAGACATTTAATTTTGTAATGCTTTAATGTTTCGAGCTTGAAAGCTTTGTAAGTCAAGTAATAAGAAATTTTAGTCTTGCAACTTGGTGAGAAAATTCATTCAAGACACTTGCAAAATTCACGTTGAACTATTGTTACTCTTCTAATAATAGGAGTCCTGAAAGTACAGTATTATCCAATCAAATAAGATAATGAGAGTCTTCTGGCTGTATCTTCTAANNNNTCTTCTGGCTGTATCTTCTAATGCACATTACACAAAATCATATATATAAAGTAGATACTTTAATGATAAAACTACGAGTTTGGTTTTCAGTTAGAAAGTGAACTGTTGCACTAATGTTCTCTCTGATATACATCATCTGCTTAGCTCTTGCCATGATGGCAACAACTGTTAGGGTTTTATTTTCTTAGAAATCTTACCTGATATTAATACCTGTCCTACACCATTATCCTCCTTCTACTGCACATTGTACATTTATTATAATAAATCTAATAACCTCTACTCATATTTTTAGGGCATAGCTGCTCAGGTGCTCTTTTTCTTCTGTACAGAATATTCAATGTGGAAAATTACTGGGTTGCTTGACCAAAACCTTTCTCAGCTCTACTGAACCAGCAGAACTGGCAAGTGAGGACATGGTATAAAAGACAGAAACATTTTAACTGATAAAATTATATGGGCAATCTGGCTTTAGGAGTGGGATGAAACTGCCCCTCCTGCCATACATGTCACTATATGCAATAATAATGTGGCCATTGGAATTTGCAAAACAGATGCCAAAGAAATAAAGTAAGAGTCAGGCAGGCTTTCAGTATCTTGCTGATTTTGCAAGGAAATGAAAAAAATTTGTATTTTTTAAAAAAAGTAAATTAATGTGGCCAGACCACAGACAGTTTGAAGAGTTATAAAATTATTTCTAACTATTCTGTGCTCTGCAAGGAGAGGAGTAGGATGATGAAAGTCTTGTGCAAAGAATATTTAAATCTAGTCCAGTACTAGTTACTTAAACATAGGGTGAAAATTATTCCTGGAGCTATGAATGCAGATGATTTTTCGGGAGTATTGACATTTCTAGTGTCTGTATTGACATTTCAAGACAACCTATCAGTCTTCTTAAAGATGGCACTTCATCATATTCTCCGGAAAAAAAGCAATGCTATTTGTGACATATTCTGAGAGAAATGGTATTGTTTGTACACAGAGGCAACCATAATGGAAAGTGTCACTGAAGAATGAATGTGCTAGTCCAAACCAAAACATGAACAACACTATACTGAGATCTGATGGTTCTTTACTGTTATAAGGCATGGTAAAGACTAAAATGTTTTACAGCTTCTTTGTTTTCTTTTCCTCCATTGCATGTCTTAAATGATGGAAGAGCAGCAAAACCTATTTTTACATCTTAATAGATAATGGGGAAACCCTTTACAGCTTCATTGTGATATAAATTATTTCCAGATAGGGCAGAAGATTTACAGATGGACTGTTTAGGCAAAGCATCTAATACCATTTTAGACTCCCTAGGGAATCCTACAGCAACTACAGCTGCCACTTGAGAAAGGTCTGGGTCTCCTTCATATCCTGTAACTTTTCTGCCAGCAAGAACCTGAAGATTTCAAAATGACACTAACCATCTATTTTGGGGTAGTTAAATCCTACCTCTGAAGTTTACACACTGAGACAAGGTAGGTACTAAGGATCTGGTACCATTTCTACTTTCCACTGTAATTGGTTGTCAACAACAGTGCTGAAGACTTGCTGAAACCCACCAGATGGAGAAGTCTTTGAGCTGGATGTTTCATATGTGACTTCATCATGTGTACTTCAGTGCTGAGACTCAGGAACAGTTCTGAATTTTCCATACACAAAGGTGAAGAGAAAGTCCCTTCCATTTCCACCAAACCAGACCCTGGCAAAATCCTGTCTAATGCTGATTGTCAAATACAAGAAACTTTTAAAAATAGGAAGGTACTTTGCTGACTCTCTTCTTTTGCAAGCATAGCATCTGAAGGGAAAAACAATCCTCATGCTTGACAATTGGCATGATGGCTGTTAGGTAAGTTCCAGAGGATGGAGACTACCAGAGCCACATACTGCCGTTTGAAAGGCATTCACAGCCCAACACCTGCCTATGGAGAACCTCTGTCTCCCCTAATAAGAGACCCTATGGGAGGCCCTGAGAGAAAACTGGAAGTATGGCCATTAATAATACAGGACATCAGTGAAAATGTTGAGAGCACAAAAGATCTTGGACAAACACAACTTTCATGAGAGCTAGAAATATGTCTGAACAGCACAGAGAAGGGGATGTTTTGAATTGGTGCTTCATCTTTTTTGTTTGTAGAATGAACTGACATACTGAAAGAGAGGACCAAGGCATCAGTCTGGTTACTTATTAGAGTATTATTTTACTTTAATTTACAATGGATGATTTTTTCCTAAGTTTTAATATGATTTTAATGTAGCACTTGAAATCTCGTATTTTGAATATGCATGCTGCTTTCCAGGAGAGGGCAGTCCATTCCTGGGATCAGCTGGCTCCCATCACGCTCTTAATCCAAGAAATATAGCTGGAAACTGACAAAGACAGGAAGTTTCTTTGGGAGGGCACAACCACGGCCTCAGGAGGTGAGTCCATATTATATAAAGCTGTCTTGGACTAGAAAAAACTAAGAGTTCTCCACTGTCTCGCTGAGGAAGAAAGAATGTAAATATGCCACTGATAGTACATCAGTAACCAGTAATGTGCAAAAAAGAGGCACAGAAGTGGAATAAATACATCACCACAGCTGAAAAAGGGAAAATGAAGAGTTCTCCCTAGCTATTACAGGATTATCATAAATTGAACAAGGGTGAATGCTGGATTGTGCACCTGAAACTGGGCAACTCTGGTTGTGTGTATAGACTAGGGAAGAGTGGCTGGAGAGCAGTGCTGTTGAAAGGGACCTGAGGGTCCTGGTTAATGGCAAGTTGAATATGAGTCAGCAGTGCCCTGGCAGCCAGGAGAGCCAACTGTGTCCTGGGGGGTATCAGGCAAAGCAGCTGCAGCTGTTCGAGGGAAGTGATTGTCTTGCTCTACTTTGCACTGGTGCGGCCTCACCTCAAGTTCTGTGTGCACTTATGGGCACCACAATATAAAAAAGGTTTTAAGCTCTTGGAGACTATCCAGAGGAGGGCCATGAGGATGGTGAAGGGCCTTGTGAGGAAGCCATATGAGGAGCGGCTGAGGGCACTTGGTGTGTTCAGCCTGGAGAAAAGGAGACTGAGGGCAGACCTCATTGCAGTTACAACTTCCCTGTGAGGGGAAAAGGAGGGGCAGGCAGTGATCTCTTCTCTGTGGTGACCAGTGACAGGACTCCAGGAAACAGCATTAAGCTGAGTCAGGGGAGGTTTAGGTTAAATATGAGGAAAAACTTTTTCACCCAGAGGGTAGTTAAGCACTGGAACAGGCTTCCCAGGGAAGTGGTCACAGCACCAAGCCTGAGTTCAAGAAGTATTTGAATAATCCTGTCCGGCACATGGTGTGACTCTTGGGGTGTTTTGCACAGGGTCAGGAGTTGGACTCTATGATATTGATGAATCCCTTCCAACTCAGTATATTCTATGATTCTGTAAAAGCTCTCAAGGCAGACAGGGGCAAACACTGGACTTCTATTTCATCTAATTTCATTCTTTGATTAATTTCATTAATTTCATTATTTCTCATATTTTTATAGAATAATGTGAGGGGTTATCTCTGCAATCACAACTTAATAAGTCGGACTGCATTTCTTCACTTCCAATCATGTCTGTCCTTCCTCTACCTGTCTCTGCCAGGTATGTGATTCACCAAAAAGAGCTTTGAACTCTGGAGTAAAAAGCAGGGTAGCCACATCAACAAGATACAACTAAAGTGATTAGCCTTTAGAGCATCTGGAACAGACAGTCCTGAGCTTGTCTGAGATGGTATGTTCATGTATTGCACTCCATGGTTACCAAAATCCATGGAAGATACTGACTTTTGAGGTGGTGCAGCAGCACTAGTGAGGTGCTCAACACGAGTTAGTGAGTGCTCTTGTTGCACTGCATTGTAATCTGCACTGAAGGAGATCAGTGTAACACAACTCAAGGAAGGAGGTGATTCCTTTCACAAAACATTGAAGGAGTTGATTTTACTCATTCAAACTCATTTTCTCATGAACTTCATTTGCTCATACTGCTACACCCACAGGCATTCAAAGCAACTCTTGAGGCTGGACCTCTGTGCATCCCAGTGGCCTGCCCAGGATCACTGGTGGGGCACAAAGGATGCTGGCTTCTGAGTCCTCATCATGTCTCTGGAGTTATTTTTGATTAGTAATGGCTAATTAGTTTTTGGACTGACCTTTTACATCATTTAGGAGTCAAGAGCTGTAATGGGCTGGTCTTTTTCTCCAGCCTGTTGTTCTGATTGGTTAAAAGAAAAAGGAATTATATAATGGGGTGTGCAGTCATGTGGTTTGAGTGCTGTCAAAGGAAGGTCAAGGCATGGTGCATATCTTTCAGCTCTTACATTTTAGTTGGATGATACAGTATATATCACCTGAGTAATAATCTCAGAACTGAACTCCACAGACTAATGGAGTATTTTGATTTGCTTAGCGAATCAAACAGAAACTGGAAATATAGTCATAAACAATATTATAGTAAAGCAGTGAATATATCGACAGGACCAAATAACAAGAAAGGTAAACTCCTATGAGCAAGGCACTTTTTACAGGCTTGAAATAAGGATAGAAAAAGATAAGCATAGTCAGTGGGTTAGGATGAAGAACTTCATACTACAGGACAGAGGAGTTCATTGTAAGGGAAGTATACTGGCTGTTTTTATTAGGAAGCCAGTATTAAGTTAAGAATATATATGAAACTTTGAATTTAAACTCAGTTCACTCTACTAGCTGGAAATTGGACCTAGATATATCCTAATCATTTTTAGTGCATTTGCTATCTTACCATCTACCCACATTACAATCAAATCCACTTTTTATGAATTCCTTCAGAGTCTGAGACAAGTGCTGAAGGTAAGTGCATTTGATAGGCAGGAAGATGTATTCTCCAAAGGGCAAAAATGACTGTGGTGCAGTCTGTGTTCCCTCCTATTTTCCAGTAGTGCAATGTAGTGTCTAGGTGGGCAATCATAAATAATTATGCATATAAATAAGAGCACATAGAAAAGGCTAAGTTTGAGAGCTTTTTTCTATTGCAGTACTCAGGGAGAATGTTTTGTTAGCTGCATTGTTCTTTTCCAGAGAATTTTACCTTCCTGTTCCCCTTCATTGAGAATTTTTTTCCTGTAAACTTGAGGAAGAGCTAAGTTTTCTGTTTGTCTTTGAATCTGCTTTCATCAGTCTGCAGTTTTACCCTGTGACATCTCCCTTGACCTAGCACAATCCCCAAGCCTAAATCATATGCCACTCTTGCCAGATGTTAGTATAACCTGCCACAGTGCAAGGATCATACTTTCTCTTGCTGATTCAGAAAATTGCACAAAAGATTGTCTTCTGCTCAGCAACTACATCTACAATCCAACTCAGAGAGTAATCTATGTCCATGCCCAGAGCTGGATGTACTCCAAACTTCCTGGGTAAATATATATAGTCTTTTCCTCATACCTTGCTCATCCAGATGCTGGAATGTTCTTGCAGTGTTCCTAGTTCTTCCAACTGACTGATAATGATTTCAGTATCAGGATGTCCTTTTTCTGTTGAAGAAGGGACAAAGACTACGTCTATTCTAGTAAAGTAAATGTAGCTAGAGCCTGGACTTGCATACTATCCTGTGATGGTGCAAGCTGTTCAAACATTAGCACATTCCCTGGCATACCTCTGGCCCATGCTGGCTGGTGCTGTCTCACATAGTGCCAAGGCATAGTTTTGGGGCTGATGGAGTCTAGGGACTTTTTCAGCAAGCAGTGTAATTGTCCATTTCCTTCTTGATAAAACCTAGCCATGAATGTAGAGTCTTAACTGCAGGCTGTGCAAGTGTCCTGACCAGCTAAGTAATGCCTGATGACCTAGCATTCCTGCCTATTGACATTAATGGGAACATATATGTAACTCCAGAAAATATACCTTTTGTTTGTTTGGTTAGTTTTTAATTCCCATTTAGACTGAACCATATCTCACATAAGTAGGAGTTTACCATAAAAGTGTTTTACCGTAAAAGTGGTTTTACCATAAAAATTTCTTTGCCAGAAATTGAGAGAATAACACCTATGTCCTGCATCATTTTTAGGTCCAAGGACTCATGAAAACATATTCATGTGAATTTTAATAGGGACTCGTATCTAGCAGTAGTTCTAATGAATTCAGTGAGCATTTCTCCACATAAGGTCTTGCACCATGATGACTGGATGGGACAGTGAGGGGAATGGTCTTCCTCTCCCCAAGAAGTTAAAAGAACTCAATTTCTCCATCGTGAATCAGAACAGTGACAAAATTTCCAAGAGTCTCACAAACAGAAACATTTCACACACAAAAAATTGTTGATCAAAAAAGTATGATTTCAGATAGAACATAAAATAAGAGATGAGCTGTTGGCAGGTTTGAAGAGATTTATATGAAAGAAGTAACAATACACTGGAAAGATTTGGGAGAAAATGACAGATGAGAAAGCTGAAAAGGAGTCAGTTACATTAACTAAATTTGCCTAATCATTTCCATTACAGTTTACAGCTGATGGTACAATTGCTAGCCACTGTAATTACTTTGCCATATAAAACACAGTACAGGTCACTGATGAATGACAAGCTGTTCAATTCTTCCATCTATTACTCTCTAAAGCACTTTAAAGGCTATTGCAGCTCTCACAAATATTTATAAAGAGATGGTTTTGGAAAGCAGACAGCTATTTTGCCACATGTCTGAATTGCTGTTCTTCAATATGTTCTTGAAGAGTAATGACAACTCTTACAGTTTCAAGTGCAATTTAAAGGGATCCTCTTAATTTACATTTAGTCCTCAGTTTGAGGTTTGTGAAAAAATGACTGGATGATCATTTTTAATATTTGGACACATGGTTTTTTTCTTTTTTATGAAGGACATTCTCTTCTACTTTTAAGTACTGTAAGGCAATTGTGTGGAAAGTAGGAGCAACTGACTACCATAACACAAAAAATGCAAAACATAAACATTTGGGAAAGCCCTTACTCTTCTGTTGTGACAATGTGGTATCACCAAGATCCAGGACTGGCATTTCCTGCCTGTGGAAGAAACTGATGCATGGTAATTCAAGCGTCTGCACTGACATATCAGTATCTATAACGAACAGCAGAAATCAGTCTCTTAATTTCATTTATGTGTTTAAATTTAAAACATAATCCCCCTTTTCCCCTCAACATTCAGGAAATAGGTAAAAATCAGTTAGAAAAATCAGATAGATTAGTAAGTAGTCAGAGGAATGATTGAAAATAAAGACCAGAAGCCAGTTTTAAGAGTGTCTGGAATGACTTCATGCAACAGATGGTACTTGGTAGGAGCACTTGCATTTTAATTTCACTCTGGCATGCTGCATTTGTTTGTATTGGGGTAGCAAAACCTTAATATACAGCTCTAAAATTTCTTCAAATACAATTTTTCGTGAGTAAGATTTAGGAGATAATTGTACAAGATTTGAAAAATAAAATAGATTTTTAACCTTACATTTTTTTTAACTCTTCCTTTTCACTTTCCCACTACCCACATGAAATAAGAGATGTGAAGACCAGCAGTTTGATTTTACTGTAGATCTTTAGTTGTTTTCCTTTCTGTTACATCTTTATATTTACTTACAGATAAAAGGAAAAGTAGAACTCTCATTTGTCAAGCACCAGACTTAAAACCTTCAATGTCAGATCCTCTGTGCTCAGAAATCTCTACTTTCTATCCTGCTTTGCAGAATGCACACAAGATCCATAAATAATTGACAATGCTCAACAGAATTTTAGTAGAGACTTTTACAGGATCCCACTCCATCAGGCTCAAGAGTGTACCATTGGTAGGTTGAATGGGAAGCTGGAAAGAAAAACATGAAAAGTCGTCTGGAAAAGCAGTTTTGGAGAGAGCAGAAAAAAGTAAGAGTAAGAGACAAGAGTAATGACAACAAAGTATGAGGAGAAGCACTGCAGGTACAGAGAAGAAAAAACATACTTTTAGGAGAATCCAAACCAAAGTCCGTTCTTGTATGTGTAGTAATTAGACTTTATCAAACTACAACATTTTAGTGATTCGTATTATTGCTGTCACCCTTTGTCTGGGTAAAGAAGGTTAGCTTAGCAGTGGTCAGAGGAGGCAGAAACAACTCAGGCTGCAGTGTGATCAGGAGGCTTCACCGAAGACAAATAACTTTATTTTTAGTAACAGCTTCACTTTTATCTACTCCTGTATATAACATGCCAGTAGAATATTGGTCAGTAGTTCACCTAACATACATGGAAAGATTCTACTGGTTACAAGGCATCCACGTTCTACAGGTGCTTCTCTGGTCCTTAAGGATGCATTCATCAATCACCTCAGACCTTAAGAGATCCACACACAGAGTGTCACCCCCACATCATATGAATAAATTCACTCTTATCAATAAAAATGCTCTAAATTCACATGTAAAGTAAATCTGTGATTCAAAATAAAACAAACACAGAAGGATCTGAATATTGTGTCATACTTAACTATATCTTACTGTCATGGTTTAAGCACCACAGAGCCAGTCACTCATAGCCCCCACCCCCAGTGGGATGGTGAAAAGAGTTGGAAAAGTAGAAGTGATGAGAAAAGTCATGGGTTGAGATAAAGACAATTTAATAACCAAAGGAAAAGCCAAACATGCAAGCAGAGCAAAATACAGGATTCATTCACCCCTTCCCATGGGAAGGCAGATGTTTAGACATCTCCAGGAGAGCAGGGCTCCATCACATGTAACAATGACTTGGAAAGACAAACACCATCACTATAAACTTCCCCTTTCTCCTTCTCTCCTCAGCTCTTTATGCTGAGCATGATGTCCTGTGGTATGGGATATACCTCTGATCAGTCTGGGTCAGCTGTCCTGGCTGTGTCTCCTCCCAACTCCTTGTGCATCTCCAGCCCACTTACTGGTGGGGTGGTGTAAGAGGCAAAAAAGGCCTGCTCAGCAGTAAAAAAACATCATTGTGTTGCCAACACTGTTTCCAGCACAAATCCAAACCACAGCCCCTTACCAGCTACTGTGTAGAAAATTATTCTAGTCCAAACCATCACACTCTCCACCTTTATTCAATACCATTTACATCATACTCAGGTACCACATTATCCAGTACAATTTCATTAACCCCCAACCCCCTTCCCAGGCTTTGACATAATAAATTTGGTCACTTTACCCCTGTAAAATGTCCATAAAATGCACATAAAATGTCCACAAAATCTCCACAAAATGTCCACTGAGTTAATTTAGTCCATGACTTTGGACTCCATTTGTTATGATGGTCACTCAGGACAGAAATATGGTGAGTTGTATGGAGTTTTGGTCATCAAAACCCAGGCCATTGAAATCACTGAGTCAAACTAGCATACTTAGAAAGGAAAACAAAAATTGTAGTAGAAAACATATTGTGGCAAATAGAAGGAAGAAATACATCTCTAGCCTTTATACTCTGAGGTGCCACAGTAATTAAATGTGGTGTCAAGATCGGTTGTGGAACACCATGGTCTATTTTCATTCCCATCAGGTTTCCTGCAGTAGTTTTCTTCAAACTCCACATGAGTGAAAATTTCACCTCTAAATGCTCTAGTAGAAAAATACCATTATGGCATAAGTAAAGTTTTCTTTTTCTTTTCTTTTCTTTTCTTTTTTTTTTTTTAATCAAATGTTTGTGGCTCAGTTCATGCAACCCAAAAGCTAAGAAAATGGATACGCTCCTTGTGGATCTGATCTGTCTGCCTGAATACTTTTCCATGACATAAGCTGTCATAAAAAGTCTCTCTACTGACATCAGAGTGCCCTCAAGAACCACCAGACGCATATCCACAGTTTACAGAGAGTTCAACAGTCTCAGAGGGCAACAGTGCTCCTCTATATTTTCATGCAGGTGATCTATTCGACTTTTGTTGTCAGAACTGCTGTTTCTAACCTACTGTTGATGTTTTTTGCAAGATATAGAAAGAGGGCACTGACTAATCAAGAGAGAGTTTCTAGTAACACAAATGTCATACCTGTGTGAATCTATCAGAAGAGCAAACAGAGCTTCTTGCAGACCAGTAACATTAACATACTAGTATAAAAAGGCTCATCAGTGTAATGATACTGTTTCACCTTCATTTTTCATATACTGTCTCTTACCCAACCAACAAAATTCTGTCCCCATTTAAGGATGTGTGAGTGTTATTTTTTCCAAGTGCTTTGCTTGAACAAGAACCACAAAACTGAAAGCATATGATACCACTTTAATAAAAATGGGACTAATTACACAGTGTCTTAAAAACATATCTGTCTTGCTTACTTTTGTTCTAAGAGATACATGTCAGAGTGAGAGATACATGGAAGAAAGTATTAATTTTAAATTAACCTCAGTAATAAGTAACTGTCTTTGTGAATCTATGATACAGAATTGCTTAATGCACACTATTAATGGATATTTCAAAAAGGATAAGTCATAATATTTAGACAAATATGAGATGAACAAACTTTGATGTGTAGAGTGTGCTACCCACCCAGTTCAGCATAGCACCTCCTTCAGAGTTCTGTCTTCTATTCCTCTCTAATATCCTCCCCTCTCCTTTTTCTTTTTTTTTCCACTCTAGAAGATAAGCTGAAACAAAATGCACTGCTGATACACGAATATCACTTAACTGATATTCTGTGCTTGTTATAACATATTTAGCCAATGCAGTCCTACACAAGCCTGCATGTTATTCCACCACCATCAATAGAATAAAATCAGACACATTAATAGAGTCCTTATACAAATAAATTCATTAAAGTTGTCCTGTTTTCAACAGGAAGACCCTGTTAAAACTAAGAGGGGACAACAAATGAAGAGCAATAGGTTGTTTTGTCCAAGCTGTTCTCCTGCTACACTTTCTGACAGCATGTGATTTTATCTCCAGCTTCCTGTGTAGCATTTGCATTAAAATGTTATTTCTTTCCATTAATGATGATGGATTGAATAAAGCTCATTGTCTTGGGAGTGGCGCAAGGTAGTGTTGCTGGAGTAGGTAGTGAGGAACACAGAAGACAGGGCAAAGACAGAGCCTCCAGCAGTACAGAGTATTGGTTCTCAAACCACATATTAGCTTAATGCATAGCAGAGTGTTCTTCCCAATCAGCGCCTTCAGACTTTGCACTATTCCATTATAGATGTCGCTTGTACTTACCTTGCATGTTAGCTTCTTATTTTGTAAATGCCTTGCTCACAGAGGAGCCATGAGGATAAATATATGCAAAGTCATGCATTAATCAAATGGGATAGCAAGGAGGACGTTGGTAGTACGTAGGGTAGTGCATAGGGTAGACAGGGAGGCAGAACACACCCTCTTACAGGATTATAAAACAATGAATTTGTGAGCCATCTGTGACTCATCTCTAATTTCAAATTCCTTGTGTGCTTCAAAATAGTCCCAGTTCAGCTACTCATTCATTTTTTTTCTCATAAAGGAATGTGCATTCTAGCTGGTTCAAGCTGAACAGAAGAGAATTTGGGTGGGATGTGTAATCAAGTGGCAGTGAAAATTAACTGAATCTCTAAGCAGCAGCAGCAAGAACATGAAAAAGTGGCTTAAACTGTCTGACAAGAATGTCAAAATAAAAAGGTAAAAACTGGTTTCAAAACATAAACAATATTCATTATAAGCACAGGAATAGCACAGGAAAATTGATTAGGACAACTACAGAAATAAATTGATCTATTTACTTTGCAGACACTTCTCTTAGAAATGAAATTGGATTAATGAAAAATAGTTAAGTGGCAAAATATCACAAGAACTGGAAGTAATAAGGATGATCAGATAGAATAACTGTTTCTTAATAACCCATAGAGTAGATCCCTCGATATTTTATATTTTTCTATATATTTGCCATATGGTATTTCTGAATCATTACATAATTGTACAAAATGTATTTACATGCTTGTTGCTATATGTTAAAAATGCAACAACAACATAAATACAGGCTTTTTAATATCTAAATGAAAACATACTAACAGTTTTGATGCTATATGAAAGCTGAATGTGTCCTAGTCTCAATGAAATATTCAGCCCAAATACCCAAAACTTTTACACATAAACTAGAAAGCAATGTAACTACTTTTAGAAGTTTATCAAATTGTTTACCATTTCATAAATGTAGTTACATTTCCTTCAAAAATAAATCCTGCAATATCTAGGAAATTGATAATTATATTTTAATCTCCTAAGTCTGTTTTGTTCCTATTTTTCTACACAATAAGAAAGCTTCATCAAAATGTAGTCATAGAAAACAGTGCATGTTCTGGACCTTTGCTGTTATTGCTTTTAAAAAGTTTGGATTTCAGAAAAGAAGGATTAGAATTAGGATTGCTAAATTGTAAAATATTTCTTAGCAACAGATAAGCAGACATAGGACCAGTTCCATATTTCAACACTGTTCACTAGATGCTGTTTTAGCTGAAATGAAATAGAACTTTATTTTAGACTTTCAAAAGTCTAATTCTAAGAATGTCAGAAAGACATTCTTGCCTAGACTTTCCCACAGAGCAATTATAAAAGGATAGTGACCCTGGATAACAGGATATCAAAACAGCAGTTTCTCTCGTGTTATCCCAGCCAGCTATTTTCATACCAGCTTGATTGCAGCATTATTTCTCAAGCCTGATACCACTTTAGTGGTACTTGAGTTCTATATCTTAATCTCCTCCTTAAATCAGAGAAAATTTTGCAGCTGCTTGTTAGGAGCATGGCACTCACTTTTCACGTCTGTGCCAGCCTCTACACAAGATGTTTCTCAAAGAAGATTATACCTACAGATTCTGCTGATGTGATACAGGTCTCTACTGTGGAACAAAGTTACTAACATTTGAGATAAAAATCTACATGTGACCATTTTCAGAAAATAGTCAAACAATTTAATAAAAGTCCTTGATTTTTGCAATTCTTAGATACCATAGGTCTCAGGCTCTTACAGTGACTGGAAGTCTCTCTGAAAATTGGAAATCTCAATGTGACTTCACAAACTTGATATTGAAAATATCTGGCTTTAACGTTACTAATGTAAATGTAAGGGCAAAGAAATATTATTGGAGCATAGAAATGCAAGAGAAAGACATTTATCTTCCTTAATACCTCTTTTTTACCCAGCTGGCTGCATTGGAAGAGGTGTCTGTGAGTGCATAAGCTTTTATTGATTCCCACTGGAGTTACACATCAGCAAACAAATGTGGTAAATGAAGTTAATAATTTCCTCTATTCCAATCTNTAAGTATAGACATATGATCTGAAATCATACTTCAGTTGGAGCAGACAATATTACTGAAACTCTTTTTGTTACTGAATTTGCCTTGGTCTTCAGATCACTTGGAAGGATGGAAGCTAAAGTAGGCTTTGCTTTTAAAAGCATCAAAACTGAATTTTTGCTGATCCAATCCACCATTGATTGTATTACATATCTGCGTAAATTTTCTTTGAAAAAGGGGCTGTTCTGTGGAAGTATGTAAGAGCACTGCTTATGACTTTATAATTGGAAAAAATGTATTAACAGAACAAGTTCCAAAATCATAAAGATCCTAGTAACAATGTTGTTGCATGTAGGTGGGAGGCATTTGGTTTCTAACTGAGTTAATTTTCATCTCCTTTGCTATTTTCTTGTCCATTCCACTGAGCTAAAATTATATGGAAACTTGATGCTAGTCCTTGTCTTTTCCCTCTATTTCTTTCTCCCTTGTTGAGATGATTAAATGGACAAGAAAGGAAAAGGAGAAGTGATTCAAGATTGAAATGTCAGCTCTGATGGAGAGGAGAGCTGTGCAATGGAGATTTAAACATGATACCCAGAAAGAGATTTTCACCTGTTCTTATTTGCAAAGTCACATAAACATTGCAGAGCACTGTAGCCAGTATTTCCAGAGTTGGACCACTCCCATAATACTAATGGTGTCTTGCTAATTTAAACCAGCTTGCAACAGTAAATTGAGTAACAACAAGGAAGACTTGAGTAAAGGTAAGAAAATTCAAGGTCTTATTCATATCTTCCAGCTTGTGAGCCAGATAATTAAATCACTAGCACTTTCTCTTCATAGGAAAGTAACTGGTTATTGAAATAAGAACTGCTCACAATAGCTTGGCCTTGAATTCATCCTGCTATTGAGGGTGCAAAGGTTTGACCTTTGCAAGTGTAGGATTACCACATCATTACAACCAGGTGAGAAAAGAGGGGCAGACTTGAAACAAAAAGCTGAAGAAGACTAAGCAATTAGGAAAGTATTGACAGAGACATTGGCAACAAATGGACCATAAAAGACAAAGCTATGAAATGCATTAAAAAGCAGGACAAAAATAAAACTTTCACCCACATTTAATCTAGAAGACCTCAGTATCCATTAATTATAAAAGGAGCCTTAACATTTTATTTAATGTGCAAACACATTTTAGGGGGAAAAAAGCCAGTAGAAGTAATGAAATTACATAAATTTGAGGGTCTCAAACTAATATTATGATTTCTTAAAACTTGCTTGCAAAAATCTGACTCTATCAATAGCCTGATTACTGTAGCAAATGAAAAATACAATGCATACAATAAGGCATATGACAGGAAAAGGTAAAGTTTCAGAACAATATATCAATAGGAAATACTATTCAGATTTGGTTTACTGACTTTGANTGCATTTTTTAATCTCCAAACATGACCTGGAATGTAAGATGTTACAAAATAATATTTAAATGTTTGTAATGAGTGCTGGGAGAGGTAAAAGGCACTCTTATCTTACTGAACATGGTCATTTAATTTAATTAAAATACAGATAAAATTGCTGAAAATCATGGGCAACGTCTCCGAGCAGAATCCTAATCTCTGCATGTTCAAATACAATTGTCTATGCTATAAAAGCATTACCTACATGATAAGAAATACAGGACTGAAAAGGACCTTCCATCTAGTTTCCTGCAATTGGAGAGTTGTATCATGCTATCACACATAAAAAAATATCAAAGTTCATTGCAAAATTGTGTATGTTGTGTATGTTGAAAGGTTATCTTGTATGTACTACTCGAAGCAGGAAGGATACTCTTACAGCTCTGATAAAAACATAAACCCAAAGACTGAGGT
The DNA here is from genome assembly GCA_013396695.1 of Sakesphorus luctuosus. Lineage (NCBI taxonomy): Eukaryota > Metazoa > Chordata > Aves > Passeriformes > Thamnophilidae > Sakesphorus > Sakesphorus luctuosus. The sequence goes on along the minus strand of VWZD01006825.1, from coordinate 25,584 downwards.
AAACTGGGAAGGAGTTGGATGAGCTGCGTCTACAAGACTAAAAATTTCACAGAATTTAGAGTAAATTCTCTCTAACTTAAATTTCTCTAATAGGATTTCCTAACAGAAGTCTGTCCTGAAAACTGTTTAAAAGTGCCTGGCAAAGCCTAGTAGTGTCCAGTCTCCCTAGAGGCAGACTCTATCTGGATTCTCAGGGGCTTATTAAAAATGACTTTCACTTGTGGAAGTTCCTAGCTCCATGAACAGGGGAAAGATGCTTTAGTCTAGGGTGTAAGTGCCATTTGGAAACCAGGCTTATGGCAGATGAGGAAAACCAGATTAATGGAGGGAGGAAAACAGCGCTTAAGGTTCAGTTCTCCTTTGATTTGTCAATGTAGAGTTGTTATGCAACTGCAGTTTTCAAGAAAGAAGGACTGAAAGCAGTGCAAAATACACAATGGTCCTGGCATTTGACCTCAGAAATCAAATTGCTTTACCAGCCAAACTCTCTGGCACTTAGGGGCTCCATGGATCAGCCATATGATGGAGTAATTACCATTGTTCCCAAACTTGACCATGTTCAGGTACACTCAAGGATAGAAGTAGCATTCCACATGAATTTGACAAACTGGAGGAGCAGTCAGTGGAAAAAAAGGGCAGTGCAATACCTTAATTTTATCCAGATGAAACAGCTATGGAAAATGAAGTGGAAAATAGCTAGATGTATAGTAAATGTGTGAAAAGAAGACTGATCTTTCCAATTGTTCATAAGCCAAAGAGGGGTTAGTACCAAAATTAGCCGGTTTTGACATAACATTTCCAAAGGCAGTTTGAGCACTAAGAACAGTCAATTATCTTGAAATACTAGGAGCGAAGAGCCTGCAGGACAGGTTTCTTGTCACCAAGAGAAAACTAGCATTTCTCTGGCAGTGGGTAGGTAGACACAATAGAAACATTCAGATGTGCAAGAGGCTCCGTACTCATGATGGATAAGCTTGATTTTAAATTTGAAAAACTCAGAGCAGACAGAGAACAATCTGTCCTGGCACAACAAGAAAGCTCTGGATTAGGTCAGCTAAAAAGATGTCTTAAGGACAGGTTAGACAAACCTCTTATAGGACTGATGTAGAAAAATTTGCACAGTTGTAGGAGGAAAAGGTAGAACAGATGGAGTTGAGCTTCAGAATCAACAACCAAAATGAATTAAATTTTTATTGTAGTTACCAAGTTCAAATATAGTAAAGCCTGGGATTATTAGAGGGGACAAGTGACCCAAAACAAAGAGGAGGATGGAGGGACTGTCTAAAAGATAGATTAATAGAGGCATTTTCTGCAACTCAGTACCTCTCCCTGAGCCTCAGAATACAGTCAGGTGAAATCCTAGCACCTTTTCTAGGGAATATACAGGAAAATCTTTTGGTGTCCTGCTTCTACTAGAAAAGAAATGTAGAATGGAGTTCAACTTACCTAACTTGAGATAAAGTTATGGTATTAGGTAAATACTGATTTCTAACTGGTCTGTAACTAATTAGTCGTTCTTCAGATTCCCTTACCAACCAACTGAGGAATAGGTATTTGGAACAGTTTGTCTGACTTAACATATATCTCTTTGGGATGAGCCACATCCTGAGAATTCTCATTCGTCTCATTGACTACAAAAAGAATTTATTGTGATGAACTTGTCAGGAGACATCTACACTCTAGATCTCTGCACTTGATCAGATAACACCACCTACGATGTACATAGTCCCATTGAAACAGGGCTTGCTTTATTTCCATCTGTTCTCAAGAATATGCCAAGCAAGTTCTCCTTCCACTTCACTATGTTCACCATTAATGAGAGAACAAGAGAGAACTTATTTGTCGCCACATCAGTCAGGAGGCTGTGACCACACATCCCTTCTTCAAATTAGGCAATCAAGCAGTCTCTTCTTCCATAATGCAAGGTTTTATGCAACTACAGACTCTTCTGCGTTCTACCTTTTCTATTCTTATCAACATTTCTTCTTTCTCATACCTAGGTAGCCTAGTGTTTCAGCCATTTCATTAAGTTCTGAGAGGACAAATACTGATAATCAGGTAGCAAAATTTAGCTGAGAGAACAAAAAAGTGCTTTCCCTTGCCTGGAAAAGGAGGAGACGGGAAGAGATATTTAGATGAGTGAGAGAGATTTTGTATTATAGGCAGGAGTCACCTAGTGGGCTTTGAAGAGTCCAGAAGCTGCTAAAGTTTCAGCATTTTGACATTTTTTTGCAACAGGATGGTGCATACCTGTGATGCTTTTTGTGATGAACTTTGAGGTACTGTGGTGCAGACTATTGCTTATGATGATTGCAATATCTATGCAGCTTTGCCACTCAAAGTCTTTGGTCAGGATGTGCAATTGATTCATTTTAATTAATCAAAGAGCATTCATTTAGGCAGCTTTCCAAACTAGTAGCCCACATGCACACTTTGATAAAGTTTCCTTATTTTCCAGATTACAGATATGTTCATACCATCAAACCAGGTTTTTGACATTTCCATATGTTGAGGTTATCACTAATCACTTAATTATTTTTATTATTTAGCTTTTATTGTCATTTCATTGTTGTTAACCAGTAGGAATTTCTTTCCTCTGTACAAACCAAAACAAAAATGCTAAATAGGCCAGTGAATGAACTGCTGCTGTATTTAATTCAATCAAAGTGCTGCTGCAGTCAATGGGAGTTGTCACAGACTTCAGTGGAGTCAAAATAGTATAATCAACAATATGTATAGGAAACTGAACAGACTTAAAAATGTACATGCATAAAGAAGAGAAACTGAATAATACCTGGTCTATTTGCAATGCCGTATCAATATTCTCCGTTGAACGTAACGTACCTTTTTTTTGGTGTGCTTCTACCAAAGCATTGGTATGAGTTCATTAAACAAAGAGACTCCATTTGCCCAAGAACATATTTGCTACTTAAGGTATGGCATGAAAGTCTAAACTCATGCACTCTTGTAAAACTTGAATTGGTCCACTGAGATATCTTGCACATTATCACCCATGATTTATTTTCTTAGAATAACAGCGCACACTGCTGCTATTGAGAATGTCCTGATATTAAACCAGGTAGGGTATTAATAGTATTTCTTTTTGCAGACAAATCGGTTTATTTGTGTTTCAAGACGTCTTAAGTCAAATGTCACAAATAAATATCTCTTTTACTCTACATCCAGGATACTGTACTGAGAATTGACTTACATCTTTCTGAAATCCTCACAATTCCTCATCCAGTAATCATGTCTGAGGAGAACAAGAAAAAAAAAAGTACGTACATTTTTTTTCCACTGGAATACACACACTCATATTCAGGTCTTTTTTGTAGCAGGCAGCATAGGAAATCTGTAAGGAAGAAGATCCTCTTCTTTCAAGGAATCATGAGATGTCTGAATTTAAGGCTGCTCAAGTATGATAGTAACACAGA
>VWZD01006825.1:0-21086 GCA_013396695.1 Sakesphorus luctuosus | reverse complement strand
GCATTAAAAAGCAGGACAAAAATAAAACTTTCACCCACATTTAATCTAGAAGACCTCAGTATCCATTAATTATAAAAGGAGCCTTAACATTTTATTTAATGTGCAAACACATTTTAGGGGGAAAAAAGCCAGTAGAAGTAATGAAATTACATAAATTTGAGGGTCTCAAACTAATATTATGATTTCTTAAAACTTGCTTGCAAAAATCTGACTCTATCAATAGCCTGATTACTGTAGCAAATGAAAAATACAATGCATACAATAAGGCATATGACAGGAAAAGGTAAAGTTTCAGAACAATATATCAATAGGAAATACTATTCAGATTTGGTTTACTGACTTTGAACACATATATACATATATACATGTATACTTTCTGTTAGGGGTTGCCAAATCCATTAGCTTAACAGAGCAGTTCAGTGTTCCCAGATCCAGCCCATAGAGAGGCCAAGCACGTATTCCCAACATGCACACAATCGTGGACACATTTACACACACACACATGGGTGGCCCATGACCACGGGGCCCAATTAGCACAGTAACTAACTCTGAACCCCTCTGGTCTCTCTAGTAACTGGGCCAGGTTCACGGCTGCTTTGATAACTAGCTCCCAGGCCTCTACCCAAGGTACCAGCTAGCTGGGCTTGATAGTCGCTGCTGAGCACACACTGACGTACACACTCACATACCAGATATACTCACTGCTCTCTGTCTTTGCCACTATTACCCACAGTCTTGCTTCTGCTGCTGCACTTTAACCTCCATAAACACATAAGCACACAGAACAGAATGGCACCCAGAAAAGTAGAAATGCAGCTTTGTGAGGTGGGGGAAAGAGTCAGAAGGGTCAAAGTGAGAAAACTTGTGGGCAGAGATAAAGAGTTTAGTAGGTAAAGTCACATGTGCAAGCAAAGCAAAACATGGAATTTATTCACCACTTTCATTGGACGGGCAGGTGTTCAACTGTCCCCAGGAAAGCTGGACTCCATCACTTGTAACAGCCACTTGGGAAGACAAATACTATCACTCTGAATGTTGCCCCTTGGTCCTTCTGCCAGCTTTAGATGCCAATCATGGTTCCATGTGATGCCCCACCTCCAGTGGAGTGGTGTAAAGAGTTGGAAAAGTAGAAGTGAGAAAACTCATGGGTTGAGATAAAGACAATTTAATAACCAAAGGAAAAGCCACACGTACAAGCAGAGCAAAACACAGGATTCATTCACCCCTTCCCATGGGAAGGCAGGTGTTCAGCCACCTCCAGGAGAGCAGGGCTCCATCACATGTAACAGTGACTTGGAAAGACAAACACCATTACTATGAACTTCTCCCCCTTCCTCCTTCTTTCATCAGCTCTATAGGCTGAGCATGATGCCCTATGGTATGGGATATCCCTCTGATCAGTCTGGGTCAGCTGTCCTGGCTGTGTCTCCTCCCAACTCCTTGTGCACCCCCAGCCCACTTACTGGTGGGCTGGTGTGAGAGGCAGAAAAGGCCTTGACTCTATGTAAGCCCTGCTCAGTAGTAACTAAAACACAGGTGTGTTGCCAACACTGTTTCCAGCACAAATCCAAACCACAGCCCCTTACCAGCTATCGTGAAGAAAATCAACTCTACCCCAGGCAAAACCAGCACAGGAAGAAAACAAGTGTAGAGAACATAAAAAGAACCAACAGGTTTTATTCGACAAGTAAATGGAAAAATTAGACACACAGCTTCCATTTTAAATGTACTTGAATAGGATAGGAAAAATCATTTCAATACCCAGCTCTTCATACATGCTCAGGCTGATGTTATATGGAGCCAGGAGCAAGTCATGGTCTCCATGAAGTACAAATACCTTCAAGCTTCCTTCCACTCTGCACACATACGCAAGCTATTTCCTTTTCTACTCTGCATTTTTTCCTCTGATATCTGATGTTTCACAGCTTTCCACCAATAAATATATTGTAATGACAGTGAAAAAGGAGTAGGATAGCAGTCATGGGGAGTGGTGTAGCAGACAGTAGGCACAGTGTTCACAGTATCGCAGTGTTCACTTGTTTTCCAAAGTGAATGAGCTTGGTGACCTTTAAATCTGTTCCTGCTGCTTCTGCAGTTCATTCTTTCCCACTGCCACTCTGCCCAAGCCACTGGACCCTGGTGTATGTTCGGCATATGACACTTCTGGAACAGGCCTTTTTATGTGCAGTAAGTAGAGAAGTTTTTTTTAAACTTTTGTGTTTGCTTTCTTTAGGTTCCAGTCTTGCTTGGGGTTTTTTGATTGCTTTGGTAGCTCTTTTTTTCTTTTGTTGTACAAGATGTCACATCCAAAAGAACTGTTTATTATTACTCATGACTGTCACCCTGATTAGTACTGTTGTGAGTTCTCCTGGCAGTGATTGGGACCCAGGGCTTGGTGCCATACACCTCAGCAGGCTGAGAGAAAGGGCCTTGGAGGTGAAACGTGGAAAGAATGTAGAAATTTTGAGCAAGGTTAGGGAAGAAGAGCATGGAAAGGCAAAAACTCTTCATCACTTACACTTATGGCAGAGCTCTGTCCATCTTCCTCAGAGAGTATCTGTCACAATGCCATATCGCCTACCTTTCCACCCCTGGTGGAAGCATGCAGAGGAGAAGGAGGGGAGCTGCCATACTCTGCAGGTGCCTCTGATCAGGGATATATGAGGGCAACCAGAAAAAAATCATTCTATATGCACAAAACACTCAAATTATATTTTGGTTTTGTAAAACTACCTTGATTAACTATTAAAATATTCCTTTTACATAGAAAATTCAGATAAGCTGGATTTTAAAATGTCAAACAGGATAGCTTAACCTTCATAATACATAGAGCTTTGGTGCTTTTTTGGTGCTTTAAGATACTATTGCCTACATTGGATTATTTGTTTTCAGCTGTCTGTTCTGAGATGTCACCTTCCTAAAAGAGCACATCATCTGAGCCCTACACTCCAGCCACTGGGCACATTTGCTTGGCTGATTTTAAAAGTCCCCATGTGCTGTCACTCAGCCCAAGCTGCCTTGCACTCTGGCAAGCAACCTGCAATTGGAGCTCAGACAGATTGACAGCAGTTGCTTGCAGAAAACACTGCCCGGTAAGAGACAGGTAGGAAATGGTAACTTTTTAAATCACTACAGCTGTTTCCAAATAAACCCTGATTAAGACTGCAGCCAGATAAAATGTTTCAGCTGACCTTGAGACCAGATTACCCTCAAGACTATTCACATCATTAACCTATCCGTCCACATTCTTCCTTAACTGGCAAGTTTGTTGTCTTGTTCATACAATGTCACGGAACAGAGGAGCTGGGCAGTAAAAATGCTGGGGCAGTGAGGCAGCAGCAAATAGCTGGGATGATAATCTTTTCAGCAGAAGACAAGTGCCTATAGGTGCAGTCAGTGGCTGCAGTATATCTCTGACTGTGTGACTAACAGGCTGGTGGGGATGAGGCCATCCTCTGATGGTCAGAGGTGTGACTGCTGCCCACACCTCTGCTTGGTCTCTCACAGGTTGGAGTGAGCTCCCACACCTCTCACCGCATACCAGCAGCGGATTAGTGAGTGCTTTGCACACACAAAAACTGAGGGCTTGGCTCAAGCCACAGGGAAGGTTTAACCAAGCAGACCTGGTGCCAGCAGTGCTCTAGCAGACAGCAGGGTGGTGTGTGCCAAAGGGAAAGGGAGGTGAAGTCTCCCTATCCCCAGAGACAACCCCACAGCTCCTTTGATACTAAGGAATGCTCCACCGTGGTTGTTCTCAGCTGGTCATCTATAATAACTGGTCAGAAGAGCAGATACTGTCAGAGCGAGGTCTGTCACAGGTGACCTCTGAGTCACCTCAGTGAGTCACCTCCGCCTGCCCTTACTGCTGGCTATGGAGCCCCCAGCTGCAGCCCAGTGTGGGAAGGCACAGTCACCTTGGTGTGAATTGTCTTTTTTCCATTGTCATGCTGCTGGTTGTCCCTCAGCTCCTGCTCCAGCATGACTGGTGAATGTCAGGCTCAGCTGCCCGGGGGTTGTCCAACTGGCTGGGGTGCCCCAGCTGGTTCCCTCTGCCCAGGAGGGCTGCTGCTCGTAAAAAAGTCAGGCAGCAAATCATTCATCGGAGAGTGACAAGCCAACATACAGCAAGCCTGACTTTTATTTGGCTTGTCTGAGGAAAATGACTTCTGCTCACCATGTGATGTGTTTAGATGGAAATGGGAAAAGGTGCAATTTCTCTTGACTTGAGTGCAGAACTGCAGCTCCTGGAGCCTGACAGGCTACTCTGACCAGCCAGTGCAGGGGAAGTTTGGTGGACGAGCTAAGCAATGAGCCCATCCATCTGTTTCACTGACAGACAAGAAAAGCCTTACATTCAGCCTGTGCTGCTGGTGCCAGTTCTGCCTTAGGGTATTCCTTCTCCAGAGATAAGTAGTGAAATGAAGAAGGGGCAGGGAACCAAGGCGTCCAACACAGACAGTAAAAACAAAGAGTGCAAACACATCACAAATATCGAGAATGGCAGAGAAGACTTCTGTGCTTTCAGCCAGTCTCTCTGGGTCATATGGGGCTAGTGCAGGGAAAAAAAAAGATAAGGCATACAATTTTGATGAGGGTTTCCTCCTGCCGTTTTAATCCCTATTTGATTTTACAGGTGGAAGAGTTTCTAGGACACAAGAAGGGCATTAGAAGCAAATGAAATTATTTAACAGAAATAAAATGATCTCGTGCACAGACTGAAATGAAGTAATAATGCAAACTTTATTTTCTTATAATTGCCCATCTATACAGAAGTCCTTTTAGCTTCATGGCCTTTTGAATCCCTTCCTTTTCAAGGAACAAGCTGGCATTCAGCATCAGAAAAGAATCCAAGTTCAGAGGCGTCTTTGTAGAGAAAAAACTGTGAACGTAGTTTCACTCAAAGGAGAAATTGAGTGTTCAGGGCACTTGGCTAACTGTCATCCTTGTCCCTACAGATGCACAAATGTAACACTAGAAAGGACCTTTTACATATTTTTCCATGGTTCTGTTCTCTCTGACTTTTTCTGCTGGTTACAGTGTTGGAAGCTGGACTGACTGTAAACAGACTGTCTGTTATTATAATCACATTTTTAAAATCCTCTGAATAAGCATGTGGGTTTTGCATTTCACTCTAAAGCATTTCGTTAGGCAACTGAGTAGCAGTTACCACTAATAAAATGATTTTTGTCTTTATTTAGCATGAAACAACTACAGAATATGCAAATATTTAAAAAGTACAGCCAAGAATTTTACAAATTTTTATATATTTTTTAAATTTTTATGTATATATACATATATACATACATATATATGTATATGTATATATGTATGTATGTATATATATATGTGTGTGTGTATATATATATTATCAGCATCAGGCTGAAAGAACTCAACTGAAAAAAATCTTACCTTTATTTTTTAGGTAGTCTTGAAAGGGTTCCCCAGGTGTGAATGTTGACTGAAGGGCAGGATTTCACTTCTACAGAACTATAACCTGTAGAAGGACAGAACCTCCCTTTAATTTCTCGTGGGGCTCAGGCCTTTTGGCTTTTCAGTGTCTTGCTGATGAGAAAGCTTGCTGTCTGTAAGGGAAGGAGGAAGGTGGGGGGGAAGTGCAGCTTCTAAGGTCACAGAAGATTTTTGGAGGAACTGATGCAGAAAGACTGCTACGGCAGGTCACATTGTGTAGTCATTTGCATAGTTCACTCTGCATAATTTTTCATCTCACATGTAATTGTAATTTGTAACACTAACTAGATAAATTACTTGGTAAAGTGCCCTAACCTCTCACTAACACGCTAGTGGTGTAATGCAGGGTGATTCTAAGATTATTTCTCGCACCAAAGGTACCAGATTCCTGAAGGACATTAGAGAGATAAAAATCGGCGATGTTTCCATGCCTTTCTTGTACATATTTAATGAAAAGTTAACTCCACTGAATCATAAGCAATACTCTGCCATGTAGGAGCTCCCAAAACATCACTACACAATTTCATTTGCCAGATACATTCATCCAAAACACCTTGGGCATAGTTTGAAATCTCTTAATCTTTAGATTCATTACCAGAGTTGCAAAGGTACCATTAAAGTATAGGTAACATATTCATAGCAGTATGGACAGATAAGAAATGTACAGATAGTGATAAATAACTCAAATAACACAACATAAGATTTTGCACCACAGAGATAGGATGATACAAGTTTTAGAAAGGAAAGACATACAGGAATTCCAGGCAGAATAAGTCACTTGAAAATCAAAACGAGACAGAGACATGAAGAGATTTGCATCACAGTATCTTCAAGGCAATAGTGCAGGCACAGGCTTGCATACAGGCCAGCATATTGCAATGTTGCTCCATTTTATTTTAGAGAGTTTCCCACAAGAGATCCTTGTTCTGATTAGACCATTATACATTCTCTTTATGTAGTTTTGTTTGTTGTTTGTTTGTGTGTTAGAGGGGGTTTTTTTGTAGTGATCAATACAGAGAGAAACCCATTTGTGGTCTGTTGTGCTCTCCTGGGCCAGCAGCACACAGGAAGCAGCTGGTGCCCTGTGGAGCTGCAAGTGACTGGCTGGCACTTGCATAAGCCATAGTCAGGTAAGAGGCTGGTTGCTTCTCTGAGGAAGTGTTGGCTGGATTCTGACTCTGGGATTTGTATTGGAAGAGTTTTAAGGAGTTTCTATAATGTTGACACTGACAACATAGAAAAGGAGGGGCACATTTTTAACATAATAGTCTTAATTTGCATGTAAAGTACACGTATGTGTCAGAAGGCACATAGGACAGAGAAGACAACTTACCTGTATCACTTCAGATGTCAGCTTTAAACCCCTGTATTCTGGAATGTGGAAGTCTCCTAGATAGAGGGACAAAGAGATTTTTCAATACTTCATTTAGTTATTGTAGCTTTGGGCAAAACAGTGAGACTAGGAATTGGCCAAAAACATTATTTATTTATCACTTAAATACAACAAGTGAGAGTCCATTCAGATTATCCAGTATTGTCTTAAAAAAAATAAGGAAAATTATGGTTTCTGTCCCAAAGAGCTAACTGTCTAAAAGACAAGACACATGTGACTGGATAGGTTCAACAAATAAATCAGACCTCGGCAGAAACTAACAGGAAATGCAGGTAATGGGTTAAGATTTATCTAGTCTGTACTCAATCAGAAATACTTTCCACAGTTTCCCAAATACGTAGCTTCTGAGGTCAGAATTTATTTCACTTCAAAAGGAAATAAAATTTTTGCCAGATGAACCTGCCGTTTTGGAAGTTCAATCAATTTGAATACTGTTGCTTTATGCAACACACTTAAAGGACAAGGGATAGAAGAAGAAGCAGAGTGCCTCATAGTAGCTCCTGCCAGTCTCTGCCACTGAGGAAGGGTAGCAGTACAAAACTTCAGTTCCGAGTAGTTATGTTGCATATTGATCTTTGTGGACATGTCCTGCTAACTGCCAAGGTCTGGGTTTCTTTTTTTAGCAGCTTAGCATGGCTTTTACCAAATATAAATATAGCTGTACGAATAGTGGGAAGTTATTTTTGAACATTTTGGTCACTGCTAAATACAGAATTGCTAACCCAGGCATTCAGAAGCCATGATTCAAGTCCCCAGAATGAGAAGGCTGGCCTAAGTTTATGTAAATCCCTTTTTATTTTCTCTCTGTTTTGCTTGTTGAAACTTTATAATACTTCTGGATCATATCTTCAAGCACTTTCCTTCAAAAGTGAAGACAAAAATTTAATCTGAGTTTGTATTTTCTGCTAATTCACGATTCCTGGAGCTGGGACTTACAAAAATTATTCCTAATGCTCCGAGGCAAGAGAATTTCATTGCTTATCTGCCTAAATGTAGGTGAAATTTCTTTAATCAAAAATGGAAATGTCACCAGTGAACAGGCAGACCAGCAGAGGATAGAGGCACCATTCATCTCCCACCTTCCTTTGGCTTCACAGCTTTGCTATAAGGGAAGCACAGTGCCTACACTGTACAGGGCTGACATTGATCAACCCACGGCAGAACAGCAACAACCTTCCCAGCGAGGCATTTGCTCAGGCAGCACAAATACATCATGAATGTCACACAGCACACAGATATCATGACACAGATGTCAAATACTCTGAGGGATACTTACAACAGGCATTAGCATGAACTTGTTTGATGAATGTTTTGTACAAGTAATTCCAATTTGTGACACATTGGGAGGTTGTGTTTGTTTGGGTTTTTTTGTTTTGCAATTTTAAAAGGAGCTTATAAGCAGGACAAAGGTCTAACTTTGTCCAGTGAAATGAAAATAATACATTGCTTGTTCAGTTGTAACCTTAAGCCCACTATGATTTAGTACATCCCCAGCTCCTACCCACCAGCAAGTTTTAAACTTGGCCAGTATTGCTAGTGCCTGAGACTTCTTGCACGAATGGTTTGTTGTTTTCCTTCCCTTGAAAGGATCTATTTTTAAGCAATCAGTGTCATAAGAGTCTAAGACCACTTGAAAACATATTTTTGCAGACGAAGCACCCTTTATTCACTATTGTATTTTTCCTAGAAACACATCAAAACCAAACACATACAGGGGGAATATATTTGCCTTTTCAATAGTACTGATGAGCAACTTTCTCTTCTATAAAATACTTCTAGCATCCTTTTCTGCTGCAAATTGATCTTTGCTGAAAATCAACAAACTTGTCCTAGCACTGTAATACCTCTTATTGGTTCAGTAGCCATTCACCAAATACCTGTTCTATCTTCTGCTTGTTCATGTGAACTCCATGTACAGGGTCATCCTTTTGCCTAAATAAACTGACTAAATGCATTTCTGTAAAAATAATGCAGTTTATTTTTGTCTACAGCTCTCAATGATGGTTGTGTGTCTCTTTAACCCTCCCTCCTGCTTAAAAGCTTCAGTCTGCTTGATACCTCTGAAAGAAACAAATAGTCTAACAGGGAAGGGCAAGGGCAGGGCTTGCATCACTATGACCCGTTCCTGCTTGTTGAGCCAGCTTGACAGCCCAAGTCAGAGGTTACACCTTCCCTAAACAGGTGTAACTTGAATACTCCTCCAAGTGTACTAGAGAGCTGGGAGGCAAGAACCAGAGTCCCTGAACAATTTCTCCTGGGCTTTCTTCTTGTGGCTGACTGCTGCTGTCCAACCAAGAGACAGAGCACCTCCCTGTCACATTGTGTGTACCCCTGCCCTTGCAGATACCACACAGCGTGTAGCCTGTGTATGACTCACACCACAATAACCCGAAAGTCAAGTCGGTGTAGGCCATGCACTGCCACTACCCAGGGAGGTAAAAGGAGATGGAGCGCTTGCGCAAAGGAGAGATGAGCAGAAGCTCTGCAACACAGTTTCCCTTCGGGCTTGTGGCAGGTCAGCACTCTGCAGACCAGCAGCAAGGTGGCCTGCAGCAAAAATGAGCTGGCGCAGGACATGTCTGGCGTCTGCTGTGACTTCACCCTCCTGCAAAACCACCACGATTTCTCTCCCAGTCACTGCTGAATTTGCAGCTCTTTGATTTTGCCATTGTTTTCTTTAAGCTTTAGCTCTACTGAATGCAGATTAAATGCATACCTACTTTTGAAAGGTGTTCAGAGATCCTAAACATTGCATTTCTCTCTGTGCTTTTCCATTTGACACAGAAAATGCAAAATAGGCTAGTTTGGGTTAAAAACCTTGAACTAGGCTGAAATTGTTAATATTAAGTATCTTAAATGGACAGAGGCTAGGGGATTAAAAAAATTTATTTCCTTATCCAACACTTTAAGGAAATACAAACCTTGAATATCAAGGGTTCTTGATGGCCTTAAAATGTACATGCAGGCTTTTGTTTATAACCAAAGAATCTGGGTGCCACTCTGATAATATACTTGGCAGATGGGAAGCACACAGCTGGAGAAGCATTCAACAGCTCAACTGTGCAGCCTGTTCCTTAGAGAGTTCCTTGCCCTCAGCAAGGAAAAAAGAAGGTACATCTTTATGGCACTGAAACTGGGTCTTTTTTATTGACAAGAATAAACCTTTTCCTACTTGTAGCTACAATAAATGACCCTTTCACAGTAAGCTAATGATGGGTGTCTGTAATGTATGCCAGTAGCAGTTCTATTATTCATGTAGTTATGCTGGTAAAAAATGCACACTTTATTGTAGTTTTATGCTGCAATGGAAAGAGATTCAATTATGTTCATAAGCACTGCTGGAGTTGTAGTCATAGCTCTGCTAGTTTTCATCACTATAAATACACAAAGAAAACCCTTTTTCAGCTAGTCAGATTATACAGAAATGAAGATCAGTCTTAGGGAGAATGCTTTGAAACAAAGTGCCATGTAATCCAAGCAAGTGGAAGCTGAAAAAAAAATCCAGCAATATACAGAGGTGAGAAGCATGGCTCATAAAGGTGTCATAATAAATTACATAATCACAGAATATGCTGGACTGGAAGGGACCCACAGGGATCACTGAGTCCAGCTCTGCAAAGGACGTTCCCCAAGAGTCACACCATGTGCCCAAGAGTATCATCCAAACACTTCTTGAACTCTGTCAGGCTTGGTGCTGTGACCACTTCCCTGGGGAGCCTGTTCCAGAGCCCAGCCACCCTCTAGGTGAAGAACCTATTTCCAATATCCAAGCTAAACCTCCTCTGACTCAGCTTCAAGCCATTCCCTTGGGTCCTGTCGCTGGTCACAAGAGTGAAGAGATCGGCACTTGCCCCTCCACTTCCCCTCATGAGGATGTTGTAGACTGTGATGACATCTCCCCTCAGACTCCTCTCCAAGCTGAACACACCAAGTGACCTCAGCCACTCCTCGTATGGCTTCCCCTCCAGACCCTTCATCATTTTTGTTGACCTCCTTTGGACACTCTCCAAGAGCTTAATATATTTCTTACACTGTGGTGCCCAAAACTGCACACAATATTCAGGGTGAGGCCACCCCAGTGCAGAGCAGAGCAGGATAATCCCCTTCCTTGAGCAGCTGGTGATGCTGTGCCTGATGCCCCCCAGGACATGGTTGGCCCTCCTGGCTGCCAGGGCACTGCTGAATCATGTTCAGCTTGATGTCTACCTCTTTCCATGGCACTGCTTTCCAGCACCTCATTCCCCAGTCCATACAAACATCCAGGGTTGTCCTGTCCAAGGTGCAGGAATCCGGCACTTTCCCTTGTTGATGGTTGGTGACTGCCGAGGCCTCTGTTTGTCAAGGTCTCTCTGCAGGACTTTCCTGCTTTTGAGGGAGTCAACATCAAAACATCAATTAGCTATTTTTAAGGCAGACTTCTTTCTCTGAAAAAAATCAGCTAAATTCAGTGCAATTAACTGTTGTTAAATGAATACTTAACCTAGGTTAGTATAAAACTCAAGTTATACTAGAAAGGCAATACCTATAACACCCTTTTGTTCCTACTGTTCCATCCTTTCTATATCTGATGGATATAACTACTATTACTAAAAGAACCTTCTACTAAATATAGCACCCAGATGTGCTCTTTTGTGGCTGTAATTGTATTTATCTAAGCATATTGCTCAAACATTCCTCCATATTATACAACAGAAATATTAAATTTCTGAATTAAAATTAAATTATATTATATTATGACCAAAGGATAAAGCATGTTAAAAAGAGGCTGTTAGAAAACCTTGCAGACTTGCTTTGTAACATTGTGTGGTTAAGAGGGTTGATTCCTTATGGTTCTGAATAGAGACCCTGTACATTTAAACAGTATCTTTCATATTGTTTTTACATGCCAATAGCCACATTTTCATAATCGGCTTCTAGGACTCTGATGACCAATATGACCACAACCCTTTTATATTGAACCTCCGTATTTATGCACAAACATAAGGCTCTGTGAATGTCAAGCTGGCAATCAGATTCACTTCTTGTTTGTGCTAAAAATTGCTAAGAGTATAATGTAAAAAAAACTTAACAGTGCACTTCCATTAAAGAGCTGCAGAACCAAAATGCCGACGATCAAGTAGGAAAGACATTCCATGGCATCTTTAATAGGCTGGTTGTTTGTTACTGCTTTCTCAGGCAGAAACCTTTTAAATTCAAATAAAGATCATTTGACCTTATGGAAACTAGAGACTGTGATGATGTGACACTTACAACTTGCAGCTTTCTAGGAGACTCATATTTACTTCATTACATCAGAGAGTAATTTTGACAGCTCTGCCCTTACCCTCTTTAGACAAATGATGAGGCAGGCAAAACATCCCTTTCTGAGGTCTGCCTGAGCTGGTTCCTTGAGGAAGAGAGATCCATTCACAGTTCAATCCTCTTACTCAGCACTCTAGTTGGCAGGCTGTTGTGGATACAACAAGGAGATTTGGAATAGCTGTAATAAACATTGCATGAAATGTGACTCTGAAAAATACTGGTGATATAAATAGATTTTATGTATTTGCCACACTAAACATACTTACAAGCAAATTCCAAATCCAAGCAGTGTGATAATTAAAATGTATCAGAAAACTCAGCAGAGGTACAGTGGCATGAATGGGGAATAGCACAGCACCATTCATCACTTGCTTGAACAAACCTCACCCAGGGAAAACAACTGCAGAAAGCAGAGGAATTCGAGATTTTCAGAATCTCACTTTGTACAAATGATTATAGATGTCATACTCACTTTTTGCAGAGCAGTAAATCTAACCACATAAAAAAATTTGGCAGTCTTGGTTTATCTGACATGTACAATGCAATGGTGTAGAATTCACACTATTTGAATATCAGGATTTTGTATCATTTGAAGTACAAAAGCAAAAGATATGGTTAAAATTATTTGTTCTTTAGGAGTTTTTTAAAACAATATGTATGGTTCAAGTATAAAATAGTAACAAAAAAAGGGAGTATGGTCAGCTTTGCTATAAAACTCAGTAAGAAATGGCACAGCTTTGGAAAGGAAGAGAAAAAGGAGTTGCTCACAAAGCTGTGATTATATCCATATATTTGGTGTTGTGTAGCTTCTTGTGACATAAAGTTACAGTTTAGTAGGCAGAAGTGGTTACTTAACAGCATTGTGAATCATGTATTTTAGTATAATTTAATTCTTACCTGCAACTGTTCTTTATTAAAAATTCATTAATTTAAACCCACCACAATTTGTACCAAAATTATACATCATACCAATAGTTTTTGGTGCTGTGGGCTTTTACATAGTTGTAATTCCTAGTGATCTTTCTGTGTTAGAGATTGCTGATAATTCAAAAGTACTTACGAGGTCAGCAACAGAATGGTTGAGGTGGAAAGGTTCTGCTGGAGATGACCTCATCTCAACGCCCTGCTTAAAGCAGGGTAAGCAGGATCAGGTTGCTCAGGGCCACAACCAGTTCAGTTTTGAATATCTCCAAGGATGGAGATTCCACAGTCTCTCTGAGCAGCCCATGCCATTGTTTGACCACCCTCATGATAAGGAAAGTTTTTCTCATTTAAACACAATTTTCCATGGTTTACCTATTGTCTCTTGCCCTTTCACAGGACACACTGGGAAGACCCTGAGTCCATCCTCTCTACTCCCTCCCATCAAATATTTATACATATTGGTAAGACTCTTCCTAAGTCCTCTCCTCCAGGCTGAAGAGTTCCAGCTCCTCTCCTCAGATCTGATATGCTCCACCCCCTTCACTATCATTATGATTCTTTGCTGGACTTACTCCAGCATGTCCATGTCTCTTTTTTGCTGGGGTTTGTGGAATTCAGCTGTCATTTGGGGGTGTTTTATAAATGTGTAAATATAAATGTTATGCAAAAGTTTTAACTGAAGTGTTAGTCTTGAATTTAAAAATCCAAATAAGTATAGCAGTCCTATTCTTCTATTTACCTTAACTGCCCCTTTAGAAATACA
The DNA here is from genome assembly GCA_013396695.1 of Sakesphorus luctuosus. NCBI lineage: Eukaryota > Metazoa > Chordata > Aves > Passeriformes > Thamnophilidae > Sakesphorus > Sakesphorus luctuosus. The sequence continues at coordinate 7,236 of VWZD01006825.1, read as the reverse complement.
GCATATATTAGATTTACCTTCCATAGCTTATAGAATACATATCTTCTCATTCTGTGAGTAGTCATCTATGCCAAATGAAGACTAATGAGAGGCCACCTCGGGCAGATGGGCCCTAAAGAGCCAGTCAGAAGATAAATAATTCCATGATCTCATCTCAGACAGGTTGTAGTTATGCAACATGAGATAAAATTTTGCAACTGACCCATACTGAATGCTTCTGACAGGTGAACAAGCACACTCCAGTCAGCAGTCCTTCTCCAATACTACTGAATGAACAATGTATGCTCACCCTGCTGAAAACTGGGTGCTGAATTAGCATTTTTTCCTAGCTCAGTATGCCACAGCATCCACACATTGTTAAGAAAGCTGCAGTCTTTTAACCAAGTTTGGTCTATTTTATGTTAGTGTCTCAATGGCTATGCTAAGTAGCTGGGCTAATTGACTGGTGTCTCTCTTGAAGCTAAGGGTGAAGAAAATTTCTCTTCCAACTTCAGATTATCTACAGTTAAATGGCAGAAGTAGGGCTCAAACATGCCATAGCATTCAGTGTGCAAGAGAGGAGGAACTGGGCAGTTACAGATCCTCAGCTTCAATAAGGTCATCCTCTTCTCAGCCAATATTATCTCATTCTACTTTCTCTGGACAGAAACAAAAACTAACATAATTTTGACCCCTTTCTGTTTCTGATTATCACCACAGCTGGGAGCAACTGCTGTGGCATTGAATGGCTTCAGAGTGCAATTTAGAGTTAAAACAGCTACTCTTAAAATTCAATGCTTGTTGTATCCTCACAGTCACAGTGAAATCCACCCAAAGATGATAGAAATCATCCTCAAAAAAAACCCAGCTCAGCAGAGAATGTCACATGGAACTCAGCTCCCTGCTACAAGGGTCATAATCTGGATTCCTTGGCTGGCTGTAGCTGAAGAGACTGCTGTGCCAGGACAGCATATTAGCTCACATCATTCAACAGTTATTTCAAGTGCTATGTGCTGTGTCTCCTAGCATGGATGTATCCTAAAATAAGCATCAGTACCTGTGAAGAAGAGGAAATGCAAATCAGATATAGAAATAATGATAGGGGGCAATAAAATTCAAATGAGAATAAAAAACTCTGAATGCATTGAAATAATGTTGAACAGCAGGCAATTACCTCTTTACAGTGTTTTATACTGTAGGAACTGTGTAAATATTTAGAAGGATGAAAATAATTATGTTCACAATGACATAACAGCTTTTTTAAAGTAATGGACAGAAATGAAGGTGTAAAATAAAACCTGAAACACTGCAGAATGGGACACAACTGTGAGTTGTAGAATTAGATACTATCCTACTATTCTCTAATTACGATGGAATTGCAACAAAGGGAGAATATTTTCACTGCTGTTGCTGTTCACCCAAACCAAGCCATCAAGAGGATTACACCACAAAGCTCACCTTGTGAAGTTGTGGGTGCAAAATTACTCCAGATGATTCAGAGCAAAAGGAGGAAATGAATCCTATAAACATTTATATGTATGAGTAACTGTTCTCACAGGGTTGTCCCATTGATTTCAGTATGCCTATTATATAAGTGAACTGATGTGTATATAAATGTTTGCAGAGATTAACATTTAATGAAGATTAAAATTTTCTCATGGCTGCTTGTAACTCCATATAGCTGATGCAACCACCAGGAACTGTTTGGGAAAAGGAGTATGCCAGCTACACTGCTTTTCTGGGATTACTTCTACTTTATAGAAATAGCTGATGGAAGGAGAAGAGATGGACAGGAGCTTTAGAAGATATCCCTAGACAGGAAAGTTTGATATAGATCTCACAGCTGTTTTCCACTGGGATAACACAGCTGCTGTAAGGCAGACATAGAAAGAATATTGGATGCACAACGAGATATTTTAAGACATACTCTGGAAATTATTTGTGCTTTCTGGGCTGATAGAAATAAACAGAATCACTTTATAAGTTTTAATATAAGCGATTGGTCAAACTTGCAAAATGCTTGAAAACATGGAGACTTGTGTGCAAACAGTGCACTAAATGTACTGTCAGGCATACACAGAAAACAGATGTATATGCTCTGTGTGTACAAATATGATTTCAGAGGATGGGCCCCAAATCTTCAGTGGAGCTTCTTTGAACCTGAAATTACTGTATGGAACCCAAATGCAGTATGTAGTATGATTTAGCAGGAGCCATGCTAGCTTTAAGCAAGCTTACTCTGTTGCTGATAGTCAATTTCAAGCAGCTTATCTTCACGGGTCCAAAGTCAGTTCTTGGGAATACATAACTACTGTTGCCAGACTGTTACAATACCTATGTTGACACAGAGACATTTTCCATCTCTTCTTTTCTAAAGACAATAATTTCTATGTCCAGTGCCTCAGTACCTTTGAATACTAGCCACTGGGTTTAGCTATGCCCAGCTTTACAGGCACTAAGCCCAAAGACCCACTTTATACAGTAACAGCGTACTGCTTTAAGCACAACTGAAATTTATACTTCTCTTATGTGGGTCATGCCATTTTAATAACGGCAGAGGCAGTGTCACACACAGCTGATTTTTAGGACAGGAAGTACCTAAAAAAATAACACTCACTAGAAGTGATAAAACAATAATTCCTGGAATGTCTCTGGCCTCATGCTACTCTTACTGACAAATACTCCTTTAATAGTGGTGAATTAATGATATCAAGCCCTGTACAATCCAACAGGCAGCCTGTGAGATGACAGTGTTCAGACAGAAATATTCTACCTCTGTCAAGCTAGCTGACTCCTATTATAGCATGGGTGTTAAACCATGCTGCTGAACAAGCCTTGGCAGCTCTCATGCGACCTTCCCAAGGGAATGAATCACAGGGGTAACGGATGATTGAACAGGGGTATATGCAGTGTGACTCCTTAATTTCTTTCAGCTTCACACTTCAAATCAGTTGCAGCAAAGCCCAAATTATATGACACTGAGAACTGAGTTCTGTTACTTCAAGGCCTCCTCAAACTGACCTTCTGTGGGAACAACAAAACTGTAGATGGAAAGATCTGCATATATCCAGGTAGCTCATATTTTATTCTTCATCACATTGCAGAAGAACATTTCTAATTTGTGATCAAGAAAAATTAATATTCTATCTTCAGCACATTTTACTAAATCTAGATTAACTATACCTAACAGACTGCTTTCCAACATCTAACTAACTTTGCTTTTACTTTTAAACAGCTTTTAATGGAATTAAAACAAATAATTTATTGGAAGGAAAATTTAAACGCAAAAAGCTGGTTTTGCCAAGAATTTGATTTTTTGCATGTAGTTCACAGTGAAGAATAATCTGATTATCACATTTCATTACCTAACTGTTAAAAAAGCAAGTTTGCCTTATTCTGTGCTTACCTTCATAATATGAAATAGAAGTTTAGTCTTGTTACAGGTACTGGGAGAAAAATTTTCAAATATATTCTTATGACATATTTAATTACCTAATTGACCAAATCTTTCTTTTTCTTTGTTACTACTTTTTATATATGGAAAAGAGCTGTAGAAATAACAAATAGCAAAAGCACAGCTGTATGTATGTATATCCTATCTGAAATGAGGAGAAAGGAATAACAGAACATATGTCCAAGGAACAGACAGAAATTTCAAGGGTAGTTGCAGTAGAAATTTTAAAAAGCTATTTGAAAGACCTATTTTTGTTACTAAGACACCATTGCAATCTCTTCAATTTCTATTGCAAGTTTTAGGACTGCTGGCATAATAAAAGGCATGTTGACAGCATAAAAAGCAATTCCTAAGCAATCACAGTATTTGCTAAATTATAAACCCACATGGCTGATGAAAAAAAGAAGAAAATTCATCCTAAAAGCTCAGAAAACACAAGTTAAACTGAATAAGAGTGTCTATTTTGACAGTAACCTGTTTCTTGTTTGTTTGGGTTTTTTTAACCTAGAATTTTGGGGTCATGATTTTGCCACATCAGAAAATAAAATCCATTCCTAACATTTTAACTCAATTTTCTGACAGATAAGACATCATTTGTTGTTATGTCTATTTTAATCTAGTGCTGCCTTCTCTTCCACTAGTGGAACCAGAGTGAACAATTTCATGTATCAATTTCCATGCACCTGTGCAATGCTGTTGTTTAGACTCAGAAACCAGCAGTCATGGAATCTTTGAAATAAGATGACATTCCTTAAGAGCAAAAAAAAAAAAAATTAAAATAAGTTGGGTTTTTTTCCATATAGAGTTTTGTAAGACCTCTGTAACATCTTTAAAGTTTTTCTTTTCTAAATACTCACTTTGCATAGGCTCTGACAGCCTCATGTCATCTGCTGTTTCCTGTACTATCAGCTCCACATATTCCTGCACCTCTTTTAATTTCTTCCAAAGTTTTCTGTAGGCTATTCATAAATCTCTTCTCTTAAAATTTTCTCCTCAATGCCCTGAGCTATGTTGCTCAATATAGTCTATGACAAAGAAGCATCACAGCATCAAACTCACAGCCTTGCTCTGCTTGGCCAGTTATCTGTAGTGGCAGAATATTCTTTAAGGTATACCACAAGAATGTGATGCATCCCAATATGCTGGGGTGCCCTGAAGGGGAAGAGGCATGTAGGGAAGATTTTCTGGATTTCCTTGTTTGAGAGGCTGCAGTGAACCCTAACTTACTTCAGTATATTATCTTCATATTTACAGAAAGCAGTGTCAGTGGTCAGTCCCCATTTTCACCTTTGCTAAGGGCCCTTGGGATGTCTCTGCATCTGCACCACTGTGCCATCACATCTGTTGCAAAAGGCAGTTATCAGATTTTTTTTTCTAGTTGATGAAAACTCTGTGCTCCTAACATACCATTACACTGATTGTTTTGATTGAAGAAGAAAAGAGGGTGAAAAATTTTGCCATGATTGGTACATACCCCTCTGCCCTGCAAATAAACTGTAGAGATGGTGTCAGACGATAATCCATAACTGAAAAGAATGTTAAAATTTCATCAATGACACTGAGCCTTAGTTATTGGCAAGCATACTTAACCCCATGCATACCGTGAAATAAGCAGCTTGACCTTAGAGAATGTGTTTTTATGGAGATAACAAGCAATTTATTAGGTTAGCACTTCAGAATTTCTAATCTTGACTTTCTTCAGCTATGGTTTCTAAGTTTTGTTCACTGTGACAGATTAGTAGGAATGTGTTGTGTATATCTGCCTTTAGAACTGCTTTAAAGTTTTGGACACAAGTATTTGACCAAAAATCATTAACATGCTAAACAGTGAATTTTTCCATCACATGAGGTATCTTAAGTAACAAATTCTCAACCTAAATGCTGAATGTCTTGATGTTTATGCCCATCAGGGTCATGATGATCCAGGTATCTTTCTTGACTTGTAGAGATAAGTAGCTTCCTGCATGTTATTCATCTGGTCCTGCATTTTAATGCATGTATTTATTAAGATGATAAATGTATAGCAGAAGTATATTCTGCCTTTCAGCTGTATTTTTTTTTAATTTCAAAAGGCCTGTTGAATTTGTTTTGTAAACTTTGACAGATAAATGGACAACTTCATCTCATGAACAGTGACTTTACAACTGAACTTTAGTATCAGATAGAAAGGTGCAAGTTTCTTGTACAGTTAATTTAATGAAGGAATTGCACAGAGAGGTGGTGGATTCACCATCCCTGGAGGTTTTTAAGCTGAGATTGGACATGGCACTGAGTGCCATGATCTGGTAAGGGGACTGGAGTTGGATCAAGGGTTGGACTTGATGATCTTAGAGGTCTTTTCCAACCCAATCAATTCTATGATTCTATGATAAAGCATAAATTAGAATTGATTCCAGTCCAAGTTCAAATGTCACTCCTCAGAAATAACACGTATGTTTGCATACACATCACTGATGCGGGGGTTGGATGCTGTGCTTCTAGTCCTATCAAACAGATGAGGCTCCCTCTCACTAACCCTAACAATCAAACAACCCATGGCACTTTTCTGCTTTTGAAGGGCATTAAACTGGTATCCCAGCCAAACTACAGTCCAGGAAATTACATCTTTCATCCCTGTATTTCCAACTGGATAACGTGGCTCCGGTTCTCTGATCAAGACCGATAACCGATGCTCCTGGAGGGTTAAGAAAGTCCAGGTTCATAATTTGAAATAAGTCACTCTGTCCGCAGCAGAATGCAGATCATCCCTGCAATGCAACCTCCTAACAGGACCCGGAGGGTCTTTCGTGCCTTCCACCTCCCTGCATCAGGCCGTGGTCGCTGCAGGCCCCGCACACGCTGCCCATGGAGCCAGCAAGGCTGCGGGGAGCTGGCACCTGGCCGAGGGAAACCACCTTCCTCCCAGATTTCCCTCCTATTCCCGTCTGACAGCGGTGCGGGCACTGCAGGCTCCGATGCCGCCTGACAGCTGCGCCGCCGAGGGCGGGGAGGGGACGGCAGCGCCCGCCGCGCCCCCATCACCGCCCTGCGCCGGGATCCATGCGGCCCCTCGCAGAGAGCCGTGTGGAGGTGTTCCCGGCAGCTCCTGAGGGAGGTGTTCCCTGTGGCTCCCGAGGGAAGTGTTGCGGCTGCGGGAGCGGCGGCGCCGGGAGCCGCCGACGCCGCCCCCGCCCCGGCGGAGCGTGCGCCTGTGGCGCGGCCGGTCCCTCCTGGCGCGCCGTAGCGATGCTGCCGGCGCCGCGGCCCTGGGAGGCTGTTCCCAAGATGGCGGCCGCGCGGGCGGCTCTGCGCGGCCGCGCTCCTGCAGCCGGGTAGGGACCCGCTCCCGCCGCCGTGTCCTCCTCCTCCTCCTGCTCCGCGCTGCGCCCCCGGGCCGCGCACTGCGCCCCGCCGGCATGCCGGCCCCCGTGCATGCGTGAGAGGCGCCGCCGCGCTGGTCTGTGCAGCCGCCGCCATGGAGGAGCCGCCGCCGGGCAGGTCAGTACCGAGCTCCGTGCGGGGAGCGGCGCCGGGCCGGGCTGTGAGAGCCGGGGCTGCGCGCTCGGCCTCCCGACCCCGGCCCCTCCGCGCTGCAGAGCCTACGGCTGCTGCGGCTGCTGCTGCTGCTGCTTCAGCGCTTCTGCAGAGCGAGAAAGTGCTTCGATAAGAAATCTCTAGTGGCTGCGGTGGGTAAGACAGTGCTTTGTGGGCGCTTTGCAATTAAAAGCAGCTCGTTTCCCTCGCCCCCAGCCGCGCAGCGGGAGCGGGCGGGTGTTTGGGGCGCTGCCGAGGCCGGCGGGGGTCGGGGCAGAGGTCCGGGGGCT
>VWZD01006822.1:0-15459 GCA_013396695.1 Sakesphorus luctuosus | reverse complement strand
TTTTTTTTCCAGCAGTTTTCTCCCTTAAGGTCTTACCACAGGTAATGCTGGCACTGAAATGATGCTAATAACAGTGTGATTGCTCTACATTTGCTGTGCCAATAAGGCAAATGCGTTTCTCTGCTATTTTTAGTATTGNACCAGCTTGTTTCTCTGCTATTTTTAGTATTGTATACCTCAACACTCTGGTATCTATTTTTACAAAGTATCCAATCCACCACTTTTCATAGAGATTAACTGTTGCCAAGCTTTCTTTTGTTATAGGTGAAATTTGACCATGAATGATTAGGCTTCACTGCATATTAAATAGTGACAAAATATATTCTTGCCTTAGCATATTCTACTGCTGCGGATTTTGCTACCAACTTCTACAGCAAAAATAAGCTTGACGCACAATTTGGAGTTCTATGGACTGAAGTTGCAGTTCTAAAACTGCAGCTTTGCTCAACTTTCATGAAGTTTTGGTCTCATTTTTACATCAAAATTAAATTTACTGATTAAAGAATAAGTTTTGGAATTTGGAACACCACTGAGAAACAAGGTGGTATGATGTCCTACTTAATTTTTTGTCAAATTATTAAATAAGATTTCTGTATTAATAAAGTCCGATTGCTATAAATAGACATAAAGCCAAAAATGCATTTGCAATAGTGGCATAGAAAAAAAAAAGTTTTGTTTTGATTTTTTTTTTCCTGATGAGTAGCAATTGTGGTCTACCCTAAACCAAAACACATAATTTCTGGAAGGTTTTTGTTGTTTTCTTTTTTTTCTTTTTGGTTTTTTTTTCCTCAAGTCTTTCTTACAATAATGGTACACAGATTAATACTCATTGTATATCTAACTCCCCAGATCAGTAACGCTAGTTTTTACCCAAAGAATCTGCAGGTTAGGTTGGAGGAAAAGTTTGCATAGACAAGAAATTACATCTGACAATAATCAATGAAAGTTGTTTAGGGAAAAAGTAGAAAAACAGAGAAGGTTTGCAGTAATATTTCCTTAGAATGTTTTGCAACGTGCCAATGTTTGATGTTCATCCAACTTTTGGTGCTATGAAATTAATTATCTTCCCAGTGATTTAAGACTTTTTTCCTCTCTCTATGCAACATACCGAGGTTCCCATGTAAACAGCTAAACAAAAATATGAGATAAATCAGCTGAGAAAGGAATTTTCAAATATATAGCTTTGCGAATTGCTTTTTACTTCTGGTACAAAATGTAAACATATAAAACAGTGACAAGTAATAGCTTTTTCTCATATACAATAAATGTTCCAAGTTAAAATTTTATTACATTTCCTTAAGAAAAAAACCAATCAAACAAAACAACAACAACAACAAAAAACAACCACAAACCAAACCTCAACAACCTCATCGTCCTTTACTTGATTGTCATGTAAACCCTTGCATAAACAATGTTTGTTAAGGAAGTAAAATCACCAATACAGAAAATATGTAGATTTACACACCAATTATTTTATAAGCTATTTTTTTGCATTTCAAGATATTTCTTTATTTATTCCCAGTAGATAAAGCAAAGTGGTTTCAATTCATATATTAAGGCAGCAGTCTATATTTTTGCCTGAGATTATTTTATGCACATGTCGTTCAGCTATGGAAACAGTTCAAGTAACCATCTGATAATGTGCATTGAGTACCCACAGGAAATACAAGATTATGTCACTCAGCTTGAGATGAACAACATTCAAACAATTTTTCTTATAGTTTCTTTGGGGAAAGAAAAAAAATAATGTAGCATTTGTTTCACAAGATTAAAATAGCAAGCACACTATTGACAGTTAATCTGTGTTTTATGACGACGATGTTTGATATAGTCCCATTGAAAGGACTAGTGTAGAAAGCTGGCTCTGTATCCGGAAATAATCTTCCAATTTTTAATAGAAGGCAAAATTAATAAAAATGTTGAATGCTGTATATCACATTTTTTTAAAAAACCCTCTAAGTTCTAATTACTCTTGTAAATAACTTATATGCCTCATTGACAGTAGCTGACAATGTATACTTTCTTGCCTTTTCTTTCCTTTTTTTTTAAATCTTTCTTTTATTTTCTCTTTCTTTCTCATTCACTCTCCTTTTCTCTATCTCTTACTTCCATTTCACTGTTCTGTCTTTCTTTTTCTCCTTTTCTCTTTCTCCATCAGTATCTCCCTTTGACTCTCTCTATGCCTTTCTGGTTTTCTTTCCATCTGTCTTTTTCTCTCTTTTAAAAGTTTTATTAAAGCTCCACAGTCTTCCTGTGTATTGTCAGTTGAAAAATACAATCACGAAGACAAATGTTATGAATTCAATTCACCAGAAGAACGGTTTAAAAGAAGAAAAGTTAGCAAAGTATCATGACTCTGAGGGCAAAATTTAGCTGCTACAATTCCAGATAGCAGGCATTTTAGGTGGCATACTGATACCCTGACTGCCATCCTGCCCATGGTTTTCTTTCCTGACTCTGCTGATGCCAGAACGACTGCTGAAATACACATTTACAATAAAATCAAAGATAACCTCTCTGCAATAGATTTTCAAAGTGACCTTTTAAGGAGGTAGAAGAACAGTAACAGCTTGGAATGTTCTATCGCATCAGTTTATTCATCTAGTACAGATAAAGTACCAGCACTATAAACAGCAGCCTGTCAAAAGCCTGAGGTTAACAGCAGAGATCAGCTTTTGTACTGATCACAAAGATTACATCTGAATAGCATAAACTAGTTGTTGTTCTGTGTGACACATTTAAAGAGGCAATAAAACATGCTCACAAATTTGGTTATCTTCCCTTTATATCTATGGGACTACTCATGTTTTTAGACGTGTTCAAAAGAACTTTCTTGGCTCTAGGCATATGGGACTATTTTTATGAAAAGGGGGAGAGTACTTCAAAGGATGTTGACTCCAAAATAACTTAGAAACTATTGATAAAAAAACTCATCATGTTTTATCCTGAGTCAAAACACAACAAAATTGACAAATTATAAAGATCTGTGTTCTAAAATCCAGTCTGAGTGACGTGCTAGCCTTTGTGATGTAATTCAAAGAAGAGAATGTCAGGACAGGAAAATACACAAAGTGAGAATCATAGGTCATCTGACCAGCAAAAAATTCCAGTGAAGTAATAACCATGGTGAAATGACTATTCAATCAAATATGCCACAACAGTAACAGGAAGGAAAAACATTTTTCAGTGGTGCAGCACACTCTTTAAGCCAAGATGGACATCAAGACAATGACACAACCTTCTTAGTAAGTAAAATCTCTGCAGACAAGCAGGTTGTGGAACGGCAACTGCAGTGAAGGGATAAAGCAGTTTATGTACTCATTTTTTAAATAGGTAATATAGCATGAATATTCTGTCTTAAGTAAAATGGTCACTGTGTTTTATCTGATTTTTTTAAGTTGGTGAAGAAAAAAGTATAGTTGCAATAGGCTGTAAAAAAGTGTTCCACTTAGCATGTCTAAATAATAAATACAGATGTACCATCTGTGTTTGGAATGGAAGGTTGCCTATGTACAAATACATTTTAAAAGGCATTTTTATGTATACACGAGGGAGCCAGAAGGGAAAATAAGGCACATAAGAAAACTTTCAGATATATTCTAGAGTCCAGAAAGCTTATAAAGATATTACTAGAGGAGATGCAAATCATTACACCCGAGATCTTATCATAAATATGTGGGAGATCATGTGTTTGTAACATTTTATACCCCGTATTTCCTGCATGTTGCTGCCTTGTAGACCTCCAGCCTCACAAAAGGAAGCTCAGCCTGCTGAGTGCACAAATCTTCTCCTGATAATACACCTATTTGTCCCTGAGCTGCCTTCAGTTACCTGTCACACACTGCAGGAACCAGCTGTGCTGGTGGGTTCTGTGGTGGACTGTGAAAAGCACACACATCATTTTGCCAGCTAACATGGTATACACAAACTGACTGGTCAGAAACCTCATAAAATACATAATGACTCCACACTAAGGGATCTTTTTTCAATGAAAATGTTTGCATGAACCTCTCACTTGTACCTAGCTACTAATTTTTGCTTATATTCATTTGATGTAACACAAGATATCCAGAGGTTTAGTATTTAAGTCTGAGGTAATCACTTAGGTTTCATTTTAGCATTGTTAGAAATAAATAAACATTTGGGGTCACAATTGATCTGACTGGATAAAATAAACTTTCAGGGCAACTTTCAGGTTGCCCCTAAGGTATTCTGGAAGTATTTAATTCCTCTTAGTCAAATGCCCACCTGTCTGAGAGTCTTCAGCTTAACTTATCCTAGCTGAAATTTGCTCATTGATATTGATTTCAAGAAGTTAAGTAAATTAACATTAAAAAATGTTAAGAATAAAGGTAGTCTATCCAATGAAGGAAGGCAAAAAGTAAGTAAAGGGCGGAAATTATGTTGGTTTAGTGTGCCAGAAAAGTTCTGAGGAATTAGAAAAGCATCCTGAAAACAGTGGACACACAAGGAATTGACATGTTCTTATGTTCATGGTGTAATACAGAATCAGTAGAAAATTTGTAGATAATGTAGTGTGTACTTCAGGTTTTAGGTTGAAGGATGGCTTAGAACAGCCCTCAGGTTTGAGTCCAGCCTGCAATGCTGTAAGGTGACATGAAGATTTAAGTTTTAAACTGTCAATAATCATTTTGGGGGGATAATGAGCTGATAACTCACATTTTCTGAGTGTCTTTCTATGTACGCCCCAACCAAACCCCTACAGTCCCAGCCTTTTACATCCTTTGTTGAGTTTATCACAACTGATGACAACAGAGGTGAATGTAGCTCCAATAAGAGAATGATAAAATCTGTTGGAACATCTGAAGCATTTATATGATTAATTGAAAATTAAATTTTGACTGCATTAAACTTCCAGAACATGACCCATAAAGGCATTATATCTATTGCTAATATACATATATAGAACTATTGTCAAACTACTTACAGAATTGGGAGTGTTATTTAAAACTGACTGGGAATTTGCAGATCAGATATTTTTAAATCATAATGCAATCACAAAAAGATGATATAAGGGTACATTCTTCAAGTCTATTCTATTTTTAAGGATCTCTGAAATTACAAAAACATCGGCAATTTCTGATGCATCAGTGTTTAAAATTGCATTTTCAATTTTGAAAGTACTTTAAGTTAAAATCAGAATTGATGTGTAACATAGAGAACTATAAAATAGAATAGAATTAAAAGAGAATGAACTATTTTAATTACTGAAATTCAATACATTTTTAATATTGGTTACCCAAAATACCAGATTTTGACATTTCATTAGACAGAAAACCCCCCTATAAATTAAAAATAATAAAAATAATTCTTATGATAATAAAAAAATTCCGGTGTTGCTGTGGTTCTGATTAGAGAGGTCATGAATCAAGAATTCAAGAGGTCAGTGAAACCAGTGTTATGGTCATGAGTGCAGCACACCAAAGTTATAAATGAATCCACAACTGCACATTACCTAGCTTTTATGTATGTATTATATCTCTGATAATTATTTGATTTGTGCTGTTAGTGTAGGAATCCATATGGGAACATGTGAACATAATATGAAAATCTGGATATGCATTATGTCCATGAATCAATTTCTTAATCTCCTTTGCTTGAGTTACTAGTTCCAACAATTCCTACCCATAATAACCAGAAGGTGTTGTAAGGCTCTGTTCATTCATTAAAAGCATGAAATCTACTGTTACATCTTTTCATGAGCAGTTCTAGACATCTGTAACTAAAAAGAAATTATGTGCTCATAGGATAATAACCTGTACTGTCAAAGGATATTTCTTCCTTCTGTTTGCATAATCCTGTTTCATGGATTTATACCATAATCCATTAAACTGGGAACTTCCTTGTCCACATTTTAAAATATTAAAACTATTAATGCTTTTTGCGCTGGTATTATAACTGGCAGCCATCATCTTCATTTATTCTTCAATTAAATTGTCAATTCTGTTGATAATTATGCAATATTTAGATGATCCAAGAAATATAGTGTTTCTTACTTTCTTAAAGACTGAATTTTACTGAGAATATTTTTCTTAATTTGTTAAGATTAAAATGTATTTCTCCCTTGCCTTTTGTTTTCCTCATATTACTTTATAGGTTTTGGTTTTAGGACTTTCTGTTTTATTGTGTTTTAAGTGTTCTGGAGGAAAAGAACTCTGTGAAATGGAAAAAAACAAAACAAAACAAAACACAAGAAAACTTGTATTCAAAATAAACACTTATCAGCTGAACCACCGTCAGCAGATCAGTAAACTCCTCCCTTAAACCTTTGGACATATGACTGTACATGAGAATCAGATGGGCACAAGGAAATGATTCCATTTGCCAAATGTAGTTTTGATCCATATGGCAAACAGCTGCTGTTCAGATGAGCAAAATTCTGAGAAGCTAATTTGTTAAATCCAAACAGAGGGTCTTGCAGTCAAAGGTAAATATATAACAGCACCTTGCAGTTTTTATTTGCTCTTATCACCACCAAGAATGAATAGTCTCTTATGACGTGCTCTTTCTTTCTTTGAGAGTAACCTGCAAGATAGGCAAGAACAAAGAATCAACACACAGGAATTGAGGTTTTGCCCCTGCTGCAACAGACAGTAAACAGGAACACAATTCCTCATAGTCATAGCAAATTACTGCAGACATGTTCAGGAATTGTGATGTTCGCGCCTTTAAAAGAGAGCCACACCAGAAAGATTTCTTTTGGTTTATGGTGTTAGCACTGGCACTCAGTGCTAACCTGGTTTTGTCTCAATGTATCTAGGGTAAAAGATGGCAATTGATTTTATTATGAACAGTTGCAAGGGCTGCTAAAAATCCCACCTTTAACCAGTTAGAGTACCTATGTGAGCAGAGGTCCATACTGTTGCACTGCCTGCAGCTTTTGTAGCAAATCCTAAATTGCTTTCTGAATCTATAATGATGTTTACAAATTTCTTAAGGAGTGCTTCCTTTCCATGGAAGAGCCATATCATCTTTCTCATGCTCCACAAAGCTGCCTCATGGAAGGCCTGTGTGTGTCCTGCATCACGTTAATTTGTGGGGAGTCCTGAGGCAGGAGGCTTTGACTTCTACATGGAGACACCTTCCAGACATATCTGAAACCGTGAATCCAAGCCAATGAGTTGCATGTCTTGTCTCAGGACTTAGGTCTTGAGTGTCCTCAACACCACAGATTTATGTCATGCCTTACTTATGTAACATACAAACGTATGTAGGGAGAGTTCTTTTGCAGAGATTGGGTTCACATAGAAACAAGTTGTCTGGAACATGTTTTGAAAACAGCAACTGGGCTGACTTGCATGTCTTTCTGTTAATTTATATTGTGATAATATAAGCTTGATGTGTAATTTTTCTCATGAACTTAAGATCACTTAGAGACTTTAGAACTTCCATCGTAAAATTCAATAATGGCACATTCTTTTTTTCCACAGATGTGCTGGAAGTATATGAATTAAGGAAATCACAGAGTGGGTGAAAAAGACATTTACTGCCAAATTGTCTCTGGAATAAGTCCATAAAAACTAAAGGAGGGAGAAGTGTGGGTACTTACATATGGTATGTGGATACTTACATAGTGAAGTTAATAATAATTTCAGTTTATTTTCCTTTCAGTTTTTTATAAGAAAGACAAGGTAAAAGGTTAAAATTCATTATATTTAATTTTCATACACATATTTGTCAAGAATATTTAAAAGTCAAGTTAGATGCCTATTTAGTTTTGTTTACAGATCTAATTTAATAAATTAAATATTTCAATATATTCCTTTATCTCTCACACTTTAGCCAGACATAAATCTGAAGGCTTTTAACTTTATATGCAATAACATTTTATGTGGCCTTGCTCCCTAATCAGAATTACTAGGAATCAAGATTTTGACTCGCACTGCATTCACTTCTACAGTTCAGTTTAGACACAACCTGTAAGACTTTTATAACCATACACTGAAACCTGTCAATTCTGTAAAGAGAAGGAGGAATGAAGAAACAAGATATAAGTGCCACTCATCAACACATGGTGCAGAAAAGCTGTGGTAGCTCATGAAAGGATGCTGTGTCTACTATGAGTAAGTTCAGTACATCTTTTTTAGACAAACAGGAAGCTTAAATTAAAACTGAAATGCAGAATGTTGCTCTCAGATTTATATTATCAATGACTGGGCTAATCAGATGTCAAACTACTCAGCTACACGTTGCCTCACAGTTGAGCTTGTAAGAAAGTCAGATTTTAGTTTTGAATAACAGGATTTTTTATTGTAAAGCCTTTCAATCCAAAATATTAATGTCCTCTCATAGTTTCTAACTTGCGGTCAATGACTCCAAATCATGTTTTATTTCACCAGCTTCCCATTACTGATAGAGATGCACTACCAGCGAACAGTAATCTCTCTCTGTCCTTTACGAGAAAAAAGGGACTGAGTTCTTTCAAGCAATGTTCATAAAGCCTAAATTAAAGTACCTGATCTTTTTCTGCTTCTGTGTTTATGACTGTTGAACTATATGATATTTGTCTTTCATGAGATCCACATGTGATTCTGGACACATTTTACTGTTGAATTTAATTTTATTCCTAGAACTTAAGTCCTCTAAGTCATCATTCTTACATTGACAATGCTTATATTTATCCTGCTTCATGTTCTCCTAACACTTCCTCAGGGCAAGATGCAAGCACACAGCAGATTCCCTTCTGCCAGATACTCAGATATTTGGAAAGAAGGAACAATGATATGCTCCAGGCAGGTTATCAATGCAACCAATTCCAGAACTGGGACTATTGGTAGTTATGAAGTAGAATGTTACATCCAGCCTAAGTACATCCACCATGCTACTATTAACAAGGTCCATGGAAACATGTCTACTTTTTATTCTTTAGCCACCAATTAGAAATACTGAACATTAGTTCCAAACAATTGTGGTGTCTCTACCCTGACAGTTACCTTCATCACAACCTATTTTTACCTTGCTTTCACAAATTCATAATTTTATTGTAGTAAAATTAATAGTTTCCTATGTGACATAGAATCAAATGCTGTTTGGATATCTGCACTCTCTAGAAAACAGTGCTATCAAAAAATTCCCATTGGCTTACCATGATTAACTTTGATAAACTCATTGTCCATTATGTGATTTTCTGTTTATTGTGAAATCTTCAATTACACTTTCTCCAGGTGTTCCATATTACAAAGGTTAAACAATTGTTCCTCAGCCACCCAAGATCTCATTTTTCTTCTTTTAAATACAAATTCTGCATTGTACAGCTTCTAGCTACAAAAAAAAACAATCTTCAACTTGACAAATTCTTTATTATTTCTTGCTTCATTTTCTGAGTCGGTTTTCTTGAAGGTCTGACATGATGCTTACCAGCCCTCCCAAAGTCAGCCTATCACTACACGATACATGAACACAGGCACCACCCAAAGACCTCCAGCTTGTTGATGGAGAGACAGGAATTTTCAGACATGAGTTTAGTTATTAGGGAGTTTGAACTGCTATTTATAGAGGTCCTTTTTCCCATTTATTTTAAAGGAGCATGGGAAAATCAGGCTTTTGATTGCTCTGCTTATCTCAGCACTGGGGAAACTGCTAGGGAGCTGGGTGCATTCGGGAGATCCAAATGCCCCTCCCTGCCCACAGGGCTCCCCCTGCCCTTTGCCACAGTGTAGGACCCCATTCCAGTTCCCTGTGCCATCAATCACTGCCCCATAGATGCCATAGGACAAGTCTCCAGCCCTTCTATAGCCCCGTACATGGGTCCTGTTGAGCTGGGCCACCTCACTGACTGATGGCCCAACCTGGCTTCATCCCAGCCCTGTCCCCACAGCACTGCCTGGCCATCCAGGACAGGGACACACCCTGGTTCCCTTCACTGGCCTGGATCCCAACCCAAACCTTCCAACAAAAGTCTCAGCTTGGCATTGTCCCCAAGGATTCAACCCAAAGCTGATCCCTGGCCTATCCCTCTCCTCGTTGCACCAGTTACTCTGTTGAATGTTGGGGTTTGTATCTTATCTTGAGCCTTCACTGAACAGGAGTCAGACTTCCACATTTTAGACATTCTTAGAAAAGCCTTTTGTTAATTTTGTTTATTTTCCTTTGTAAAGACAAGCCCAGCTTGGCTTTTCAAAATTGTCACTTTGTACTTGCACTTTTTGACCTTGAAAGTAAAGCTTCCTTTAATGATCAGTCCTTTTCCCATTCCAGATAGACTCCCTGTTTACTTCTAATATCCTTTTTGTGAGATGGCTGTTTATCCAGCTAGGCCTTTAAAAAGCTTACTTAAAAGTTACTTTCTCTCTGGATTAGATGCAAATCCCAGATAATTTTTGTACTTTTGCCAATCTTGCTTCTCGATGAAGTTTTTGAACTATTTTGTCCAGTTAGTTAATTTTCTTTATTGTCAAAGCTTATACTTTGGAAACAAAAAACACAACACATCCTCAGCTCCTGACCCATCCTATTGAAGTCATTTAGAGAGGAATGAGCCCAGGATGGTAATACTTCCCCCTCTTTGCACAATGTATTTGCAGAATGATTTATACTAGGCCAGACAAAATGCAAGCACTTCTGTTGATATTGAGTTTAATTGGGCACAGTAATGACTAAAGGCTTTTAAAGGTCACTGCATCCAGATGTTCAGCTATTAGTCACCATCACCCAACAAACTTTCTACAGTAAATAAAGATAAAATAAAGAAACACTGCAACCTTTAACAAAATTAGTGTCTGGAGCTGGTAGGATTATATACTTCTGCTTTCTGCTCAGCTCTGTTCAGTTCCCTGAGAATACAAACTCTAACTGAAAATAAATTTTGCCCTATAAGAAGGAACAATCCTTTGCTAGATGCAGACAAGTAGGCTTTACTTTCATGATTCCATTTGGAAACTTGCAGTCTTTATAACAATTCTGAGAATTTACCCTTGGAAAAATCAGTGTCTTTCTTTTTGAACACTAAAATGTGTGTAATCCCTTGCCTTGGAAAGTATAAGCAACTCATTACAGATTTCTAAGTGCAGTTTGGGTACTAAAATTGAAAATGGGTGTTTTTTAAGTTTCAAAAGTTAATCCTGATGGAATCCAGGTACACGTTCATTCTCTTTGGCTTGTTAATAGCTAATTTCTTCATCTTCCCAGAAAGAGAAAAAACAATTTTCAGAAACCAGTTTTTATAAACTGATTGCCTCTGATAATATTTGATACTGTGATATTTGCATATTATTCTAAAATAATCTAGATTTTTCTACTCTCTTTCTAAAGATGCACAGAGGCATTTTAGACTTTTGTAAGCTGTCTATATTTCAGCTTCTCATGTTACTCAGAGTTTGAATAAATACAAAGAAATTTTCATCACTTAGAAACTAGTGCAGGATTTAGTCTTCTGAGAACTCAAAAAAATCCATTGAAGTTGTTTTAATTTTAGGAAAGTTTAAATTGAATTATTTAAAATGTCAGTGCTCAGCCTGCTCTTATGTCCATAAATTGGTGAAAATTATTCATTCAGAGTGAATGGAAATTTAAGTAGGAATTGAAGCTACTGCTGAACAACCATCCATCATTGAATTTTGCACAAATGCTTTTCATATGTAATTAGAATTCACATAATCAAATGTTATGAGAAGGCAACATTTCAGAGATGGTTTTGCTTATCATGTTAAAACTTAGAGAAGTGCTATGAGAAACCTGTAATTTAATGAGATACATACCATGGAACATTCCTACACTGAAGCAGGAAAGCAAAGCTATTGAATCTTCTTTCCAATCCGTCTTTACCATGTTTCATCCAAAAGGCTGTGCTCCTTATTTATCAGCACTCTGCTTCCCCAGTGATATAAACAGCATTCTTTAAAAGATATATTGCCAGAATTTACAGTAGAATTCATTTGCTGAAGTGATAAATCTAGAGCTAAACCAGAATACAGTCTCATTTAATCTGAGAACATTGTCACAATTTATGTAATGGGCTGCTCTAAAGGTTAACAAGAAAACATCCTATCTCTTTTTTCAAATGTCAGCCAAATATTTTATAGATTTCTCTCTATCCCCTCTTGTAGCCCCTTTAGTTAAATTAGCACAGCTGTCTGAGAGATCAGATTTAAGGCCTTTCAACATTGCCTTGATCTGAGAACAGATGCCTCAGGAGCATTGCCAGGCAAAAGGTAAAGTGGACTAGTGCTGCACATTGTTTTCTAAACATATTATATAAACAGAACTAGCAGGTGGGTAGGTAGGGATGCACTTCTATCTATTAAGAGAATTTCAAAATCCTAGAATCAAGCTTACACTATGCAAAAGCAGAATCAGATAAAATACATTGGGTCAATGTTGTCCTTTATTTTTCGTAATAACCTGTAGTATTTTGGTTGGTCAAAACCCAGTAAAAACGTATTTAAATAGGATGCTAAAATTTAGCATCACTATTGAATGGCAATGAGTATACAAGAGAAAAATTTGAGACACTGGAGGGTTCAGATGAAAATATGACCTCTAGGCACACAAGGAAAAAGTCTTTTCCATACTCATTTTACCTTTTCTAGCTGTTGAAGGCAAATTTTCTAAAATTACTCTTGTGGTCTAAAATGGAATCCACAGTTGTGCTTTGGGCATGATCAGAGGTTGTCTGTCCTCTGGCACCTCCACAAATGAGACCCTCCAGCCAGACACCTTCACCAATCCATCTGAAAACAACCAACCACTGAAATAAGGGAGGACAAGTTTTCTATCCTTGAGCTTATTTCCCATAAAGGCTAGCTGGACTCTCAGTAGGCAACTTGGCTTAAGGAACAAATAATTTGAGTAGGAAATTAGGCCTCTGACTATCCAGACACTTGTGTTGATCTACCAAGTGAAATTAAAAATACGTAATATGAGCACTGCTTATACCACATCCCTCAGGTAAAAAGGAAATGTGTTCTCAAATCCCTGATCATTAAACAGAGGAGGAGTAGCATAATTTGCAAATAAAAGAGTGGTCCTCATCATACTCCACCAAAGAGCAGACATAATTTTTCTCAAGACCCTCTTTCTTTCATGCAAGGACCCTCTGTATGTGGACCAAAAATGTTCTTGGTTCTGCTCTAGTCCCTAAAAGGCGTGGAAATGGAAGAAAATGGAAAGAGACCGATATCATATAGTTGGAGCAAAGACAGAGCATATCTTAGAGTTATGTACTGAAGCACCTACTACAGATAAAACTGGTAGAAGTGTTGTTCTATAGTGGTGCTGTTGGCATCAGTCAAAATAAATGGAACCTACTTTACTAGAAATTGTCATCAGTTTCCCATTTGTGCTGTAAAATTAGCAACTCCAGCATTGTTGGGAACAAGAAGGAGAAGACACACTACAGTTTAAAGTTTTCTGAGTTTTAAAAATGTTGTTTCAAACACTTGGTGTTTTACTACATTAGTTTAAGCATTGTGAAACATCCCATCCACCCTTGTAATTAAGCTACTGTTTATTTGGTTTTATGGAGTTTAAATTAAAAACATGATTTTTCCTACCTAAAGGGAAGCCGGGGTTGAGCAAACATCAAGAAAATCATAAAAGAGAATCTTCTGTATGATGTTGCTTGTTTTTTCCCTATAAAATATAAAGGATGAAATCCTAGCCTATTGAAGTCATTGGGAGATTTGTAATTGACTTTGAAGGGCCAAGATTTCACCCTTAAGAAACAAGGCTAAATTTTCCAAAAGCAGTCTCTGATTTGGAGCTGCTTGTGTGTGCCTGCTTGATCCTTTGACTATGTTGAGCTTTAATGGTCTAGAACTCAGACTTGCTGATGCTCAGCACTTCTAAAATAGGCTCTCACTTGTCTTAATTTAGATGCTTAAATCATCTCTTCACGAGGAATTAAAAGCTGCCTTTGGAAATTTTTAGCCTACTTCTTTTAAAAGAGTTTCACAAAAACACACTGTGCATATCAGAAATGTACTTATTAAAATAAGCTGTATGGAATAAATTGAGAGCCAAAGTGAAAATTGGCAAGAGATAAGACCATGCAAATAGCAGTTTTCAGTGTTGTCCTGTTTTTTGTAACCCTGCTTTACCGAACATGCTGAAAAGGGGACAGAGCTAGTGGGATATTTCCACCAGACTATTAAGAGATAAGAAGAGTCTGAAACTACAGAAAACAGAAGTGATATATTTACAGCACTTGCAAAAGAGAGATGGAGACAATGGATTTTTTCAAAGGGCACATTTAAATTTAGATTGGCAGTTCCATATTGTTTAAACAATTTCCTCATCACAAATTGTTGGTTTTTTCTTCCTGAACTCACGTGCTTACTGTGTTGCCATCAATCATTATCAGCAGAAACCTATAAGAAGAATCATATGTAATTGGAAATAAATAATGCTTAGACAGTATAAGTTGAATTCCTGAAGGTGATTTCCAAAACACAAAATTATCTCTGCTTTGCTGTCTCCAGCAGGTGCTATGAGTTTTTTCTCCTGTTTACTCCTTCATTGCAAACACAGGGCTCGGCAGCTGAGAAAAAGGGAGATTTTTTTAAGGAGGAACAAAACAGAAAGTTAATTCACACTGAAGCTGACTTCCTACTGGGATGGGTTTAAATGAAGAAATTTAGCCATCTCCGTATTGGTGAAAGCAAAGAGGTACAGGGATGTTCAAGTATGTTTTTCTTCCGTTGGAATTATATGGAAATCAAGAAGTAGCCAATGCTTCTTTTTGTTATATTGCACTGTATCAAATATCTACAAAGAAATCTGAAACACCTAAGAGGATGTTACATACTTTACTCAAAATCCAACTCCTTCCTTTCTGCTCCATGGAAGAGGAGGCACAGACCATGTACTAGGATAAGTCAGCTGCCAGGCCAGGATAGCTATAAGCTGCTAGATCCGTGGGAATAGAAAGATGTGTGGTTAGCATCACCTTTGATTCCTTCCCAATAACCTTATACAACTGTGATGTAAGTCCAGAGCAAAGCTTAAACTTTTATCTTCATCTTTAGCAGATGGAACTTCTAACTCTGTCACCAATCCTTACTGCACTCCTATTCTACATCCCAAATGCAAAGAAAGGGTGTTACTGGGAAACAAAATGAAACATATGGGTAGCATTTCAGATACAGAATACTTCTACAAGTCAAAATATACATGCCGGGGATGGCCTTCTTACAAGGTATTTTATAAGTAAAGCAGAATTATTGTTCTAGAAAGAGAAATTAAAGTATTCCTAAGTTGATATCTCTTTTTTCTTTTCTGAAACACACTGCAGAAAGTAATTAGTTCCAAAATTAAGTCAGTTATGATGTTTACCATTGAGATCATCTGAGCTTAATGGAATACCCTGTTCTTATATATCATTTCTCACATTTTACACTGTAAGTATTCTGAGCTCCAAAAGACAAGATTTTATTAATTAGAATGAAAATGCAAATACTTTTGAAATGAAAGTACTTATACTTTTTTCCATCTATTAAAAAA
>VWZD01006819.1:61120-128561 GCA_013396695.1 Sakesphorus luctuosus | reverse complement strand
TTCTTATGGCCTAAAATAAACACAGAGAATATGCTGTTCATCTCTGCTCATCTCTGTGAGGTCCATTGTACTCCCTTCTTTCCAAAACTGTAAATAAAAAATGCATTTACTTAAGAACTCTTTGATCCCACCAGAATCTTGCTGTAAAGGACTTGAGAGAATTTTCAAGCCAGGCATATTTGCCACATTGTTAGTGTAAGAGAACATTCTTGCAAAGATAGACAAGAAGGCTGGTTCTATGGAGGGAAACTAATTTTCAGATCACATTCATCCCCATTGCAAGAATATAAAATTTAAAAACCATTTTCTGGGAAAAACGTGCTTCTAAGTAAGCCAGCAGGGTTTAAACTGAAGTCCAAGGAAAGTTGTCTTCTAGGAGAAGCAAATGGCATTACTGGGACAGAAATTATAAATTGCTCTCTACTTTCTGAATCAAACTACATACAAACCAGGAAAGTTCAGTACCATATTTTGCCACTACTTCCTTTATTAGTACTTATTTCACTGTAGAAAGGACTTTACAGAGAATGTACTACAACTAAAAAGGGTCTCGGAAAATAGCTAAAGCATCTGTATCCAGTTAGCAAAGTCCCAAATTGTGGCCAATTTTGCATATAAATCTTTTATCATGGTAATGAATATTAGCATTTAACAATTTTATCATGAAGCATAATTTAGGGGGGTATTGTTATGTGGCTGTCATACCTACAGTTTGTGCCATATTTAACATGATGACAAGACAAATCAAAATCACATGTGTGGGGGAACATCAGTGATACCACTAAAGCTTTTTATTTGTCCGGTAATCCAAGCATAGAATGGTTTCCTTTAGACTCCAGTGAATTCACATCAATGGTTTCGTCACATGAATGCCTACTGTTAGTATTTGTAACCACTTGATAAATGGTTTAGTTTACCCAGTTCTTCTGATCCTCATTAAGGAAAATACATGAGGCTTATGCCTGTAGCATATATTTTTAATCACACATTCAAATTTAGCACTTTTCTGTCTTAACCTTTTATGGAACTAATATTCATAGTACAGTTCCAACAAATCTCCAGTTCTGCATTTCGGTTTACTTAGAGGCTGACTTAAAAAACAAAACCCGTGGCACTTAATCTACTGAGTTTTCAGAAAGGACATTATTTTGATGGTTCAACAAAATTTACATAAGAGTATAAAGCAAATTCTTTTCCCCTTAAGCTACATTCAAAAAAGCTAGTTTTCTTAAACTATGTAGTTTAATAATAGGGTAAAAATGTGATAATTAAGACTTTCAGAGAGAACACAGAGAGTAATTGGTAAAAAATAGCTTTTGTCTTTGACGCTACTATTTCACTCTGAAACACCAGGTGTAACTGCTTTATTTACAGTTCTTTACTTTTAATTAAGGAACAATGATAATAAAAATGCAGCTTCATATTTAATGACGATTAAACTCTCTCCACTATAAATTACAAAAAAAAGGACAACCTCTGATAGCTCTAGAGCTCTACAAGATTCGTATTTTCCAGAAGACAAAATGCATTTGTATTTATTTAACTCAGACATACAGCAAACGGACTGCCAAGGATTCAAGCTCTGGAAAACATCAGCTAGTCACACAATGTATTCTTATGCCCCAAGCCAATGCAATGAAAGCCATGGAAGTAGGATGCAAAAACAAGCTAGTATATACACTTCGTAAATACTTGTCCTCTTAAGTCTTACTTAAGAGTAAGGTAACAGCCTTACCTCCTAACACTAGCCTATTCACTGGTGGGCAGTTACAAGTGAGTATTTAGCTCCTTATGTTAGGAGAAATGGGAAAAAATTACCTGTTCTTCAGAACTAACATTTTAATGGGAAAAAATGTACAAAAAATGTAATAGTTCTGACATCAACCAGTCATATACCATCTCTGCTATTTCAGTTCTTCCCTCCCCCACCCTTTCGTACACCAAAGGCAGCAGAAAAGACAAAAACAGACAAGATGGAGAAGGAAACAAGATGACAGAGAGGTCTCAGGGCAGGAAGGCCAGAAGAACAGAGTAAGAGTACATAAGGGAAAAGTAGGGAAGTAGCAGAAGACAAACACTGCTAGTAGGCCAGAAACCAGAATCAAATGTATAGTCTAAAATAAAATTCCAGATTGTATGATGGATATAACAGTCCACGGATTCTTGAGGATTCTTTCACAGTGGTCTAAGGTATATTACAACAGAAGGAGCAATCCTTAAGAAGCTTTTCATCCCACAGATATCACTGGCCACAACAATCCCAAGAGAGGAACTGTGGAACCAGTCTTGTAGGTCTTCAGTCAATTTGACCAGAGCTTACATTGTGTCTTCATCGCAGGACTCCCAAAACCCTCTGTTCATGTAGGTCTTTGAAATAATTAACAACCAAAATCAGTCTGGCCCTGCTTTATGACATGTTAATTTAGTCCTAAACGCTCTAAAGGAAGGATAAGCCTTCTACAAACAGAAGAAAAGGAACAGAAATTCTTAGTGATTCAAGGCTACATATTTTATCAGTTCTGAAGGTCCAAGTGGATTTAGTAAAATCTGTCATCTCTGAAAAAAATTATGTGATAAAGGCAAAGTTTACATCCTGCCTTGGAATACATAAAAAAGGTTTATAATTACTTAGCAAAAATTACATATCAAAATTGCTTTCAACATGTCATCAAAGGACTGTATTATATAATTGTAAAATATTATGAAAAAAAATCTTACTGCTCTGGTTTATCCAGAAGCTTCAGTTCCTCCTCTTTTGAAGTCTGATAATATTGCTCGATTTTCTCCAGTTCATCCTTTTGTGCTCTCTGAGTGAATGAATACAAAGCAATTAGTTACTAATTAATAAAAAATTAATACATTACTACTTTAACCATTAGCCTACAAGCAACAGACATATTTTTTTACTGCAAAATGTTTAGACTATGCAAAAGGGTTAGGCTTAAATATCCATGGTTGATTTCTTCAGTGTCCTGCATGGCATTTACTACCAATGGTCACAAAGCACAGCATCACTATAGGATGCTTCACAAAGTTTAGGTCAGGAAGGTAGCCCTGATATCTCCACAGTCAAATGTAAATGTAGTCTTTCATACAACTTCTGAGTCACAGAGTTCATGAATGCTACATCCTTTATCTACGCAGCAACCTGGGGTAAATACAACAATCCAGGAGCCCGACTTGTTTTAGCTGGTTATACACCGAATGAGAAAAATTCAGCATGATAGCATAAAATAGCCCTTAATAAAGACAGCATTTTTCAGGCAGCTTGGGAGAGAACACCGATATGTGTTACACCTTTTGTTACATTTTAATCTGATGCCAAAGGCATGTTCAAAATTTCTGACATTTAAGAACTAAGTCAGTGAGAGAAATAAGCATCTCAATGTGTCTTTTTTAATGTTCATAGAATCATAGAATATCCTGAGTTGGAAGGGACCCATGACGATGGTTGAAATCTAATTCTTGGCCC
This sequence comes from Sakesphorus luctuosus, assembly GCA_013396695.1. Lineage (NCBI taxonomy): Eukaryota > Metazoa > Chordata > Aves > Passeriformes > Thamnophilidae > Sakesphorus > Sakesphorus luctuosus. The sequence continues at coordinate 125,089 of VWZD01006819.1, read as the reverse complement.
TGCACAGGACAGCCCCAAGAATCTCATCATGTGCCTGAGAGCACACGCCAAACTCTTCTCTTAAACTCTGTCAGGCTTGGTGCTGTGATCACCTCCCTAGAGAGCCTACTCCAGTGCTACCCTCTGGGTGAAAAACTTCTTATTTATAGCTAACCTGAACCTCCCCTGACTCAGCTGTAGTTGGTCAACTAGGTGGGTCCCCCTTGCCACAAAAGGAAATTAGGACTGACAAGCGCGAATTTCCCCTCACTATGTCATGCTGGCTGTGACTGAAAACTGTGTTATCTTTCAGGTGCTTTTCAAACCTCCCAAGATAATCTCCATAATTTTGCCAGTCACTGAAGTGGGACTGACAAGCCTATAGCTTCCAGAGTCATGCTTTTTGCTCTTCTTGAAAACAAGCACAGCATTAGCCAGCTTCCAGTCAACTGGGACATCTCTGGATTCCCAAGACTATTCAAATATCATTAAGAGAGGCCTAGGGATGACATCAGCCAGCTCTTTGAATATTCTTGGATGAATTCCATCAGGCCCCATAGACTTATAGAATCCAGCTGGATCAGCAGATCCCACACAAGTTCGGGGTCCACGGGGAGTTGATCATTCTCGCAGTCATGGTTCTCCAGCTCAGGGCACTCAGACCCCCCTTGGTCCATCATCCGTGTTGAAGACAGAGGCAAAGAGAGGCTTAAACACCTCTGCCTTGTTTATGTTCCTGTTTGAGAGGTGACCATCCTCATTCTGGAACAGGCCAATGTCATTTATGCACTGCCTTTTGCTATTCATATGTTCCAAAAAACTCTTTTCCTTGTACCCCACATTTCTGGCCAGCTTCAACTTCAACTTCAAGTTTTGGCCCCAAGAATCTTCTCCCTACAACGGTGAGTAGCATCTCTACATTCTTCCCACATGAGTTTTCCTCCACTGAGCTCAGACTTTTTTCAACTCAGCTTCAAAAGAAGATCCTTGTTCAGCCAAGCTGGCCCTTTTGTCTAGTTTGCTTGGCTTTCAACATTTTGGAATTGCCTGCTCCTGTGCCCTTAAAAAGGTGACATTCAAAAAGTTATCAGCACTGATGGACACCAGTACCTTCTGCTCTCATTGTCCATGGTTGAGGTTTTGTTGGCACTGACCCTCCTATCAACAGAGATTTTAAATTCAACTCACTCAGTTCACCTAAATTCACTCAATTGGTTTGTGGTCGCCATGGTCATGCTGTGGTCAAGACCAATCAACATTTCATTCACCAACCCCTCTCTGTTAACAAGAAACAAATCAAGGAGGGCATCTTTCCTGGTCAGCTCCTTTAGTACCTGTCATCATGGCTAGGCTTTGTGAACGAAGATTTGGGAAGGGAACTACTCACGCTTGCTGCAAGTGTGCTGGTGGCTACAAAGGCTGATGCGGAATAGGGAACGAAGTTTTATTACATCGGTGTTTCAGGAATCTTCTGGACCTGTTTGTCCCAGCTGTCTGATGCTCTCAGCTAACACCTGGCAAGTGGAAGTCTCTCACAAGAACAAGGGTAGTTGATTTGGACATGTTCCTTAGTTCCTCATGGAATAATTTGTCAGTGTCATTGTCCTGGATAAAGGGCTACAGCAGACTCCCACGATGACATCTGCATTAACTGTTTGTCTCTTAATTCTTACCCAGCGGCTCTCAACCATACCGCTGCCAATTCTAAGCTCCATAGATTCCAGCCCCTTCATTACACACATTACTCTGTTACCTATTTTATTAGTGTTAGATTTCCTAAAGAATTTTTCTACATAACATCTGTAGTCTAAATGACAATATAAAATAGAACTTCACTTATTCTGTGTCTGAAACACTGTGGTGATTAGCTACATCTTTATGCCATCTTTACTTACATTTTCATATAATGCTTCCAGTGTTTCCAGATCTACTACAGAGTCATCAACGCACAGTATAGCTGTATAGAACACAAAACACAAATTAGACGCTAGAAAACACACTGAAGATCCCTGAGAATTCTTTTTCCTGAGAATGGTACTAAAGGGTTTTAAACTAGGTAAGTGTCATATTGTATCCAGTCCATATTTTACTATTTTCAGTGGTTTATTTTTGTTCTGACTCCACAGCACTCACGGAAGAGCATTCTATAAAATCTGTCTTGGGAGAATAGAGTTCTACTTCTCCCCTCTAATACACTCAGCAGTCAAAGACATGAGCAGTCAGGTACGCAGCCGACTGTGTGGCGAGCAGGCAAAAGAACAAGAGAACAACTGAAACCAGACAATGAACAGCACAGATTTCCTGTTAGCTTAGAAGGCTGGATAGGAAGGAATTAAGAGTTAGGGGATTTAGCTGCCTCTCTGTCAGGGAGATATGCCTGTCTTGGCGCTAGCAGTCTTGGGAAGTAGACCTAAGATGAGAAATTTGCAAAATTTGGAACTTGCAAATTTTCAAGCACAAAAGATTGTGCTACAGGTTTTAAATCATCTTCAACAACCTCAAGTTTAAGTCAGCTTTACCCACCAGAAAACCACCGACATGGCAATTTCCATATCACAATTTAATATCACACAGAAACACATGAAGTACTCTCTTCGATGATTAATTATGCTTCATTACCAAAACCAAAAGTCTCAAAATTTTTCCTATCTTAGTTCCAGATGTTACTACGTTTGGAACATGACACTAAGTGCTTCCAACATTTGCAAATCCCATTACAATTTAGCCAAGTATCACTACTCTTCTGAAAACGAGATGGGATTGCTTCATTGTGCTTTCTAATGCACTCTTAATGTTAAATTTCAGAAAGCTAAGCAATACACAGTGGAATGGAAATAACTGTGGATGTTTAAAATTTTTGAAACCTCCTTGTCCTCCAGACCCATAATGAGCTGGGCACAATTTTTTGAACTCATGACTTATGTTTAAATATTACTGAGAACATTAATTCCAAAAGAATCAACTTTAGGGCCTCTACCGATTGTCCAGTAACCAGTGACTCATCATTAGCTCCTATCTGATAACTTTTAATTTTCACTGAATTATATTCCATCAAAGGAAATTTGACTACTTCTGAATTTAGAAAGTTTTCGAAGCTCTTGATCCATTTGCAACCCATGTTTGAAAGAGGCAAAGCACACATCTTTAAATAATTATTTAAAAGTAATAAGCTTTCGCCTGCTCTACCACCTACCCCATGATTTTACATTGTGAAATTTACCAGCAGGCCAGTAAATTCTCTCTGTGGCGGGCTAATTAATTTTATTAAAAGGTCCAGTGACATTTAGAATGCTTTAAAATTCTGCCTGTCAATTATGATTCTGTCTGTTGACATTACACCTTGATTAGAAGTAATCATACAGAAAACCGTATCAATGAAAAAAAGCAGCATCTCCAACTATTTTTGTCCTACTAAAAAGATTCAAAAAAAGCTCAAAAGTGTAACCAAATGTAAAGCCTGAACAACTGAGATTGACAAAAATCTTTGTTTAAAGAAAAATCATTAGGGATTGAATTTACGAGATTAACTGTTGTCTCTTGCAACAGTTCCAAGAGTTGCACTATCTGCTGTATTATCCAATGAAATTTCAAAAGAACTTAAGAATTGGAAAACCTCTATGAAAAATGGTTTCACAGTACAATATACTTAATTGTTAATATTTTAAAATATTTAATTGCATTTAGAAGCTTCCCTTGTGGTTTAACTTTCATGCTATTTTAGACTATTCTGAAATTTGCGTACAAGGAGAAATTTATTTATTCAGAGTTATGTAGAAAAAGCAACTTATTGATGACAAATTGAACTTGTACTGGAAATGCAAACTAACAGTAAATTTTGTAGGTACTGAACTATTATGATGATAGGAAGCAGTTTAATAAAAAGAACACTTTAATAAGAATATTAATACATATCTAACTGAAAGTTTTAGCCAGAGATTCGTCACCAAAAACGCCCCAGAATCACAATTCATTTTTAATGCTCTATTATCTTATCCATGTTTCTGTACTCAACATCAGTTCTAACAAATCAGCACTTTGAAGTGACATGACAAAAGTGCTTGAGATTAAGCTAATGAAATACAATCCCACAAATCACATTTTTAACAGAACAATAATCAGTGTTGAGGCATTAGTATGACTTGCTTTCTCTCTTTGAACAAGTATACGATTGCATAAAAGTACCAAGAAAATATTATCTGATTTACAGCCTGTACTGCTGTAATTGGGAATGTCCATGCAGACAACCTGCAGTTAAAATCTGGCCATATTACTCAATTTAATGATAGCTGCACATCTTAGGATGTCAATGTATGTAGAGACACATTCCCACTAAGTCAGAAGTACTGCCAAAATCTACACAGTCTCCTTTATTTCATCTTTATGTATTTTAATATCTTTGTCCTTCTCTATTTTTTTCACTCAAACTGATTGAACTTAATGCCATACACATTTGGAGCAGAAGCAAAAATGAAAACATGCAAATTTTATGAAGATCGGCCCATTTTTTTAAAAGAAGGATCGATTTTGAAAAGCTGGAAGAAATCTCCAAATTCACAGGTGTTTTAGTATTCTTCATATTCTTAAAATATGGCATGTGCAATACATTCAAGGTATGCTGTATAAATGAACTTGAATTGCGGCAGCTGAAAAAAACCCCATTACACTAGATCAAAGAAAGTAATTATTTTGCTTTCTACTTAAAAGAACAAAAGCTTGTTAATTTTTCTGTGAGAAACAATACCCACTTTTAATCATATGTATATTAGCATTATCAAAATTAATATAAACCTCGCTAAGTTTTTCAAAATGCTCTTCCTGATACAGTGATTTTAACCATAATACTTTACTGCATTAAATCTCATTATATCAAGACTTACATAAGTAATATAGGTGAAGTATCATAAATCTACAAAAGAGGCTCCAAAACAATTAATAGCTATTACAATATCAATCATCATTGGTGGTTTTTACTTTCATCTTGCCTTCTAGTTAGCTGTCTTCCTTACACTGTCAGTTTAGTTAGAATATTTCACCTACACCTCACAATATGTCAAAAGGAAGTAGACTCATGCTGTGAAAAGCTGGTAATTTTATTGGGTTCCTCTACCTTTAAAAAATCTGTTACTTGGCCAAGTCTGGTTTCTGAGATCCTTTTTTGNNNTGGTTTCTGAGCTTCTTTTTTGCAGGGAAATTGAGGCAAACATTTTTATGTGGCCTACGGTGTCTGCTCACAAGAAGAAGAATTTATATACACAAGGATCATTAGTGCAGGGTTGCACCCATTAGGATATAATAACCGTCAGCTAGGACAAAAAACAGATCAGCATCACGCATTTAAACTAACAGGCACACATAAAAATACTTGCCAACCACATTTCCCATACTAAGAGCATTGCTTTGAATATAAACTTACACCAAAGGTTTTTAACATATTCACTTTTAAAAAATGAATGTAACAGAGTTGCTGTTGCACTAATTTTTCACACTCCGATCCCTTCAAAAATGCAAACCAAAGAAAAGCTGAGAATTTAAAGCATACTGGGTGCAGACTGCATACAACTTTAGAACTTAGAGGGTAAGTCTGAAAGATACACTTACCTCCTTAGCAAGCTTAAATACCAACAGTCTTAAAGGTGACACTGATATACAGCCTCACTCTTACTAAACACATTTTGGCTTGGTATGACAATTAGACTATGAAATATGAAGAAATCACCTTACCTGGTCTCTAGTAATAATAACACTCCCTCCGCCCCTATTATTTATATAAAAAGAGCTTGCCAAAGGTACACGTTTTTGACCTGGAAGTACTCAACTGTTTAAGGTACTACATTTTATTGAGTAAAGCTTGATTTCATGGCAAGATGCAGCCCATCACTGGGAAAGTTAAATTAAATTTTGACCAACCTGGTCAATTAGACAATNTCATGTAACAGAAAAAAAAAACAGACTCAACAAAGAAGCACTATGGGCATAATGTAGGTTTAGAAGACTAGAAAAGCTCAGCACCTACAAGAAGTCATGATTAAAAGACTTTGGCACTAATGTTAACCCACTCACATCATGCTGGATGCCTAAGGCAGATTCATAGATATGCATGTTATGAATTTTCGCAAAAAAGAGAAAATTGTTGAATTCTGAAGAAAATAGTTTCACAACTTCTGATATGGATTTGCAGCTATCTCTATACTTCATGCATAGTGTACAGTATATATAGAATGCATACATGTAATATTCTGTGTAGGTAGAAAAGTCACCCAACTTTGAAACAAGTTTTTAAACCTTTATAATCCATACTTCCACTCTGAAAAAATATTTCAGTTCAAACCCCATAAAACTCCTTTCACATAGTGCAAGAAATATTCCAAAGCATTTCTCTTTACCCAGTAGTATTTCCAAAATATAATAGAGAAAGCAACTGTGAAACTATTTGTGTTGCATGGCATGGCAAAAACACAAACTGGAATTCAGAAATTCTGAGCACTCAAAATTCTGAACACTAGAAATTCTGCAGATTAGAGTTGTGTTGGAGTAGTTTGCCTTAAGTATATAAAACACAGTCTCTAACATGCTAAGAAAAGTGCCTGGTAAACAGTGATACTGGTCTCTAAAGTTTATATGTGCCATAAACCATAAACTGCACTAAGAAAATGCAGCCTATGTATGTAACTTCTATGGTCTCTCAGAAGAAGAAGACCACACCGCAAACACAGGATCTTTGGAAGTATAATACTGAATTATAATGGTCATTAGACTGATCATCACTCTGGTTGAGTTAATCTTCAGTTCACATTCCTCCAATTATTTACTCCAGTATGTTGGCAATAAAGGGCAAATTATGAATTTGAAGCAAACCAGCCAGACACTTTTCAGCTGGTTGACTGACATTGTACAGTAGTATCATAGCTGTGTTTTTTCTGGAAAGTATATTCCCTCCTAGACATAAAAAAATTTGATGCAGAATGGCATGATAATTCTTTGCATTGCTCACCATCAGAATGTCATTACTGTGACACTATAATAAAAATATATTCCACTACTGGGGAGTGACAAAAAACACCACAAAAATAATGAAGGTGAATCTACAAAAGCAGACGGTATGATCTAGGCTTTTAAAAAAATTCCACTCTAATCTATCCCATCTAAGTATGATGAAATACATTTCTCTAATATTTTCAAAGCTTTATATGCCTCTGCATAGATAATTTACAGGGCTAGTGAACACAAGAATGTTCCAAATGTCCAATAAACATACAAGGTTCCCATATGTGCTGTTACCGTTTGGCCAGTGCTAGTCTGAGTTAATAAATAGAGTCTCAGATATTATATTTAATTGCTTAAAATCTAGGAAAAAAATACTATATTAGCATTAAGAAATGGTCTCAGTGCTAAAGGTCAGTGTTAAGTCCTCCTCTTCATCATACAGGCTACATTCTGCCAGCATTTCGTGCTGCAGTGCAGCTACTCTTGCTTTTGCTTTGGCAAATGTAGCAGCAAAGCCTGCAGTTCTTCGGTGTGGAGTAATACATCACTTCACTATCTCAAAGAGTACAATAAGCTATAAAGCGGGAATCTGGTGTGATCTACTGCTTCTCATAGATTTAGTTCCATGCAAAATATACCAGCAGACTATCTAGTTAATATGTCCTGATGGAAATAGGGCTTTTAGTGAAACATTTCCAGCAATGTACTGAAGCAGAACTTCTGATGCCCTACAATTTTAGTGGTAAAATGCAGGTACTGTGGAGGTAGGGATTTAGAAGAATCACTTCTTTAAACATAGGCATCTACATTTTATCTACATCCCGTTTTCTCAAACCAAAAGTTTTTTTTACCTGGGCTTCCCCACAATTTTGCCTGCTGAATAAATTTCTCAGTAGCTCATAGAAAGCTGTAACAGATGACGTACACTACAGAAAACAGTAGTATTATGTATCTTCCAGTACACTGCTACTGTTAGCTACTATACTGGAACTGTCTCAGTGAGTGGAACACTGCTCCGTGAAAAGTTGGGACAAGGACCCATAGAGGGTTTTCATATACAGTTATAATTAGCATTTCCCACTACAAACAGAACTGAGACACCTCACCGTGGAGCAAGTTGAAAAATTTCAACAGCAAAGCCACACAAATAGTCTTCAGCCACAAGTTTGTCCCTGAAGCTGTAATATTTCAGCTTAACAATGACAGAAAAAGACAGAAGTAGATTGATATGAAACGGAGATTACTTTTCTAAGTAAAGACACTGTTAAAGCATGTCCCTTACCTAACAATTGATCTCCACTATTCCTCATCTCTTCTTTTTAAAAGTTTTAAAAAACACAGAGAAGCAGCCTTAAAAATAATCACAAACCTATACATAATTTGATTATTTGTCTTTTCAGTATAAAGATCCTATATAACATACGGAGTCAGTTAGATTTTCTGCCTGTGTCTTCTGCTCAGGAAATGAATAGTATTAATATTGGTCTAACCAAAACCTGTACCAGAATCACCACTGTTCTCAGAACATTGCGGCACCTAGGATTTGTTCTCCTCTCCCACCTATCAAAAAGCTACCAGGACAAGTGCAGCATGACAATGACAACTTTTCCTCTGCATCATATAATCCCAACACTACCCAAAATAATTATTCAGTTTTACATTGTCTTCTCCCCAGACTGCACTCAGATACAGCATGAATTTAAACTTATCTGCAAAGGATGAACTCCCTCTCTCAAACAAATGTGTGTGGGAGATTCCTGTCCTGAAGTGTGGTAGCTGGCTCATTACCAAATGTAAACCAAAGCATCTGAGTGCCAGATATGGTCCACTTGTGTGTTTTGCACTGCTGTTATCTACAGAATATGTTGTGAAGCTATGTACTTTAATTAGGATAATCCTATAGATGCAAAAATCTCACACTATTTTCAAGAACGGTGTAATTTGCCATGTCTTTTTTGTTTTGTCTTCTCCACAATTTTTCATGCATCTGTATGTACAGTGCAGGTAATTTGAGTTTTCCTCTGTATTTTAGTAACTGCTACTTAAGGTACAGTAAGCAGTACACTATACATAGGCAGTAAATTCATTTGTAATATATTTTCAACAAACATGGTAAGGAAAACTTGAAACAATTTTTTTTGTCCATTTTTTACTTTCTTTTGCTTCAAGTTTTTCCATTCTTTGTTTTAAGTGGTCAAAGACCATTATCTTTTCCCTGTTTTTCATGTACTGAATTACACCATGGAAATTGGCTTGAAAAAAGAACTGAGTGCTTAATTTGCATGTTTCTTACAGGTAGCTCTTTGTAACTTCACTTTCTACAAAAACAGCCGCAGTATTTGGCATTCATGACCCAATGATCACACACATTTTTGGTTAGGTGTTGTCATGAGCCGTTTGGCCTATTATGAATCTTTTTCATCCAGTGCATTGACTATAGTAGTCTTTAAATAATTTTTATGCTGATAGGCAGGATTGCACACAGATTTAAATTACCTGGGATATACTATGGGATAAACACACACCAGAAGAGGAACAAGGTAATTCTATTGTTGTCTTCATATTAGTACGCATTTCTAAAGGTTCCCTCTACAGAACAGTGTTTTCCCTGAGTCTTGTGAACTGTTTTTTTTTCCCTAGATAGCCTCTGAACACAGATTTTAATTAAAATCACTCATCCTGCTTTATTAATTCTCTTTTTAAAGTTCCACTAACATACTTCCAAATCCTGTTTGTAACTCCTAGCTGTTTCCATAAGCAGGTCACAGCATACCCTAATGCTGCATTGAGCAACACATGTGGTGACAGGCCAGTCCTTTGCTACCTCAGAGTAGAGAGGGTGATGAGTTATAAACTTTTCTTCAATGACAGCACTTGTTTTGCTGTCTCTCTTCTACCACCACTGTAATTTTCATTAAACTTGTAGGACTACATTAGCTATGTCTACAACTGCAAGTAGTGTACTTTTTAGAAATGGATTTGCAGACAGCAACAGCTGCAGCTGAGGATTCAGTGTTCACACTACACACATTTCAGGGAATTCTAACTATCTCTGATCTGATCCTGGGGTGTTTAAAGCCTGCTATAGGTGGAGACTGCTGGCGTGCTCCTAAAGCAAATATTCTCATTTAATTTAATTCTGAAGGATGTTTGTGCACTCTGAAACTGCTCTGCATTGCTTTGCAATGCAAACACAACAAAGGGGACAACTGGTAAATGTGATTCCAAAGTGAACTGCTGACTCAAGCTAAAAATGCTAATGTATACATACCCAAATATTTGAGTCATTATGTCCTCTTAAATTTGGTATAAATTGGCCAGAAGATTTCAAAAACTATAGAAGTAGAACAAACAACTGAGAGAGATAGAGATGTTCCATTTTAGTAGAACATCATGGCATGGAAAATAAAAAGTAATAAAACCGTCTCTGAAGATACTTAAGAATACTACCCAGTTTCCATAATACAGTTTAGATCCTATCCCTATGCTGCTGTAACTTCTGCCAGAAAAGTATTCAGACCTTTAGTAATAGCAGTTTTTTTCCATCTCATTCTGATACCTTTCACACAATACTGGCAGACATAAAGTTATTCCTTCTTTTCCTTATTCCCTTCCATCCCAGGAGACATCTGTAAGCCTTTCTGCTTTTAAAGTGCTAGATGCTCAAAGGCTCTTTTGAAATTAATAATAATCAATGCCAGCAGCATCTCAACACCCTACCCAGTATTCACATGTGATGGAGGGAAAACAATAGCAAAAAGGGAGACATCAACTTGAGTTCTTCCAGCAGTTGTTTTAAATGGTGAATATTTTCCTTTTCTTAATGTGAAAAAGAAATAAACAATATCCTTAAACAATATCTTTTTAAATCCAGAACATAAGCAGACTCTCAACTAATCCAGTGTTCTGAAAAATCCGTATTTCTCTGCAGTTATACCGGCAAACTTGAAAAAATGTCCACCAGTAATGGAATTAGCGCGCTGAGTAGTCCTACTCTTTGAAAAACGCCATCCAGTAATTTTCTTTCTGATTGTTACGTGGCAACATCACTTTGGAATGTACTTTTTATACTGCTAATGAAGAAAAATTTAAATATTATACAAATACTGATTGCATGTTTGAAGCCCTAAAGATTTATGTATAAGCCCTCCATTTAATTTTGTTGGTGGAGGACTTGCTTTAGAAAGGGAGAAATATGAAAACACCGAACTGCAAGTGAAATGCTAACTGGAATGGAACATAAGGATTTGTACCTAAATTCAATTCTGATTATTAGGTGAAACTTTTATACAGTGGAATATATTGTGGAATATAATATACAGTGGAATATAATTACCTTCTGATAGCTTAGAGGACTATATTCAAAGCACATTCCATAATGTAAGAAATTCTCTGATGGCTACAATAAAATATCTATGTAAGCACAATACATTAAGTGTAAGAAACACCTACCTTGTTGAATATCCTTCATCTCCAGGTGCAAACTCGATATTAAAATTCCTACAGTTTGAGACCGTTTTCCATCCAATAATTTGATAATCTAGAAAGATTGATGCAAAATTATCTGAGATCAAATGAACACTCTACAGAGGATTCATTCACTTTAACAACAGAAACTATTTTTGAATTTAATTCAGTACGTCTCCAAACATCAAACCTTTTATTAACTGAATATGGTTTTGGTAGTAATACCATCTTTATCTCTATACTCTGCACCTTAACAAACAGCTTATAAACATAAGACTGAATTACCACCCAGTCTAGTAAAAAACATCATTTCTTACTTGTAAAATACTATTAAGCAGGGAAAATAAAAGTCATATCAGATATTTATTCTGAAATATAGTTTCTTCCTCTTCTTAAGGTGAAATTTAAGAACTACTTAAAACACTGAGTACATCAAAAGTTGGTAAGTTTTCTGCTAGTTTACCTTTCAATGTGAACATGTTTATGTCTATTTTTTGAAAGAAGGATCAAGTCCTGACCAAGAGGAACTGAAGAATTGTCTTTTTATGTCCTCTCAACACTATTTCTGGAAGACTAGGCACTACTGAAAGTATTTCTTTCACTCTTGTCTTGATGTGCTTATTCCACACTGTTGACACTTCACAGGGATTTGAGGATTTTGTTCACATTATGCGTAACAGACACTTGATAGTACAATATAGTGACATTCAGATTGTAATATTTTCGGGTGTCAGTTGGGGGAAAAGAACACAAAGGAGGAAGGGAAACCTTAAAGAAGTTATTTTGGCTAGTTGAAACTAGTGATAATGACATGGATCAATCCATAAATAAAGAAAAGTAAACCATCAGAATTTCAGAAGTGTAGTTCAGATATTAGAAATGTCAAAAACAAATTTCTCACAATGTCTGGACCATTGGTATTTGCGATTCTGATTTATGTCATAAGGAAGATATGACAGAAGTACATCACAAAATGCAATACAGACACAAGTTCTTTAAAATAAGAAATGTCCAGATCCATGCAGTTGGCTTACTTCCTAGGGCTGAGGAACAAATATTATTAAAAATACTAACTCATATGCAAAATTAAAAACAATAGCTATATTTTCCATAAATTCAGATGTTATATTCTTATTATCTAAACAATATTTGATCTACATCTCTCAAAATTTAATATTTTTGTTACACTAATATTTGGATATTTAACAATATTAAAAACTTTAAATAATTGTTATCCCTTACTCTGTTATATTTTTATAGATGCTCACGATAGAGACAATTAACTGACAAAATCTATACTAACTCATACAAATGTTTCCTATCTTTTATATGATTTACGAATATTTAACTGTGCAACTATGTAGTCATTCACCTATATGAAAGTAGATTTGTTGACAAATACAGGAAAAAGCGAAATGATAGTGAAATTTTCACCCGAAAATGTAAAGTTAGTTCTTATTTATAACATGGTGGAACATACACTGTGTTCAACAAAGACTTGACAGATATTTTATGTCACTCTTTCAGGGACTCAAATTTTAATCAACCTAAAGTAGATGTTGCACAATTTTTGCCAAAATTTGAAACTAATTTTATCCTGAGAGACTTCTCTGCCTATATGTATGGCATGTTTAAGAAAGTAATAAAAGAGTTTTCTTCAAATGACAAAGAATTCCAGTTCTTTATCAGCTGAGTACACAAGCAGACAAGATGATTTGTCTACAAGTTACTTTAAATGGACACTGTAGCATCACATCTGTTGACTGAGCAAATGTAAGTAACTGCCTGGTTTATCATGGTCAGTTCTGAAGCTTACGTGAATTTGCTGAACTCCGCAGCACATTAACTTCTTACAGGGATAATTACAGGCTTGAGTAGTATGCAATTTGTATAGCATTCACTGACCTCCAAGTTGACCTTGTTCAGGGCAAATTCATAGGTTGTCATAAACCCCATTAGACATGCCTAGTTTGAGGCAAAACCTTTCCAGACTATAGCTGTTGTAGACAATATGACATTTGAAATCATTCTATTGAAGTATTTTTAAGTGCTAATATATTCTCCAAATAGGATCAAACTACCTCACATTGCTAAGCAAGACTTCCTCCTTAAAAGAAAAAAGAAAAAGTAAAAAAAAAGAAGACACTATGTAATTTTAAAAGCTAAACCAGAAATTCATGGTTTAAAATGGCAACTGACTGTATGTTCACATACATTTTAGACAAATGTACAGATGGTCACAATTACCAGGCATTAAACTAGATGCAGACTACCTGAAATGGCTTCACCCAAGTAACTGAAGGCTAATACTTTATTCATTAGGGAGCAAAAGTGCAGGACCAAGACAACAGAATAGTTCAAATTGGGCATAAAACTACTCCAAACCCATATTTATAATGTTAAGTATTATACAGGAGTTCTGTCACAGATTTTTAGAACCAATGTGCAACTTGAAAGATATTGCAACTAAATATATAATCAGTAGTAAAACAGAGAAGAAACTTTCAAAGATACTAATTTTGTCCCAAATTATGGCTCTTTGGGGAAGGTCACTGAGAAGGAATTAAATATGTGCATGACTTCCAAATAGAAAGGAGACACAAAAAAGTCAACACTTTTTCAATTCAATAAAAACATAAGGCAAACAAAAGGAAAGATTGTAAAGACTGCACTGAACTATGTAGTCTATAGTTTAAAAAGACAAATCATGGATCACCTCTCAGCATACTGGGACCTGCTTGTAGCTGGCAGTGACAGGTAAGCAGCTAAAATGCAGCTGATGCCAGCTGATGCTGCTATGCCAGCTGGTGGGGTTTGCCAGCTGCCTTCTGCGTCTCCAGACTGTGAATGTATTGTTGTAATGGATGCAGCATCCTCTGGCTTAGTGACAAAATTGTGACTGCTGCTGATAATTCATTTACTTCACTGATCCATAACATTATTTGCTCTATGTGGTTTTTCCCCAACTATTTTTTAATGTTACTAAGTTAGTTGATTTGCTGTACACAAGTGTTCTACCCACATATTTCAAATATTTACCATCTAATTTAAAAGTGAAGATATACTGAAGCTTGAATACATTCGCAAATTATTCTGCCATTTCCATTAAAAAGTGTTTCTCAATATAGTCAGAAATGTATTTCATTAAATCCTATAAAACAGACTTCACTGTTTTGTCTAACTGCAATGTCTACATTCTGTCCAGGACACTTACTGGTGCTGAAATCTGAAGAGATTCAGTTTACTTTAGTGATTAGAAGCTAAATCTCTTCCTGGTGGTGCATGGATTCTTTCCATAATATTTAAATTTACTGAGAGAAGCCATAAGCTAAAGAGCTGTCCTGCATATTGCAGTGTTTTTCCCTCCACTCCCACTCATTAACCTTTATGGTGAGTCAACAGCCTGGGCCCATAAGTAAACTGCTGAAACCCTGTTCAAACAGAAGAGTATCGTGCACAAGAACCCAAAGTATGCCCTTCAAGCCATTCTACAGAAATACACCAAGAGTTACCAGTGAAATTTCAGGAGCTTAAGACTAGACATTATCTCTACTATTCCTATTCAAAGGAGAGCCAAGTTTAACTCTTTTCTATTTAACATGGACGAACCATAGTTTTTTATTTTTAAAATATTTTAGGAGACAGAATTCTATTCACAATTTCATTACCTTAAAAACCCCACTATCTTTAGTCTTTTGAGAAAGGACACACAAACAGAAATACTTCAGGCTAAAATAGGAGGTATGAAACGAGCTAGTAAGAAACTTATTTCAATATTGTTATTCCTATCAAAACCGTAAAAACTAGATGAAGCCACGAAATAGATATTTATTCCCTATGGATACTTTCTGTATTTTACATGACTGCAGAGCTTTGTGATAAACCAGCAAATGTCAGTCATTTTTCTCAGCACAGCAGAAAATATAAAAAGAAAGTGAGAGTGCCTCGGAGGAGCATGCACCAGCATTTCACTACTTCTGCTTTAGCTTGAACACTGTTTATTATCTTATGCAGACAGCTGAAGACAATCATTGTGTTTCAGCGCTGCAAAGCTTCCAACATTTTCTGCAATATCTGCCCTTCTTGCAGAAACAAAAAATTCATTAATTGTAATTCCTCACTTAGTTAGATGGACAAAAAGCTTGCTGACAGACATATCCCTTTCAGTTTAAAAAAATGCAATTCACTCAAAATATTGACACTCTTCTTAAATGAGAACACATGTTAATAATTATGTGAAGTCTGTTAGAGATAATAGACAACAGAAAAGCCATTATCTTTAATGTCCTCCTGCGTCTTTGAAATGATAATCATTGCACTAAAGGACCAAAAATGATTGATGGACTTTCATTTGGAGCATACACCTGACATAAATTACTTGACATTTACTCTTTTTTTTTTTTTGTAAGATGAAGACAGAGTGGCATCACAAACATCCAACTATCCTGTTTCTTGAAAAAGTATAGAAAATACTTGAGTTTTTGAGGATAAATTACTAACAAGTGCTCAAATATATTGGAAAAACTAATGCAACTTCAAAATATGTGCTAAGTCCAGCAATGGAGCTACAGAATGCACATGGAATAAATCGCAGCAAAGGAATGTTCTTTTCTAAACAACCTTTTTTTCAGGATTACAGAGTATCATAGCTTAATACATAATGAATCATGTCTTTTATTTCGTTCCAAAATATATGTCCTAAACCTGCCTTTCTTCTATTGGGTAGTACAAGAATTTTGGTTCTGCGAATTTAACAGGAAAAGGGCTTGAAAACAATTACGTGTGTCTATCAGCTTAAAAATTTGCATGGATATGTACAGACAAGAAATGTTAACATGGAGTGAGTGAAAGGAGACGTGTCTGCATGTAATACTTCATTTTATTGGTTCATTTTATTTTCCAGAAAAATAGGTTACAGTTTTAATGATAATTGTTTCCAGGTTTAATTTTTTCGTAAGTAGCTATGGACCTTAATGGTACTGTACTGAATCTACTTACAATTGAACATTTTTGGTGCATATCTTTTCATACTTGAAGTCTAAAGTCTAAATGTCCAACAGAATCAATACTTAAACTGAAGTTTTGAACTAAAACAAACCGGTTTATCTAGCCCTTCTTCCTCATTTCCAAGAAGCTGTAACATCTTAGAAATACTGAAAATGGGACCACCTACAAGCATTTGAAAAAGCTTAACTAAAGACCCCAACACTTTACATGGCATAAACAGTTTCAGATCTAATGGATATTATCAAGCTGCACCATACCAGTAACTTACATATTCAGATTACGCTAATTGAATTAGCCAAAATCAGAGATATTTGATTCACACTCAAGTGCTAATGAACTTTTGTTTTTTCCAGTGATTTCAAATTCAATCACTTCAGAACTATATCGTGAAATAAATCCCATTCCTTCTACATATTATTTATCTACCGAGACTCTCTGGGAAAGTCAGCAATCGTCTCTTTTCCATTTTATGCACCTGTGAAAAATCATTTCATTGCATTACCTCATATAAGATTATAATGCATTTAGTCTTAATCTTAAACAACATTTTTATGAGAGAATTCTATTTTTAATATTTTAATATATTGCACACTATTTTTCTCTAATATTGTGACATAACTAATGTAATCACTTAGCTAGTAAATTCTCCTAACCAAAAAAGACAAATTCTGCTCTGAAGACAATATCTAAAAATCCAGAATACTAACTTTTCTCATTATCTACATAATACTGTAGAACTTTGAATAAAAGGTTGCATATATGTAGAGAAGATAAATGCACAAGAACCGAAGTTTCTTGCATTATTTCAGAGGATGTAGAGTTGGAAAAAAAATATCAAAGTTCTTCCAAAGCTGCTGAATTTTCCAAAGGGGTGCACGATCAAGGGAACATGAGCAGCCAGATACCTTGCAGAGCTTCTAAACACAGATAAGCATTACCATAACAAACTCCAAGTATATATCAGTATATTAGAAAGGTACATCTGACCTTCATTTAACTTGTATTATGTTTACATTGTACCACTATTCAAGTGAATATATTTTTCCAAAATGAGTTATTTTATTTCCAAAAATAAATACAATCACCTATGAAGTCCTTCAAGAAGTTATACTACCATTGCTACTGGAAGGTTCTTAATTTCGCTTCTTTTCCCCCACATACTTTTTAGAAGCTCTAGAAGTCAGCGTAACTCAGTAAGCCATTTGTTGTTGAGAATCATGTCATGAAACTGCTTCATCTCTTGAAAAAAGGATAGCCAGCTGTTTCCATCCACAGGACGAGGGTCAGAAACTGGACTTTATGCCTTTCACTGATTAACAGTGTCAAGATGTTGAAAAAGTACTCATAGAATGTCCTCCATAGCAATTCTGCACTTTGGGACAGTATCAAATATATGTGTATCATTCTAAACAAGCTTTCCTAAAGATCTCTCATTAGAGACACACAATTTCCCTTGCCAAAAGTGTTCTGGATTCATTTGGTACCCTTACTCTTAGAAAGCTTTTCATAATTTTTCTTTGCAGCAGCTGCATGCACTTGGTAACACTTACTGTGTATCCCCATCAACCTTCTCCTTTCTAGATGGAACAATCACAATAATTCAACTCTTTTCTCACAGACTACTTTCATGCTTTTCATCATTCTCCCTCTTCTTGACTCTTTACAGGTATCAAACTTATTAAATGAAGGACTGCAGTGCCTAAATCTAGATGCAGCTCTTAACTGACATATGGCTGAGTATCGTGTCCTGCAGGCAATACTTCTACTGATCTATGAGAGCTGTTTTAACTTTTAGTAGTGCCACAATTTGACAATTCATGTTCCTCTTGTGAGCCATTCATTATAATGGCAAGACCCTTTTTGCTAAACTATTACTCAGTCAGCCAGTTGTACCCCATCTTATTTTTTAGGTAGCTGAATATCCTTAACTATATTAACCTTGTGGTTAACTGCATTAGCTTTGTACTTATCCTGGTCTTTCAGACCATATCCCAGATAGAAGAAAGCGCTCTGGAGGGTCTACTTCAGTACATTTGAAGCCTCTTGCAAATACGTGGTAGCTGCAGAGTTAGTATCTGAGTAATAAAGTGAAAATACCAGGGTAACCACAACAACCATAGAGGCCCACAGAGTCCTCAGTGTATTCTTCCGTTTGACACTGAGCATATATATATGTATATGTATGAATATAAATATTGTCTATATTATAAATATTTACTTTGGAAATTATACATTATATTGTAATTACATTATTTATATAAGTACGTATATAGTATTAATACAGACTCCGTTTTCCTTCTGCACATAACCTGACAAATGGTACTGGAAATCAGACCATCTGTTCTATTTATATAGAATTCCAGAATCACAGAACCAGCTAGGTTGGAAAAGACCTCTGAGATCACTGAGTCCAACTAATGACTGAACATCACCTTGTCAAGTAGCCCATGGCACTCAGAGCCAAGTCCTGTCCTTCCTTAAACACCTCCAGGCATGGTCAATCCACCACCTCCCTGGGCAGCCCATTCCAATGCCTAATCACCCCTTCCGTGCTGGAATTCCTCCTAATGTCCACCCTAAGCCTCCCCTGGTGTGGCTTATAACATTTAGATATTTCTGGATGCAAATGGCAGATGTCTACCAGCTGTAAGCAAAAAAAAAAGCATATCTTACCATGAATTTTTTAATCTGTGTTGCCATAAGTTGCCTACTATGTGGACAAATGGATAAGGATAGAAAAAAGTGAAAATTCTACAGAATTTCCACAAAAGCATTCATTTCATGGCATAATCATACAGATTATTCCAACCAATTTCACAAAACTAACAATTCTGAGGATAAACTGAACAATATTGCTTTATTTGGAACTTCAAGAGAAATGTAAACAAGTGGTAAAGATGTAATAATTCAACAGGCCACTAACTGTTAGTCTCTTCGATTTTATAAAGCCCAGTTAAATGAGAGACAATTCTCCTCTAATTCAAAAGATAAAATCTTGCTTCCAATTGCATAAGGAACTTGATTGTGAGGCACTGATGTAATTCTCATTCAAGAAGTAAAGTATTAGATAATCATGTTTTAATAAGCCGTCCTGACCAATCTATTGCTCTGCAATTTTCCTAAATAAAAATAAAGGAGGCTGAATTTAGTTTGTACAAAATGGCATGAAATAGGGCATAGTTTGTGCAAAGAAGAGATTTAATGCAGTGAATGGGTCAGCCCAAAAATGTATCGTTATATAAAATAGCTTAAGTATTCCAAACACAAATGACAACTCCAGATTATGTCGCTGTACCCATATCCTGTTCTGGAAGGCCTTTTTATAGCACATGAAAAAGGAATTTACAAATAAATACAAAATGACACAGCATCAGCTGAAAATTGCAATATACGATAAGCCTCATAAGATTCATTAAGTGTTTCTTAATGTCTGAAGAAAGCATCTTTAATCAGACTATACAATTCCATACGTTGTGACACTTGCACCATTTTTAAGACTAGACAAGCATAAATTTCTGTACAGAAGCAAAGAAAAAGGCTGTTGCTAAAACCCTAGTTGATAGATATAATTGTCAGAAAAAAGGCAAGAAAGGTTGAGAACCAAGAAAAAGCATGAGAACCAGAAATGAAGCCAGCAGAACAGACAGCTTTATACTGAGCTACAGGAGCTCTCTGTTGCTATCTACTAATAAAACCCTCCTGTAACTAAATAAAATGCTTCTCTACCACTGTATCGCTTGCTGCCCACCAAGAGTGATGCACTGGAGCCAGCCAGCCAGCAAACATCTGGACTTTCAGAGAGGCAAAGACAACACAGGACCATCTAAGAGGGCCAACTACCTGTAAAAACATTCAGCTGCTACTATGAGTCATTTAACAGAGAAAGGTGAGAAGACATGACATACAAAAAGAAAAGCTTCTGTAAAGGAAAATTCTGTTTAAATTCTAAAAGCTGATTTATTTTTAAACTGATGAAATGAGGGAAAGTTTAGAACTGCTGACTCCAAGATCCTAAACTCTCATGGAAAGCCCATGGTTTGTAACGCCATGATCATAATCTTATCAGGTAAGCAAACTAAAGACAGGGCAACAGACATTATTATTATCTCTTAGAAAATTTATTTTTTTTTCACACAGTACTTCAAAGGTACTTTTTGCATTTCATTAATTTCAGTAAATATATCCTTTTTCTTAAAATAGTAAGTTTACCTTTAGTAACAAAGCAGAATAATTCAAACAACAACAAAAATAAAGAAGATATCTTTGCAACAAAATACACTGGCTGCTCACAAAAAAATAGTACTTATTATTATACCATTATTTTTTGTAACTATTATCCGATTCAATTTTGGATAAAGCTAAGAGAGATCAGTAAAAAATCATGCTGCTCTAACAGGTAGGTTAGTTTACAAAGCAGCAAGGAAAAATAAAAATACCATTTCATCTTTCAAGATACAGGCTTAATTCTGTACCTGCTCTGCCGTAGCAGTTATTTCCTTGGGGTGTATTTACAAACGCCAGCATGGCCCCATTTTTCATTTTTTACTTATTGCATTGTATCAGTTTGAATTTTATAAATTCTATAGCCTTACTTACGCTTCTCATTAGCTACTGCATAAAGACACAATACAGGAAGTTTATGAGCAAAGATATTTTGAAAGATGTGATTGCACCAACTTGTATCTATGTATTTATGTTTCACACTCTTTGTAGTGTGAAATTGAAGGTAGCGGGCACAGCTCACAAGCAAAGGGCCCTCTTGTGGATCCAAGCAGGTAAAGTCCAGGAGATTTACGATACACTGTATGTTTAAATAGTTTCTGATATGTAACCACGCTGTTTTAGGAAAACAGTATCGATTATTATTCAGCCTAGAATTTTTCTGGAGGCCAATACTACTAATGCCATTTCTTTTTCCTGTCTGCACATCGCAATGGACAAGTACCAGCTCTCTCTGTAATGGATCACGTCTGAGGCAGAGAATATCTGCGCTACGGCAATGACACACGCCTTGCATGTAGCTTTGGCCATTAAAGACATCATCCGCCTGTCCCTTCCTGACACAACTCTTTAGCTATACTGGCAAAAAATGTTTTGGCTTTCCTTATTCAAAATGTCTCTTTAAACTTCATTTTTCCAGTAAAATTCATGTCAGTGGAAGAGAGGTTTGGTAGAGTAATTTAACGGCAAACCTTAATTATAAATCAGTTCAAAAGGTGCCAATGGCCTGAAATATTGGAACTTTCAGATACAAATTAGAACTTTCATTCAGTTCTCCTAGAAAATACTTTTTCTACTTCACTGGGATATGGAACTTTCACTATCAAAGGCAAGAAAACTTCCAAGATAAAAATCTTCCAAGGTAACATGCTTCTCAAGAAAGAATTGATTCATCAATTCCCGTATTTTACTTGTCTGTTCAGTCACAAAAGAACCCCAAGAAATTAAAAGGGAGTTTTTTCAAAATGAAAAACAAAACACATACATAAAAAACAAACAAACAAAGAAAAACCCCTAATAAATACCTTTTTAGCCTTTGTTTTTTTTTCGTACGTCTCTGATAATGGTTTTCTTTTTTCCTGAGTGATGTCTTTGGAGAATAAATATTCAAACTCAGTAGTGTCAAGTATATCAGGTTCTTCTAGTGATTCCCATAAAGTTGGCATAGCAGTTTTCCTATAAAGGGAGAGGTAATAATAAAATTTCCAAACATTTATGAAAAAACACAGTAGATGTAAGCCTAATAGATAAAAATCCACAACAGATTTGAACTCAAAGCAACACAAAGAGCGTTATTTCCCTCCAACTTACTCTTGCAAGCAGTCGAAATGTTTTGCTATTAGTTCTATTGGCTCTTAGTTTCAGCTATTTAGTCTGTGCCTGCTAGACTATCGAAATCCATTATTCAGACTGTACAGCTCTTTGTACAACTGCAGCTTGTGCAAATACATCTCAAGAGATTTCTGCCACTTCAAATAGGATTAGGAGTATTTCAACAGCAGCTTTTTCGAGAAATTCCCAGTAATCTATTTAGACCTATATAAATAAACAAAAAGCGAACAAACTTAATTCAAGCATACTTTAAGAGCATTCGGAGTAATTTGTTAGCTGCAGATGTTGTATGCTCATATTTATCCTTGTTGCAGTTCTGAGAAACTAGAGTAATTATGTGGCTTAGATGTTGGGAGACTAGCCAGTACTCTTCTCCATTCAACCAACTGTAAATTTTAAATGTGGATTATCTTTCCTTCTTTTTTTACATTCCAAGACGAGATTTAATTTTGGATCAGTGTGAAACTTGTTTAGACAATCCTCTAGTTTTATCTGGATTTGGGAAAATAGTACGTAGTGCTACAAAACATTGTACTTCGATTCTGAAAGGGCTTCATATCAAAATTTTAATGCTTCAGGAAAATACGTGGGACTCTTATCTGTTAATCAGTAAAAGGTGGAACCACTTCTTCCAGCAGATGTCACTAAAAGGCAGTGAAATTATTTGCAATTAAAAAAAGTTATGAAAATCACTATAAAATACAAATGGCTGATGTCACCAAATGTGTCAGATGTAATATGCAACAAAATGGAATATCTACCAATTCAATAAGAACCAAAATTAATTTTTGCTTTCAAATTTAGGACTTTTTTAATACTCAACTGTGTCTACTATCATGAAGGTTAAGGAATGCTTATTTTTTTCCATTAGCATCTACTGATGCAGCATATTCTGTGTCACAGGACACATTTAGAGTTCCACAGCTTCCCTCTCCCTGACATGTGCCATGGTGTCAGCAACACTGAGGAATGAAGGTTTTTTTCTGGCTCTGCAACAGGAAGTCCCAAAGAGCAACTGATCTGAGCCGCAAACTCTTGAAGACATTTCCAGTTCTCGCACAGGCCATGCGAATGATGGCCCATTACATCTGGTGACCAGGAGTTCATCAGAATGCTTAGACCTTATCTTGAAAAAGCTTGGTGAACCAGAAATATTTCAGAAAAAACCCTGTGATTTCAGTGAACCAATAGGAAGAATTACAGTAAGGTTTATTTATGGACCAACTATTTATTCACTATGAAACAATTATACACTAGAAATTTGGAGAAAGTAAAGCCAAAATGTTCAACTTTCCTGCTCCAAAATTTTTCAATGCTTTTAATTCTGAAAAACTGAACAAATACAACTGAAATTTTATTAATATCTTGTTCCTGTCAACTATTTTATATAAAATATTAACACCTTGCAATGCTTTATTATATCATGATAATGGCACTTTCTCATCAAAATAAATTCAGAGCTGTAGAGTAAAATAAAGCTCATATTTAAATACATTTAACTGCAATTATTTACTTTAACTGTGTTTAAATATAATAATAACATTAAAATATAAATAATAATTTTAACAAATATTTTATCTAGACTCATTATTATAACATAAACTATAATTTCTAATAATTCATAATACAATATATAATATAGTCACAGTATATATATATAATACTATATAATATACTGTGTGTATATATACTATAGCACATACAATGCACATAATTTTAACTGAAGCATAATATTTTAAAATAACTTCTTATGATCTGTTTCTAGACTTATAGAACTGATTCAATTTTTTGTTTAAAGCATATTAATTCCATGCCTCTACACTTACTTTGTTACACATTCCTAGACTGTTATCTTTTTGTTTTTAGGCCTTGAATAGTATACCTACCCTTGTACCATGACAACTGGAAGTAGCAACTCTTAAGTCCAAGTAAATATATTTTACCTGCTGTCTTGCAATTGTATCCGTGTCCAGTACAAAGGCTTCATGGGACAGCTGGGTTCAATGGCAGGTTTTCGAGGACCTTGGCTTGAAGATAAAGTGCTATTAAAAAAGAACCCAGGCCCAGGAGGTGGAAGAGGTGGAGGCAATTCAGATCCAGGCAGTGGTGGTGGAGCAGGGGGTCCCAGCCCTGGAAGCGGTGGTGGTGGCGGTGGTGCTTGAAAATTCCTACAGCCTTCAGAAAGTGGAGGTGGCAGTGGTGGACCAGGTACAAAGTGAGATGTCAGTGAATTCAGACCCATTGGCAAAGGTGGTGGTGGAGGAACTAAACCTGACAGTGAAGATTCAGGAAGTGGTGGTGGAGGAGGAGGTGGTGGTGGTGGTGGTGGTGGAGGAGGAGGCAGCATTTGTTTTGGTTGACAAGATAAGACACTTTCTGAAGACTGTACATTATAACTGTCCTTATTTTCACTTTGGGTAGAGATACTATGTGACAAGGAAGAAATATTCAGCTTTTTGGGTACTATTTGGTTATTTTTCACAGCTCTGTTATCTTCTTCACTAGGCTTTATGAAAGTTTCTCTGTCAGTCTGAATACATACATTTCGGTATGCCTTTGGTGGGTTATCGTCTTCAGTAGAAACACCAATATCCTTTGCTTTTTCGTTTCTTCTGTTTAATTTATTAGCAAGTTCATTTCTCAGATGTGCAATGGTTTCCTCAAGCTGAGCAGTTGATACAGCATGTTCTCCACGAATATGGAATACCCTGAGTTCAAACTGAGACTGCAGAGCAACAAGAAAAAAAAAACCCTTAGTGCAAATATTTTTCTGAAGTGTTTCTTTTCAAGTAATTAAAAATCTTCACACTTAGACTACGTTCTTGCATAAAGCATAGAGAGAAATACTTCACCTTCCCAGTTCAGAATGGCTTTACTGCAAGCTATTACATAATTTGACAATTGCTGCTCTTTGAAGAAATATAAGCAGGTGTGTTCCAACAAAACATATTTTATGATGAAATATCAAGAACATGAATTTGGGCAAATTCTATGTTGTACTTTGTCTTTTAGCAGACATCATTTTTTAATTGAATGCAATAATTTATGGTATACTATAGAAAAACTGTATTCAATCACATGATTTTATAGACTATTTCATAAATATGTCTCATATATATTTAACATGCTAGGAAGCAAAAGGTTAAACACAATGGAAGTCAAAATTCATTAAATGCAACATTAAATAAACAAAATAATTTCTCGGTCTACTAAGTGTTATCATCAATCAAATTCATAGAATCATAGAATCAACTGGTTGGAAGAGACCTCTGAGATCATCAAGTCCAACCCTTGATCCAACACCACTGTGATTAGTAGATCATGGCACCAAGTGCCACGTCCAGTCTCATCTTAAAAACCTGCAGGGATGGTGAATCCACCACCTCCCTGGGCAGCGCATTCCAATGCCTTATTACTCCCTCTATAAACAATTTCTTTCTAATATCCAACCTAAACCTCCATGGCAGAGCTTAAANCTCATGTTGAGCTTCCTGTCAATTAGTACCCCCAGGTCCCTTTCTGCCTGGCTGCTCTCCAGCCACTCTGTGCCCAGCCTGTAGCGCTGCATGGGGTTGTTGTGGCCAAAGTGCAGGACCCGGCACTAGGCCTTACTGAATTTCATCCCATTGGAATCAGCCCATCTCTCAAGTCCATCCCGGTCACTCTGCAGAGCCCTCCTGGCTTCCAGCAGGTCGACAGAGGTACATATAAACTCTTCAAGTTTATCTTTACTATTAGACTAGAACTTTATTTCTCCCAGATATGTTTTAATCTACAATTCAGGAAGCAAAATCTTAGAACTAAGAGCATCATGATGATTTCACTGAATAATTAAGGAAGGAATAAAATTTCCCCATCTTTCTTACCACATATCAGAAAGATACAAAATATTTGGTATAGAAATATCTCCTTTAAATAATGCAATACAATCCAGTATTACTATTCCAGATAATTAATTTCCTACAAGCTATTTTCTGTTATGCTATGATACTATCAGGCACCTGGCTGATGTTCTCTTGTTTCTTTGCATGATTCTTTCAGGACCCCTCTACAAAAGGAAGCCAAAATTTCAATGGAAGTGGTAACAAGCTTTCCCCAAATTCCTTCAGGCACAGAAACTGATACTTAAAACATTCCCACACAGTCCTTGTCAGAAGTGTCAACATAGGGCTCCCTACTTACCATTCTAACTTGAGTATTAGGTCAGAGTTCATAGTTTACAGAATCAACTAATATGCACCCAAGTCATACATGTATAATGTAAAATCTTGTGACTTTATACTGTACAACAAAGCTTCACTAGATATGCAAACAATATATATTATTTCTTACAGCAGTACGATCAGCTTTTATTCCAATCAACTTCTTAAGATAAAATCCAAAGTAAACAATCTGGAAATACTGGGTACAAAATGCTCCTTTCCTTAACTGGCAAGTGTAAAGCTAGGAAATCAAGTTTAAAGTTTTGCAAAGATAATGAAACAGACATCTGCATTGGAAACAACCCAATTCCTACTAATTTTATAGAAGAATTGGGACAAATGCATAAAACAGAAAAGATTTGTTTAGCTTTTTCTTTTCCTACCGTTAATCTATCATAGTTTGTTGTCACTCAGCTTTATTATTAGTTCAGTCCAACTATCACAAGATTTTCTGCCATTTGAATTGCTCCAGAGAAATCACCTTTCTCTTTAAACTTGGCATACTGATCCATAAATGAGGTAATGAAGTAAGTTTGCCTTAGGGAATTTAACTGAATTTTTATCATGGTATTTTGCTCCTATCGGACATCAAAAACTTCCCGACAGGACAATTTACTTTAAATGTTAGAGATTTTCCCAGCAGTAAATCTGAAGCCACCTTAAAAACACGCTGTAAAACAAGCGCAGCACAGTATCTAACAAAACTATTTATTACACTGAAATGGGCACAAAAGCAACTGGATTAGTACTGTAAGTCTTTACAAATACAGATCCTTAGTCTTTACAATATAAAATCGGTGGTTTAAACTCGAAATTGTATTTGAGGTGATAGTTTTTTGCTTTTTCTTGCTTTGCATTCTTTCATATTTTCAAAATTATTCTCTGTTAATAAAGAAAATTTACATAAACAAGAATAAAGCTAAAATTACTAAGCACAAAAAAGAAACGCAGGCTTAGAAAAAAGAAACATGGAATGTGTGTTGAATGTCTCACCAATGGAAAAGATCAGTCATATCCAAATGAGTGCAAGAAAAGAGTAGTAAGTAATAAACCAATTTTTAATTACTTATCAGCTAAAAATAAATCTTAATCACTGCAATATTAAGTAATATTGAAACCTTTTCAGCTTACATACCTGTGATAATACTTCCAAAAAAATTTCAAGAATATGTATATGAATATGTACTGGTTTTATAAATATAGACATAAATAATGCACACATACTCTTAATAAAGGTCTGCTTCCTGGCAAATATTTCTTAAAATGAGATGAAATGCTCGAAGATCATACAATGAATCAAATGGAGACACACATCATCGAATGTAATAGTTCGGTCACAGCTATTTTAAGCAGAATGAAATGGAAAAAAAAATTCAGCAGGAACCAAGATGTCTGAGGGAAAGAAGGTGTGGGAAAAAGGCTGGAGGGACAGAAGATATGAGAGGATGGCTGAAAAATAGTGCTTAGAAAGCCATCCTATGCATGAATGAACATAATTTATTTCTGAAGAAGGGTTGAAGATTTTGAAACCTCTTAAAATGCCTGTATAAATTTCTGTATAAAAAGGAAGACATCATGAAGAACAACGTGGGAGATGATGTTCCTTGAGTAAAATCAATTCACCAGAGCAAATGATCCCAGCTGACTCTCAGATCCCTTAAACACAGACATTTATACATAAGCTTAGAAGGCCTGTATTACTCTTCTCCCACAAAATTATGGATAAAAGAAAAGGTACCGCTAAACAAAACCCAAATCCAATCAACCAAACAAAAACCCTACAAAACCCCCAAAACAAACAAATAAAAAATCCTAGACCCTTAAAATACATGATATTGTCATGGTACAAAGAGGATTATGCAAATATTAAAAAATAATGATACATGGTAACCTGGAAAACATGAGGAGTGCTTGGAATGGCTTTCCAGCATCTTCCTGTCTTCTCCCCTTACACCCATTCCTCTGCCATGATTCCAGTGCTTCCTTTTGGCACCTACTAAGTGACTTGACCCAATACAGAGAGAAAAGGCATATTTTCTTAGACAATGGAAACAGCTCTGCCTTGATCCCATGAGACCCAGGAAATTATAAATTTCTTCAAAGGAAGATAAAGAAAAAAAATTGAATCAGTGTACCATACTGTCATCAACCATTAAAGTACGAGATGATAAATCATGTAATTAATCACAAAAGCAAAAAACTAAATCCTCTAATTCAGCATGTAACCTACAGGTTGTCTAAATGTCTTTGAAATGATAATGTGGATTGACACAGACAAATCTCAATAGCAATGTGACAGCTTTTCTCTGTGGTCTGACACATGAAAGATTAGTATCTCATTTAATACAATCTACACAGTCAATTAAACACAATCAACTGTATTCGTTGTGTTATTGCTTTACATAGTATGATTTTATGTGGACAAAAACTTTTTAACCATGATACAGAATTGCTCTGATATGAAAAATTGTAAAACACTTTGAATGTATGAATATGAAGAATGTAGAAATCTCTAAGCAACCTAAATGAAAATAAGCAGTTGCTGGTCCATTATTAGTCATGACTTATTTTCACCATCAAGGTTTAAAATAATCCTGAGAATTTTAACAGTAAAACACACACAAAAAATCTCTAGAACGCTGTTTAGAGCAAGCAATATGCAGAACTTCGTTTTGAAACTAGCAAGTTAACACTCCACTGCCAATGCATAATACTTTTTCGCTGGTGTTTACAGCGTAACTCTACTCTGAAAAGTGACTGTGTAAAAATGACACATATTTAATGAATGAAGCTATTCTAGGTATATCAGAGACAGACCTCTTCTTTAACTGAGAAACACACACTTTTACAAGCTTTTACTCTAATTACCGTGGAAAAACAACATATTAGGAAGAAAGTGAGCTGGATTTTATTCCCTTCTCTGACTTTTATACACTGATTGTTACATCTAATTAGTTACTTATGCCAAGCCATGAAAACGAAAAAAAATGGGAACAAAGAAGACACAAAGTATCTATGTATATAGTTTATAGAAGTGGACATGTTCGGGGAGGAGAGACATTTTAAAAAGGGGGAAAGAGAAAAGAAAAAAAAAGGTAAGAATTACTGAGTTGCTGATGAAAAGTGTTTTTACAGACTTCACAGCTTTATTCTCTTAATAGTATTTTGGCCATCAAAGAAGTGTGCATAGAAAAGAGAGGAAAAACAAATTTTTCACAGACAGCCTCTGACTTGTTTTTTTTCCATTCTAAGTAATTTCATCTTCATTTTTTGGAAGAGTTCATACTTTTTATTCTTGTATTGTGTTGACAAAGGAAAAGAAGTCCTTTTTTGTTAAATCTTTGTCCTTGAAAAAACATACATTTGTTTTAAATTTTAACAACAATCACAGATTTAGCAAAGGATTTCTCCACAGGAAAAAAAAAGCTAAACCCATGCCAATTTACACAAAAATCAAAATTCCTCTCAACAAATGTAACAGTTACATACAGTGTATCACCATTTTCAAGGTTATGCTGTACGGATTGTTCTTACAACTCACAGTTGATCATTCTCAAACACTCCCAGAACCATAAATATTTGTGCAGGCAATGTATATAGAGTCCAATTCTCTAATTTAAAAATATTAAACACATAATTTTGTAGAGGAAATGTAGCCAAACATGAAATTTGGCTGTAGGAAATTTGAAAATAACAGGTATACAGAACACTGTTTTGCTATGTACTTTCAAATATTTTATTATTTAACAATTACTGACATTTATGTAGTTGAGAAAGAAATGCAGTCTTGTAGCCAGCAACTTGGAAGCAAAAAATTATTGGCGTAGCACATAATTAAAATATACCTACTTACACTGCAACACAGAATTGTTTTTTAAATTACATATGTGTGATTTCTTATATATAGGCATACAAATGAATTAAAATTCATGTAACATTTTAAGCAGCAATTCACTTCAAGTTTGATAATTTAAATATTTAGTGTGAAAATATATAACATGTTTAAAAAAACCCATGTAAATGAACAAGTGAATGAGTGTGCAAGAAAGCAATATATTCACTACGAGATTTAAAGGCAATCTAAGGAAAAAATATTTTTGAGAAATGCATTTTCATACTCCATCTGCTGTTAGTTCTGCTGTTTTCTTACTCTTTGTTAGAAAAACTTCAAAACCAGCCATCTGCCCTTCTCTGAATACAAAAAATCAACGAGAAACTGAAGGTACTAACAGAATGATACCTGCCTTCTCTACTGAAAAAAAAATTCAAATCAAACATGTCATTTTTAAAGTGAGTGTTTAAATTAACATACTTTTACATTTTTTTGAATGTTTATGTTTGTAATATTCTTTCAATTCATTGTTCCAGTTTCGGTCAAAACTATTCTGGATATAGCCAGTAACACGTTCATGCCATTTCTGAATTAGTTTGCATTTGTAACACATTTTGAATACTTCTTTCATATAGATTCAGTCCTGCATACAAAGTTACAACATATTTATTAACATCTTCAGCTACTCTTCACTCTCCTCCCTCCTAGTATGTTTCCTTTCTCCTAATGTCAGTTGAATTACTCATTTGCTTTGTTCCCTTAACTCCCTTCCTACTGCTGTTTCCCTCATTTTCCCATTTCATCTTCCATGCTTATTCAACTGCATACTATACAGAAAATTTCTCACTGAAATTACTATATTCATTAAAGGCCTGTTGACATCCTTCACTTTTCCTGTATTAATATGAATTTATTCTTCTCCTAAATTAAATGCCATTCTTCAACAATTCGGTTCTTTACATATGCTCTGTGTCTTCCTCCTCTTTACCATTTTCCAGGAGTCACAATCTGTAATAGCCAGGATAACACTCTTCCAGTTGCAAAGCCTGTGTGCCTGGTCTCCAAGAACTGTCTGTCAAAAGATTTGCAAGCTTTTGGCCAGTGCATTTGTACATACTGAGTCTAGCAGGTCTAGGAAGACAATGAATAAGAAATAGCTGGGAGGTTTGTTTGTTTGGCTTCTTTGTCCTTCTTTTTTAACATATGTACCATGAGATAAAAAAAATAAATCTACAACTGGGACTTATTAAGTCTGCTGACAGTGAAATACAGTGGAAGCAGGAATTGAATCAGGCGCATGGTGTGACTCTTGGGGTGTCCTGTTCAGGGCCAGGAGTTGGACAAAATGACCCTGATGGGTCCCTTTGAACTCAGCATATTCTATGATTCTTTCTCATTAGTGCTAAGTTTTTGGTGACCACATAAGTGCAATGTAACAAACACACCTCCCTTTTACCACTATCTGAGGAGAATGAATAGCTATGCAAAGCAGATCTACACCACAAAGACACTACAGATGTTTTCAGAGTGGGACCATGCATTTCAAGAAACTATTCGGTATGAGATACAAGCCACCCCTAACATCGTGGACTGCACACAGTCCTACATTCTTCTAAGCTCCAGCATTTCCTCTTCCAGCTCTTTGTGGACCTTCAATTATCTCCTAACGCTCTGTGCTCTTTTCCATGTTCCTCAGAGAGTGATTTTCAGGTTGCCTTGAAGTTTTCTTTCCTCATCCTAATTGCTTTGTGTCTGCTATGTAAAGACTTCTGTCAAGTTACAATAATCTAGGGGTTTTTTCCTGCACATATATGTATTGTCCCTTCAGTCCTTTCCCTGTTAAGAACTATCATCCAACCACTCCAGATTACACCAATCAACTTATCTATACATAGCTTACAACAGATCATCTCTAGTTCTTTTTCTACAGCTGTCCTATATGCATGTCACTTTATTCAGATCAACACCCTTAATAAGGGCACATCCTTACCCCTCTCCGTAACTTCTAATCAATCAATTGGATAGAACCCTTGATGTGCCTTTGAAATTTCTTGGTAATCTCTCAGGATCCTTGAAACATTTTGAATACAAATGCAAGAAAAGGATCTCCAATAAGGTCCACTGTACTACACAGTATACTCCACATTTATGGATCCTATTGTTCACTTCAGCAGCTGGTAAGTGACATACTCTACTGTGGAGCCTCTGAGCCCGCAGAGAAATCTCACTGGAATCTAAATACTTCCTGTATCTGACATATATATCAAACAGAAAATTATGAATGCCTCGAATTCACTAACTTCTTACCATAGGTACATTTGCTAAGCAATATCCTTCCTTGAGATAAACGGTAAAAAAACTCCAAAAAATGAGACTAAATAGTACTTAATAAAGCCAACTGTTAACATGTGCTTAAAAGGTGATTTCAGACTATTAACAGTAGAGGATTTGGCATTTTATGTAGATTTAAAATGTTTGGTAGGTAACTTATAAAACCCCCACTAATACTAAAGTTTCTGTTCATTTGACTGAATGTTTTTTCAAATAATAAGCCCATATAAATATTCAACTGACAAAAACCAGTTTAAGCTTGCATGTATCTCAGGTAACAGTGAAACCCCGAGATGGGAATACCACACCCACTTGAATCTGCAAAAAAGTAGTGTACCTGTTATGCCATGAAAAAGGGAGTGATCCTTGCAGAAGACCATGTGTTGATTCTTCCTAAATATAAGCTCGCTTATGCTGGAAAAAATAAATCCTACATAATATGTAAAAGTGGGGTATCCAACTAAATTGAGACCTAGGCATAAATGTCTAGGAAAACTGGTATTTTTGTGGGCAATTTAATTGGCAAAATGTCTAAATATTGTTAAGCTCTGTTAAACATTTGAATTGTGCACAACGGAATGAGTCATTTCAGCATGCAACACACCAATAAATGTAAATGATATATTGCATATAATTTCTCTGAGGCAAAGCTAAAAAGTAAAAAGTTTTTTAAAACTTTTCTTGAACTGGGATCATGAACAATTAACATGCAAAATCCAAACATTTCTTTCCTATCACAAACTTGATAATTATGACCCTACTCTGCTTCTCACTTGTAGCTGCTACCTTAGTCTTAGGACAGCCTCAGTTACTATGACTGTATAGATACAAAAATGCTAATACCTATTCTTTGTGGTGGTGCTCAGAAGATTAAATGCAAGGAGAAAAAAACACCCAATATTGCTACTAAAATATTTTAAAAGACAGTACATAGAAATATAGACCAGTTATTAAAATTAAATGTTAATCACTTGTTTTGATGTTTATTTCTTTTAAATAAATGACGGTATTTCTCAACTGCCAGAGAAACTACATGAATCATTATTTTTACTGATACATATAATGGTTTGGAATGTCAAAGGTGAAAACAATGTAAAAAAAATGGCTGGGAACAAGTTGACGATGAAGTCTCAGTGACAAAAGCCACAGAGGCAGTATGGATCCAATAAGCAAACTGACTGTAGTAGAAAGCAAGTTGTCTCTGATCTTGGGAGAATGTTTTTGGACACCTAACAGCTTTTTTATTACTGTGGCTGATTAAAATGAAAAGCCCTACTACTAAAATGTTCTTTTTGATGAGTTTTTTTGCCATGAACTATAGACCTTGCAGTCCAGTGGGATACAAATCCTTTGATCCTGTGTAGTCACATAAATTCAAAGTCGTAAACCAACACTGAATTTGATTTTATTAGTGTGGCTGATGTTGCCAGAATTGTAATGCAACCTTGTTTTTCTTCTCTTTTCTTCCTTTTCTTTTGGGGAGCGGGTGGAAAGGAAAGGAGAGTTTACTGTCAACAATGTGTCATAGTGTAAATATCTAATTTCTTTGGCAACCAAACTGCAAGATTAAGCCATTATAATAAAGCTTTGTAACTACACAGGAGAACAATGATATATATCACATTTTGCTAAGTTGCAACCAATTATTTGGTTTAAGTAGAAGTCAAAGCAAAAAGCATTATTAGTAGAAAACAGTAACCAAAGGTGAAGTTACATACCTGCAGGAGTATAACAGGCAGCAATTCATACTACTTCTCAATGGGAAATATTCAGTATTCAGTATTAGTATGAGAATAATGAAAAAATAAACCTAGACTTCTAGAAATCAACGATTTTCATTCTCCATGATGAACATTATTTTATCTAAAAGTTCTAAGAATTTTTAGAGATGACTAACCAACAATATATGGAAAGTCCCACATGTGCAACAGAAAGGTTTTGCACTGTAGCAAGCCATTCACTTCCTACCTATAGGGGGAAATCATGTTCTGAGGCCTTTTTGACACCAGATATCAAAAAAAACCCAACAGAGGTTTAATTTTACTTCAGAAAACATAATCACCTAAAAGATTAATCCTCTGATGCTTACAATTATCACATTCCTCATGTGATACAGAGAGGGACTTCAGCATGTCAAAACAAGTGTATTGCTTGGGGAAAGTCCTTCCTTCAACATAAAATATATTATACTACAGAAAATACTACCTCTGTAGCAAAGGAAATTAAGGCAGAGGTTGATTTCATATTCAGCTTTGCATTCAAAACCCAACAGTTTCCATTGCATACATACTTTCTATGAAAGGGAAAAAAAACCCCCAAGCAAACTATTACTTTCCTCACAACTTCATTAGAGAAAAGATTTTTTTCATATTGACAATATAATACCTCAATTACAATAATTAAAGAGAAAATGCAGAGATACCCACCACACCAGCTTATTTTTTATGACTTCTATCTTAGTTTTACCAGGAAGCTTCCAGTTCTGCAGATATCACCATGAACTTAGTGGTAAAACCAAAAGACAGTTGATATTCTTTAAGTACTCACCAGGCAGGCAACATTTAGAAGAAAATCCAGCACTGTGTTTATAACTAGTCTTCTTTCTAACTTTGTAGGGATGTTTATGCTACACTTAGCAGATAAAGATAGTTGTACACTTATCTAAGGTAAAGCTCATGAACTCCAGAGATTCCACATGGATAAACAGAAGCACAACATTAATTATGGAAATTAGTCTGTATTTGTGTAAAATATATACCTACTTTAACTTTTACTACATGCTAATTGTACATCATCACACTATTCTAGACATTCTCATAACGGAATCTGAAGAAAATATTGCATATGCAAAAATGTCTTAAGAAAATCACCCTTAGTCCATTACTCAAATAGGAACAACCAGAACAACCTCAATTTTATCCCTCTCGATCAAGTTTCCACGTAGTGCAGCTACACAGAAACTTTGTCTTTGAAAGAACCAGTACTTCATTCAGTGAACATGATGGGAGTTACTCCAGACAAAAGTTAAAAACTGTATCAAGAAAAAGCAGCAAGATTTTAAAACTTCTGCATTGTGTGTGCTGAAGCTGAAAGATATAACAACAAACCATTGACCCTCAGGAAGAGGGTATGGTAGTATGGTAGTAAAAGCATGATAATGGAAGACATGGAAAAGCAGATTCCACACTTTCCCAACTGCAAAGTGCAAGATGAGTTACAAGTAATTTCAGACAGTTGTCCTCAAGTAGTCACTTTCTCTAACTATCTTGAGATTTTGGAATCCAGTGTATAGTTGCAAAGTATGCTAAAAATGAACTGTGATTGACCATATATGAAAATGCAAGCATCCCAATAAATCTGTTATACCTTAGGTTTCTGTGCATAAAATAGGAATAGTAAGAATATATGGTTATCTTTACAGATACTGTAAAGTTCAGTTTATATTTATGAAACACCCTGGAAAATTAAAACTCCTAGCATTTGAAAAAAACACAGTAAATCTATCTATATTCAGATCAGATTTCTATTAATAAATAAAGGAGTGTATTACTCACTGACTAACAGAAATAAAATTCAATACTGAATGGGCTGCATTCATTCCAGGATACACATTCTGCAGAAATTTACCCACATATAAGTAATGTCTGTATCGTGGTGCCCAGACTCAAGTCTCTGCAATGTATCTCCTATTGTTTTCTACCTTGATTTCCAGGCTACTCTATTTGCGCTCCAGCTTGCCCATCTAGTACAGACTGCATGTTACTGGGACTGCCAGTCCTAGTATCTACTCACCATTTTTGACCTAAAATACTGCCTCTCACATCTCCATACATATGTCCAGCTCTTGATGTTTGCTTTGATTTCCAGTGGGTTTTCTTTCACATTGCCTAATCATCAATAAGGGGGTCATGAGAAAAGCTTTGTTTTTGAAGGCATCCTTGGAAGGGTGATCCCTGCCTAGTCAGGAGTACCTTGTGGCACCCATTAATCAGTGGAACTTAGCTTCGCCCCAGTGTTCTAACAACTTTGGTGGCTTTGTGGAAATGGCAATGAAAAGTTAGTTCAACACCAGAAAAAGATGCAATAGACACAATGAGGACTAGATTTACAAAGTCAGAAGCTGCCAAAATTTGAAGTCTACCAAATAAGAGAAAAAAATGTTTTTGTTCTAGAAGTTTTAATTTTCCATTTCAGACAAATTTTCCCTCTATCATCCCTGATAAATTTGTCCCTGGCCTTAAGCCAGGAATACTAGAGACAGAATTTTTAAACAACAAAACTTTACGTATTTCATTCAGAAAAATGGCTTACAACTATTAGATTTAAACAAATATCTGGTGCAGTAAATTTCAAAGCACAGATAATTGGTAAGGAGGCATGGGGTACATGTTTTTAAAATCAAAATGCTAATTTTGATGCTACTTAATTTTTAGTGGCTTTTATAATCCCATGATGGTAATTCACTTAATTTCTCTTGCAGACAGTTTTTCCTATTTTAGAAGTCTTCCAATAAAATGTCATCATGTCAAAGTTGGTGTTCTATGTTATTCTCCTGAGTGCGTAACAGTTACTCAAGGTGATGAGATAAATTAACTTTCACAAATGATGAAGAAGACACTGGGTTATAAGATTTTTTAAGAGTTTCATTTTTGTCCCAATTAAGCAGAGTGTTTTGTAAAATGTATAAATTTGAGCAAGAACTTAAGTCTTTCTGAAGTTTTAAGGCTATAAATTATCTTGCTCTATGCACATTTAAACTATATGATACCACGTATGTGTCCACATGCTAAATCAGAGTTAAACAGATTTTCACTGTTTTCAGTATAGGGAATATGGTCTGTTGCAACTTCTTAAATAAATAGGAGAATCCTTGGATCAAAATGTGGAATTGACAGCATTGTGCAGGTGACATGAGATTTAAACATTCCAAGTTGTTACAGTGAAACTGCATTGAAAGTATGAGAACAGCAATATGGCAAGTAGCAGTGAAAAAACCCCAACACAATAAAGGAATAATCTTCCCAGATATTCAAGATTTCTGGTAAGAAAATAATCACAATGTAAACATATGATTAAAGGAAAATAAGGATGAAAAGCACTCATTGCATCAAAAATATGAGAAGGGGAGAATCAGAGCACAGAAGAAATGCTTAAAACTTCATAAAAAATTTGATTGAAGAGTATGAAATGAATATAGAGACTATAATGTGCAAGTTTTTTTTAAAAAATTAAGCACTGAACTGGGCAGTATCTTCATACATCACGAAAAATTGTTCCAAGCTTCCTTTCTGAATGAAATGCAATTGTCAGCAAGTGGTTTCAAAGAGATTAAGTGCTGCGTGCTTGCTCTTTGCGTGCTGGTATGCACCCCGTAGAAAATCATTGTTGTATTGCTCCTGTCCTTCACCATCGTTCTCTAGTCTGCAACAGCACCTTCTCTAGCATTGCCTATGCAGTATTTTCATTAAAAGAAGATTTTGCTCCTGCTGGGATTTTAGTGTTTTAGGAAATACATACTCTAAACATAATGTTGCTGCCATTGTCAGGGAGCCTCAGGAGTACTGAAATTGATATTTTAATACAAATTAATAGGATTTCAGTCTCTTTCTTTCTCAAAAAAATTATGCTTTTTTCAATATTTATATTTTCCCTCTCCCGCACTGTGGAGAGGCTCTGGAGTGAGCAGGGAGAATTCCTTCGTGTGGACAAAGTAACCAAGAAGATTCATAAAGGCACACAGTACACACTGAGCACATTTGGCAGCTAAGCACAGAAGGCTGAAACATTTCAAGTTAGGCAAGATTAGCATCAATAATTAACCACAAGCTGGGACACCTTCATCAGTTCACCACATGAAAATGCTGCAAAGCCTGCACAGCTCATCAGGAAAGACTGACTAATAAACCCTTGAAGACCTCTGCTGCTCCTTTGAGCTGCAACTCCACTTACCCAGACAGAGCAGCATACATCACACAAGTTTTCTTCTATGCATGCATGAAAATCCAGCAGAGAACACAGAGAGCAACTAGCCACCTTATGGATGCAGTTTGTATTGTAAAAGTTAAAACCACAAACCTTAGCATCCTAAAGCAAAATTTTATTACCAAAAGTCAGCATACATCCA
Source organism: Sakesphorus luctuosus (assembly GCA_013396695.1). Lineage (NCBI taxonomy): Eukaryota > Metazoa > Chordata > Aves > Passeriformes > Thamnophilidae > Sakesphorus > Sakesphorus luctuosus. The sequence continues at coordinate 86,331 of VWZD01006819.1, read as the reverse complement.
CTTGTTAAATATTTGGGGTTTTCTCAGAGCTGTAGCATCTAAAGCTTTCAACGTTACTCATCATGTGTCCCCATATTTTAATAGCAGATTTCAAAACAGTGAATGCTGACTGATCATGACAACCCTGTTCTATGAAAGAATTCAGATCTGCACACAAAAACCTGAGGGAGGAAAACAATTTAAATATTTCTCTTTTTTCCAGAAAGAAACAATAAAAACTTCCAGGAGTATCTAGGTCAGATTTTTTTTTCAATTTAATCTGATCAAAAGAATTCCAGTTTGCTGCAATGGACTATCTACAAAGGAGAAGATTTAGACAAAGTAAAATATTGTAAAATGTTTTCATTTGGTGTTAAAATGTCTTATGTCTGATTTAGTTTCTGAAGTTCAAGTAAAAGGCATTTTAAATTGTCAAAATTGAAATCACCCACTTCTATAAAAGAGGTATTTTCATAAGCATTCTGGAATACAACAGCTTTCAGCACTATTCACCACTGACTCTCAGAGCTAAATTACAAATTTCAAAAGGTAGCAGGGAGAAGCAGAACTTTTTGTTATACTCATGTTGTTATTAAAAGCAATGGAAGCATTCATAAATGAAAGCAAACTGACCATGAGGGATAACAAATGGAAAAGTGAAAGGACAAAGAACCAGGGAAGGATTTAGGAAGCACAAGACATGTAAAAACTGATTTGTAAAAGGATGAAAAGGTCATCACAGAGGTAAAGTTTACTACTTTATTAAAATATAAATGTTTTATGCCTTTCTGGTCTCAGTAAAAAATAAAAATGAGTAATTTTTAAATTATTGGGTAATTTAGACTGGTGCTATGACTTTGCCTTTCACATTTCTTTTTCTTCCACATTTTTCAACATTTTCTGGGTCACTTTGAGGCACTGGTTTTTAATCTCAATTTATGATATGAAATTGTTTGCAAAGTTAAGCAAGTTCTTCTGTGAAAAGGAAATTACTTTCTACTTACTTTTATATTTCAGCTCTTAGAACCTTCACAAAAAAGCAAAAATGCAAACATTACCAAGGAGGCCACAAAGGTCACCATGAACACCTCATGACACATTCTTCTCTAAATGAGGCCAGCTTGTTTTTTCATAATGTCATGGGCAGTTTTTCACCAACTGCATTACTATTTTCTATTTCTTAAGTTTCAATAATATGTTCATAACTGTGTTAGATGTAACTATACAGGTATTTCTTTCTAAAATGTGCTATGAAATACTTCGAGATATACAGAAATACGATTTTACTATGTAACACTTATTGCATAATTTATAAGCTATAGTAATTGTTACAGTATATTATATAGAATCATAGAATCAGTTGGGTTGGAAGAGACCTCAGAGATCATCGAGTCCAACCCTTAATCCAATATGACATGCATCTTATAATATTATTATAAAAACTTGTGATTAACAGCTAAAGGTGCCATTATTCTCAGTTTGGAAATTTGTAAAAGATACAGTGAATTGGTGTATCAGAAAAAAGACTCATGGGTAGGGAACCGGGTTATAGGACACCTTAGGACTTTGATTCCATCTTCCAAAAGCAGTTTTTAGCTTCCATGTAACTGAAGATGAAGAGATATTAGTTACCCTTGTGTTAAAGGGAAAAGGAAATATCAGGGAAAAAAATAAATTTTGACTCATTTTATGAAATGAATTTACAGAAAAAAATTATGCTGCACTCCTGTTCAGCTATGGGTTGGGTTAAATATTAAGCACTGCAATCACAATATGGTCTTCAACTAAATTCCCTTCCTTCAGAAGTCAGTAATCCATTTACATTACCTTGATTTAATGTTATTCTCATCTATTGAGCTGGTTATTAGACACTAGAGACTTGGTTCTCTAAGAAAAATACTGTGAAGGTGATGCCAGCTCCTACTTAGCTATTGACCAGCTTCAATTCTAGTTTGATAATGTGCAAGTTAATTTGTGACCTAAAACTAAGACTGTGTCAGATACACAAGTAGTGGGCAGCATGTTGCAACCACACATCCTCTTAACAGTTTAGAAGTAAGTATGACATTTGCTCATGTACAGAGAAACTGTGACATCTATTGGGAACGTCTTCTGAAACACTTAGCTGACATCTAGTGGCATGAACAGGAAAAGCAAAATATTTAACAGTGCAGAAGAGAAGTAGTTTCATGTCCTAAAAATAAATTATTCCATTTTCTGTAATCTTTAAATAAAAAAAATCAAGAAATCCTTTCAATGCAGCAATTACATCACCCTTTCTAAACATCATATTCATGTGGATGATTCAGTTAAATTATATACATTAACTAATCATTTAATAGTTATCGATTATGCAGATTGTTAATTCAGTATGATATAGTACAGATTCATCAATAATTAACTTAATTAGCATGCACACTGCATGACTAAAATTGAATTCAAGTGACATCAAAAAAAAGGAACAACACCTCCAAGTTCTAGTTATAACATAAAGATGGCAACAGCATTTTCATTCACCCTCCCAATCCAGTGACTGTATGTCCTTCAGGACTGCTACATTAACTGCAATTTCACTGTGAAAGACTCAGCACACACTCCTACAAACCAGTGGTATGGGTAAAGCTCTGGCTGCACTCCGGATATTCCATATGAAGTTTACAGAAAATGAATGTAATGATAACAAATCTTAAAAAATAAAAATCTACTAGGAACTTTCATTTGCATACTCTAGAAAGAAAATAACTACAAAAAGAAACAGTACTAAAGAATTATAAGCCACTATGTATATTTAACCCAAACACTTCCAATAGTTGGGATATGTACCATCATATTTTTCTGCACATAAAATGCAACAATGCACAATTTTCCTTCCCTATTACATGTTCCCATGCTGGTCACTGTTGGGGACAGGATATTCAATTGGCCTTTGGTATGGGAAGTTACTATGTCCATCAATATTGTAAAATGAAAGATCACTTTATATCTCAGGAATAATCAGTCTTACAAACTTACAATCACAGTGCACAATCTCCAGTAACTTATGAGTAACTCCAAAATGAAAATTAAAAAATCTGTTAGAATTATGTCTTGCATACAATAAACAGAGGTATTCTTTCTCTTAATGTATTATTTTTCTGATCATCATGATGCAGATCTTATGTTTCACTGCCCTTACGCGAAGGCCTACAAAACATTCAGATCACCTCTTGTGATTTGCCTTTGGAACTAGCGTAGTGCCCAACATGAAAATAATTGCCAAATAACTGCAATACAAAAAGACTAACATGATATGTAGGACATACCTGCTCACATTGCATAAATCTTCTACTAATCATGGACAACAAATACTTGCATTTTATCTCTTTTCTACCTGTATTTACTTACATATACAGAATGGCGAGATTTTATGGTGCTGAAAGTTATATCACAATTTCACATTCCTGGAAACAACCTAATCACAACTTCCTTACTACTGAACAAGAAAATATATAAATACAATTATCAATAAGACAGGATAATATTTGAGAAAAACTCAAATAACCCAGATAAAGTGAATGTTTGTTATCATTCAAAGGTACGAGCAGCAAAACACAGCATCTGTTTCTCCTTCTGTCTCTTTCAAATGTACTTTTATGCAAGCCAAAATATGCATGAGGANGCTCAATACAAAACTTCAGAGACTCTGGTAAATGCTAATATTTCAGTCTAAAATTACAGAAAACTGCTTCTATGGAAGTATGTTTCACTGAGAAAGAGTGAGTAGTTAAATGCCAGGGCCAATGTAAAAGCACTGCACTGGTGAGTTAGAGGGAAGAATTTAAGAGCACAGCAATAAGGAAAACTACAAAGAAGAAACACATAAACTGCTTTTTGCCATCATATATGAGTGTATGTATAGATTTTATAGGTTAAGATTAATTTTACCTGAGTTGTCAGTCAACTGAAAACAACTTCCAGAAAGAAATAATTAAATTCTTAACATTTGATGGAAAGTATGTGTTTGCCCTACTTAAACCTGTAAATGCACTAGAGTCAGGGAAAGAAAAAGAATCATTACAAAAGTATACCTTTAATGTTTCAATTTCTTCTTTGTGTTCCCTCTTTAAATGCAAAATGGCAGCTTGGTACTCTGTAAAAATAAAAAGTACATTCCTTTAGAATCAGAAAACAATATGCTATCTTCAGTGTAGCGTATTTCATACAACACCACAGGGTCCAGAATGCAGATGTAGGATCTCAAATAAATGACTTTTTACAGTGGTGATGGAAAAGAAAATCTGAACACAATAATTAGCACTTTTTCTAAGACCACATGACCAGATTTTCCATGAGAGAAGAGGATAAAGATAAGAGGTCTTCCATGCTGAGAGTGGAAAACTGGGGAAGATAGGGCAGACTGACATAACAAGAAACTTTAGTTTTGCTCAGCTTTGCAGGTAAGTGTAGAACTGATAGGATATTATGACATATATGTGCATGCCCATACACTCTCCCGAATTCTAGAAGATCATGCACTACATACAACAATTTAAATGGAACATACAATCACTACACATAGTCAAAGTGGATAAAATGGCAATCACAAATACAAATCAAGAAAAGTACTGGAAAAGTACCCAACAGCAAGAGATACAATGAATTCTTTGCCATAATTCTATCAGATGAAGTAATTACAGAGTTTAAATACCTTCACAGGATACTGTGAATAAGATACAGGATAGCTCTTCTATTTAGTGAGAATATAACAAAACCCAGAGGTATTATAATTGAAAGCATGAAACTTAAATCCAGAGAAATTCAAACTGGCAGTGAAAAAATGAGGAGGCTGGGCACTGATTACACATGTTTAGTGGGGCTGTCATATTAAGATGTAGATTCACCAAATGGACCTCTAGAACCTTGGTGTCACACTATGGCTCCCTCAATCCATACATTTGGCCAGATGAAGACAGAGAAGCACTTTGGATATACTGGTGTAACAGTTCAAGAGAAGCCTGTCTTCTTTAAGACATTGGCACAGAAACTACAGCCTTCCTCCTAAACAAGCAACTGCAGTTCATTTTTAGATGATCAAAACTCCCACACATATCTGTTTCCAAATCAAAATTCAAAAGTGTATTTCCAGTTCCCCGGCTTGGCTTCTGGTCCCTCAGCTAAAAGAGCAAGTAAATCCTAATTTAAAAAAGGATTGAAAATAGTCCAAAGAATTTAAATTTTACCGTCAATGTTCTTTCACACTAAGGAGTTTGCGTGGTCTGTTCAACAGTAGAACCAACAAAATAGCATTAAAGTATCAAAGCATGGATCAAAGTACCAGATCAGTAAAATATTCCAGTGCTTAGGTGCTTTCTTCATTTTCTTTTTTCTCCTCAGAGTACACGAAGGAAGAGGAAATAAAAGACAACCTCACCATCACCCTGAAATCAGCATGACATTGACATTTTTAATGTAGAGCTATTTTTTTCAAAGGCAGGTGAAGCCATGTGCAAGCAGCTAAATTGATATACAAAATCAAAAGGGATGGATATTTTACAAGGCACAAAATAAAAACCTTGGGTGATTACAGCTAGTAATAGGATCTATCTAAACTTCTCCTTTCTCTCTAACAGGCCTCTACTTAGAGCTTTTCCAGCACGGGAAAATTGTCTGACTGCTCTGCAGGAATCACTACCGGTTGGGTCTAGAAACTTTTAAATTTTCTGCTGTTAATTCCTTTGACTGGTTGATACTCCCTCTGGACACAGGCTCTGCATATCCATTCACCTAAACAGGACTTCAAACTGGCAGTGAGTCCCCTGAAAAAGTTGTGACCCTTCTGTCACCTCAGCTGCTTAAGCATTTAGTTTGCAGGGCATGAACCTTAGGAACATTCTGACTTGAAGTTTAGCTGTTTAAGGTCATATGATAACTGAAGCAAACAACAGGCTTTGAAAATGCTGCTAACAATCAGTTCTTAGTTTGGCTAACAGAAGGATACAGATCTATCTTGACAAAAGGTCGACTTTCTATGTTGGACTGCCCAATGCTTAAAATTCTTTGGGATTTGGGCAAGAGTCATAACTCACATACACTGACGCAGAGCTGCAGACTTTTCACCACGTCTACCCATTCCCAGCCCACTGTTGCTTTTTTCTTTTTTACCTTGGCACAAACGTTTGTGAAGAGAAAGATGGAAGAACCCCCACGAATGAAATCTAACACAGCATAAAGTTAAGAAATCTTTTAAAAATTAAGTATATGTCATTTTTCAATAGACATTTTGAAAGATATCACCACTTAAAGTTATTTAATTTGGCATATGCTTTTCATTACTTCAACTGAAAGCTCTGAAATAAGTTCTAGAGATCGTTTTGTTTAAATTTTGTTCTAAAGCAGGCATGAGATAGAGAGTAGCAATTCTTTTATGGCTTATTCCTTAAAAATATGCTTATACAGTACTCCTAATTAATTACTTAAAACACTGCTACTGCATAAAAGCAAGTGTATCATAAAGTTATAAACTGCAACATATTTAATAGATTGTCTACTATGATATAAACTGACATAGTGCAGCAAAAAATTCTTTTGATTCTTTTTACCATTGTATTCTTCTTATCTAGAAGAAACTATCTATTAGATAGAAGCTGACACCCAGCAAAGTACCTTTTTAATTCTTCTCAAAAAAACATTTCTTTTTCTGTGTGAGATACTATAATGAAAAAGAAATCACGTTTTGATTTATAGTCTTGCATGATGTAAAGTAACTGTCCATTCCTTTTCCATGTTTTGTAAAGTCACCTTTGTTTAGTGTAATTCTACATGAATGTCTTAAGAAAGTATCCTGCACGCAGAGATGGCAACCTGAATCACTAAAACACTGAAGACTGACTAGAAAGAATAATTGCATTGCAATAATTCCAAAAGTTAGATCCTTAAAATACTGGCAACAGAGTAATAAGGTTTGATTAGGTAATGGTGTTGGCATGCTGCTTAGAGTGGTACAATCACAGCAGAAAAGTAAACAATAATGACATGTCAACAGAAGGAACTGTACAGGGAAGAAAATACAGGTCAGGCTTTATACGGAGCTCTTAAATTCCATTTAACTCACAAAAACATATGTGTCTCAGAGCCAGAAGAGAGATAAGGCTGCAACTGAACCGTATGACCTCCCACTTCTGGTGCTGCCATACATTAAGAACCTTCAAGACTGACATGGAAAAAAAATCTTCTTCATAGAACCACAGAATGTCTCAGGTTGGAAGGGATTTTGTAAGATCATAATTGTCCTTTTTTTGTATTTTTGTTCGAAACATTATTTTTTACTATAGATAAATACAACTATGATTAAAATAAACAAATTAAGTATCATTTCCATAACGAGTAAATATATTATACATTCTGGTGACAAGAAAACAGATCTCTGGTTTCTTGAATATCTGAAAGAGGGGATTGAGAAAATATAAAACTAGCTCCTTCCACTGGGTGGCAGTTTTGTATTCCATTAATAAACCTTTTCTTTTTCCTGAAGTCAAACTGTAATTCGTGAATTTATGGATATATAAAGATATTTTCTTTTATTCTAGGTGCGAACTTGTTATCTCATTAGTTTTTCATCTATATTTTTATTTTAATATAGTTTTTCATCTTACCTTTTTCCTAATGAATAGCTTGCTAAATGTTATTTGATACTAACATACATTTGACATTTCCTTGTTCAGCTGTATGTTCTTATAAAGTGCTTGGGAAAAAATGAAACACAATTTCTGAAGTGATGAACTAGATTAATGTCTTGACCCTGTCCTGCCACCGATAGAGACACTTAGAAAGTTTCATAACTTTACTGCCAGTCATACTATATTTGGTTCTGCCTACATGCAACTGCATGAAAAAAAATAATTATAATTAGAATTTTGTCTGTTTTTAAACAAATTAGTACAGCATTGAACATTGCAGAGACAGAAGCAGTGCAAATACAATAACCTTCCTTAACTAACCGTCATATTTGGTATCAGTATATTTCACGATTTTAAAGTATGTTGTCAGTATGAACCATATAAAGACAACATTGACTAAACAGATATCAGTACATCAGGAAAAGAAAGTATTTTCTTAATCATTAGGTACTATAAATTTGAAATGCTCCGGCTAAAGCATGGAATTAACATCTACCCAAGTAAATTGCTGCAAGAAGGAAATAAATTTGTGTTTTAACAAAATGCTGACTGCAAGGAAGCAGTAACTCTGTGCCCTGTAATTTCATCAAACACTGTATGCAAACAGATAAAAGAATTATTGTTGAAGTACAATGAAAAAGCTGAAGGAGCAAAATCAATTAAAAACGGATAAGATGGACAAAGGGCTTAAAATGCTCTAAGGCGACAGACACGGAATTCGTTATAGAATCACAGACATCTACTATGTGAAACAACAGAGTATCACACATTGTGGAACAGTAGACAAATGCCTACAACCATTTATACACCAACATCTGCTAGAGCAAGGAAAGCACAAACACATTAGAGAACACTAGGGGTGTAGAGGTATGACCCTTAATAATCATAAACCCCAAGCATCTAAAATAGCAGCATATTCTAGGATTATTAGGTCCTTGATATCTGAATATGAGTGAGTCCATCTGTATTTACTGTGCCCAAATTGTTCAGCTTGACTATTTTGCCTGACCTTCTGGGATAAAGACGGTCTCCAGGCAATATCCCTGTAAGTTTGGTGGGCCTGTTTGGGTCTATGGTTTCTACAGAGAAAGTTGAGCTAGGATATTGAAGTGCTGGGGATTTTGCATGGAGGGTTTAGATTGAGCTGGTTTCTTTTAAAAACCACAGAATTTCCAAATAATTACATCTTTAATCTTTTTTAGTTACAAATTCGGATGATTTTCAAAATATGAACCATCCATCTGTATGGTCAGTATTGTTTACTGTGTTCAAGAAATTATGCAGGTCAGAAATCCTTCAGCTCAGAACCCCACCATTTTAGGGATGACATGAGTGGTAGAATTTTCTTTTTCTGTTCCATGAACAATTCTCAAATGTTGTTTACTTATTTAATTGGAATAGAGGGAAAATAAGATCTGTATGGGATAGGCAAATGTAATTTGTCTCCCTGAAGTCAGTAAATCACATGAGTGGCCCATAACTAAATACCTAAGTGTTTCTAGGACCCCTGCACCACCACCAGAGTGCTGTGAGGAAGGGCCCACGTTGGGGGAGGTGCTGTGGTTTAGGAATGCTACTCCACAATTCAGTGCCCCACACTTAGACTTGCCCAAACCACACTGTGCTCTTACACTCCACCTTCCTATTCCCCCTCCTGCTGTGGCAGGATGAAATTGAGAACCAGAGGCACAAAAAGTGAAGATCACAGATTGAGATAGGAACAATTTACTGGAAACACCAATGAGATGAGAAAATGAACATTAAAAGCAACAATATTAATAAAAAAGAAAAGAGAGGGTTATTCACACGCAAAAATGGTCACCGCGGATCCCGAGACAATGAATAACAGCAGACAAGTTTCCCCCTCCTGATAACTTTTTTCAACCAGAAGCCATGCCCTTCTCACAGGGCAGAGTCCCCTTCCCTTTCCCCCTGCCCCTATCAATGACATAAGGTGGTATGGAATAGCATCAGGGTCCTGGCTGAAACTAGGACATAAGGGAAATGGGAAATGCTACCACCAGTTGAATTGCTGGGGACAGATATGACTCTCAGACCAGACTGCCCAGAAGTCCACTTAATGACAGACTATATAGACAACATGACTTTACTAACATAAGATCATGGCATGCACAGGAAAATTCTAACGAGTTGCAATGTCAGTTGTTTTAATTACTGCAAAATTGTCTTAACACTTTCTTAAGTATCCATACAGCTGTAACAAACATGACCGGACTCTCATTATGAAACTTCAAAGGGAATAGGAGAGCTTCAAAGTCCTTTGGATTTATTTCTTCTAATATGATGTCCACTTGCATCATCATCTAAATGGTGTTTAATGGTAGAATTAAGGACTAACTAGTTCTTCAATGACATAACACATCAAGAGTTTATCCTGGTCATAAGGTTTGTTGACAAGTCTTGTAAGACTAACTCAACTACAAAAAAGGATCAAGAAAAAAAAATCTTAATCTTTACAAAGTTTTAAGACAGCAGATTGCTATTCTGTAATTCTGTGAAAAGCATAACAGGAAACTAGTTAATGAATAAACACAGAAAAAAAATATTAATGCCTTGAAACATGCCTTAGTCAGTTATGTCAGTTACTGCAAGCTATTTCAGAAAAAACAGGAATACTATTAAAAAATTCTCTTTTAAAATGACTTCCAACTCAGCTTCATTTAGTTACTATAAATTTTGAAAATAATTCCCCATTCTTGGCAGTGCTCAAGGCCAGGCAGGATGGGGCAGTGAACAACCTGGTCTAGTGGGAGGTGTCCCTACCCATGGCAGGGAGCTGGGACTAGATGAACTTCAAGGTCTCCTCCAAACCAAACCTTTCCACTATTCTAGAATTCCATTATTCAAAAGAGCTCCTTAAAAAGAGCTTCCAAGTCATGAGTGTTTGTTCAATGTATGTTCCTTAGGCTTCACCTGAAATACAACAACGGCCAAAGATTTGTGTGTCCTGCTCTTGGTGGGTACAAAACTGAGCAAGAAAACACAGAAAGACACAGCAGGGGTCATAATTGGAAGAAACTCAAGGTTAACATAGTTCATTCCTTTTCTTAAAGCACAATTAAATCTCCTTTTCCTTCAAAAGACATCGCTACTGATTCATTACTGGGAGGTGCCCCTGCCCAGCAGGGGGGTTGGGACTAGATGATCTCTAAGGTCCATTCCAACCCCTTACCATTCTGCGATTCTGTAATTACTAATGGCATTAGCAGTATCTAATTAGTCCTCACACAGTTGTCAATGGGACTTTACTGTATTTCTTTGCCAATCTTAAATGTGTTCTTTTTTTTTTGAGTAATGATCAGTGTATGTCCAACTGCATCAGAATTATGGAAAAGTAAAAAGCATTCATCACATTAATTGTGCCAAACTGAACTAGTATTACACCAGTACACAACCCAAACCTAGTTCTTGTACAAAGAGCTTCAGTTCCCATTATTTACAGCCAAATCAGTAAAAGTACATTGCCAAAATATTCCTCATCATTTATTAATATGCTTCACCTTGTCTTTTTCCTTAGATTCAGATGTTACCCCAGTTTTACATCACACACACCTCAGAATGGAGGACCACAGCCCATCCATTCAGAAAGAACTTCAGTAGCTCAATTTCCACTACAGTCTTTGCTTCAAAGATTTTCAGAATAAACACTGCCAGATTATAACAAGTCTAATTATCAGGCATATTAGATCAGCTCTCAAATGGCTTACATTTACTTGGAGTCTGCTCACAGACAAGATAAATGAGAGGGAAAAAGAAGAAGAAAAAGTAATACACGAGTTCTCAACTGTAATGTTCTTACAATCAGAGCTCAAATCTTAACTTCGTAAAATTTCACACTCAGCATTGAGATGGATCTGAAAGTCACAGAAATGAACCTAAATTCTGCCATCTCACTTTAGTGGGATGGCAGTCACTGAAACTGAAGTAACGTAAGCTAGAATTCTGAAAACAATTCCTGATTTATTACAGAACTTCTGTCATCTTTATCAAATTTTTACTTCTAAACAGTGGTAGATAAAGCAGACTCTGCATTTACCATTTCTAGTCCATCAAGGAAAGGTACACTACCTTTATGATAACAAAAGAGATCGAAGACTAGATACAGACGGACAACACTGTACATACACTGTTCCACCCACCTGGTGGTCCCTCCTTGTAAAGATTAAGGTGAGCTAGAGACAAAAGCACAAGTAATATTGTAATTTAAGCTTCACACAGGGAATTTATATTTTACACTCATTAGTTGCATATGCTGGCAGAGTGTCTGGCAGACCCCTTGCTTTTTATTCATTACTACAAACATCTAACTCAGTCAGTATTTTCAGCTCCCACTTGTATCATTTTGTTTTGCAAAAAATTATTGACTACTAGTGAACTGCCAGACTTCTGAAGTGTTGCTAAACATTAGCACTATCAAATTAAATCAAAATCAAAGAGTAAGTATTTAAATAAATTTCTATCATGTAAAAAACCCCCACACTACAAAAGCTAACTTGCAAATATTTCTATAAAGCTCACAGCTTGATGTATACACAGAACTGAGTATCACACACTGCAGAATGGTTGAATAACTTATTTGGTTCATTCCTCAAGATTTTCAATTGCAAATAACAACTATGCTCACTCATTATTGTATTTTCAGACTGTTTGGCAAGGCAAGGAGACAAAAGTAGATCAGAAAGCTTAGAGTCTACTGAGAGACTCATTCCATACAATCTGATTAGAGACAGAAGCTTTCAAGAATTCCTTGTTTCGCTTTTTGTTTCCAAAATATGCCTTTTTTTTTTTTAAATTACATACTGTGCACTAACAGTGATGGATGTTGCTGCCATATGTGACAGATAACATATGCTGCCAAGTGGTAGATATAAAACATACAAAATATTATTAATTATTAGTAAAGTATGAGATGCATCACTGTTTTGTAAAAAAAATACATGCTGCAGCATGCATGCTTTTCCTTAATGCATAGAAAACCAAACATGAAAAAGAATTTGGATGTTTTGGATAACCTATGCAATTTAAGGAAATGCCTAACATATGATCAGTTTCATCATCCCACAGTGTTTGTCTAAAAACAGAGTAGCAGTGATGTTTATAAATATACACAATAAATGTTCATAACAACCTTTGTTATAACACTGAGCAAGCCGCACTCTTCATAAACATTTCTAAAAGAAAAGGTACAAACATTCACTGGTAAATCTGGTGACCTGAAAATTCAAGCTACAGCCCTCGGAATACTTGATACAGTAGGTCACAGTGTTTTGAACGGAAATCTTCATTCTTCAAAACTGTTGAAAAAAGCAAGTATACACATTCAAATATTATTCAGTATTATTCTATGTGTGTTCAAAACTGTGCTGTGCAAGAATTACCTTTTCTTCTTTGGTAACAAAACAACTTAACTACTTGAATAATTTTAAATAAAATCTTACAAGAAAACATTTCCCACAGAAATCTCCATAACTTAAATTTCAAATAGATGAGTTTCTCCTCAAACTTTACATAAGCAATTTAGAAACCTTCTCTGCCACAATCTCAAAACTTCAAGTAGAAAGTAGAAGCTTTGAAGTTAAATGACCTATATAGCCACTTCTGGTCANGGTGTCAGAAGGGAATCTACTTACCACATCTATACGGGTTTTTTTTTATTACTTCTTACTTATTTTCACAGATGCAGTGATTCGACCTTTCAGGCTTTTTCATGCTACAGTCCTAAACAGCAGCAGATTTTCCTCCAATAAATACAGACATAACCAACTTTCAAACTATGTAAATTTGCCCATTTCTGGAATGGTTTTTATAAAGCATATCTGCATTTAAACATCCTTTTATAACTAGGAAATTAAAAATTTATTTACACTCAAAGAAATTCACAAAATTATCTATTTCTTAGGAATTAGCTAAAACAATACTGTGTGTAGTTTTAACACGATTCTAATCCTTTTCCCTAACTCCATCTAACCTCCATCTGTCCTCTTTTCTTTACTTCCCATTGAACCTGAACTCTTTTACAGTCCCATAATTCATTACACGTAAGGATGTCAATTCCATAGACAGGGAAATGAGCAGACACCTTCACTTCAACTTATTTTGGGGGCCTCTGGGGGAGTGGGGGGGGTTTGTTTTTCTTTTAAGAGAAGGAAAAATCCTCCAAACCTACAATTTCAAATATTTTCAGCACCCTATAGATTCTGGTAGAGTGAAAATTGGGTAGATATGAGAAATGGAGAGTGATGGAGAGAGACTTGTAGAGAATAAACTGCCGTAAACAAACCAGTAGTCCAGTATCTAAATGTTGTCCAGATATTAATACAGAGGATATTAGAGTAAACTTATTACAGGAAATGAAGTATCTTCACAACACTCGCTGAATTTCCCCAAAATAACAGAACTGTATTCACAGAAAACCAGCTCCCTATGGAAAACCCAGCACCTATTGATTCTCTTTATGAAGAAAATAGTTGCTCCTCTTTCTGACAGCAAAGCAGTATAAAGCACTATTCAGAAACAGTCACCTGAGTAACTTCTCTACTTGACCATTTGTCAGCTGTGAGAGGTTACAGTTACAGTTCATTTACCTGATAGCAGAAATGAAGAGTTTCGCTTGCCATTTTCACCCTCCTAGGAAGGCAACACTAGAGGTGCAGCTTCTGGGGACATTCAACACTAATTCTTTCTCAATAAACATCCTACTTTGTATTTATAAACCCCATCTACTACAGGATCACATTCACCAATGCAATATGGTAAACAACTAACACCTTATCAGCAAACATAAGGAACAGATTTCATAACAGAATTATTTGATGAATTACAGACTCTACCAACTTAATTTCACACAAATTTAAAATACAAAGTACTTATTCTAGAACTATAACACCTTCACACTCACTGTATACTATATTTAGGAAGTATCATCATGAAACCATGAATACTATACATGTGCATATTTAATCAAATGTAGGTGGGTATGCGGGTGAATACATGTCCACACAGAGAGGCAAACTGCTGCCCCAATAGTTTCAGCAATTCTCAAGTTTACAACTGCTATCACACTTAAAACATGGATATATGTAAAACTAAGAAATGCACGATAAATAGAGTTGGTTTTTTTACAGGTAAGAGTACACATCTGTGCTCTAGCAGAGGAGGCAATCTTGCCAGGGCTGATAGTGAATTTATCTAAAAAGAAACCCAAAAAGCTGACCTAAATGCAGGTGCAAATTTTCAGAAAGCATCAGGGTGTTCAGACCTGGAGTTTCATTTAGACTAGTATCTAAATCTAGACTAGTATCTAAAATTGCTCATGTTCAAATGCTGGGCCAAACAGAACTTCAGAAGACACGAACAGCGAGACTGGGGAACAGGAAAAGGAATTCAGTAAAACTCAGAGGCATTTCTGGGGGCCTCATAAATTTTGAATCAGAACCATGGAAATAAAATACAAAGTCATTCTTTTTGTGCTGTACACAATTGCTCTTTCACTGTGTTTCAATTATATAACAGGGATCACCTCATAAAACCCTCTGACTGTTTTGTGTAGGGAGAAATCTAAACAGCACAGGCCACAGCCTGCTGTTAGAAGCCTGTATGCCCAACCCAGTCTATGCAGAGAATAGCAAGGCCTGTGTCCTTGAGATAGTTTCAAAAGGGAACAAACTTGCAGTAAACAGCAAGAGGCAGAGGCCAATCGAGTTGTGTTGTGAGGTGCTTGTATTATTCACGTGCTTGTAGAAGTATGAGATATAAGTTTGTGTATAATAAACAATAAACTGAGCACTGATCATTACCTCTGTGAGAAGAAATCTTTGACTCCACGCCGTAACCTTGGTGGCTCCTTACTTTAGTTTTGGGCCTTTGCAACATCAGATTGGTCAGGTCCATAGTGAGGTACACATTTCAAAATAAAAACTACAGTAAAAGAAATAATTCACAGAACTTGTCTTCCTTATATTCAGGTAACAGATTAATCTTCTCACAAGGAAAAAAATTAAGGCTAGAAATCAAGTTTCTACTTTGAGAGGATCAAAGCTGTTCTGTATGTGAATTCCTAAGCTCACTGGTATCTATAGCTACACATGTGGATGCATCCAGACATGGTTTTGTGTGCTGTAAAACACGTCCTTGTCAGGCATCTGCTACAAGAGATGCATTCAGACTCAAAAACAATAGGTGTCCTAAAATTACTATGTTTCTTGAGATAGTATGCATAACAAAAAGAACGTAAGAATTTTTATGGGAAAAGTAGAGCATAACTCTTCTTCCCCCTCACCTTGTAAAAATATGATCCTCAGTGTATGGGAAGGCATGAACCTTTTATCTCATGGCCTTAGACACTGTTACTATTCTGTAAGTGTGGGGCTTCCTGGTATTTTTTTAAGATTTAAGATTAAGAAGTCAATATTCTTTTCTATTCTGCATCTCTATCTAACGCTAATAGCCTAAAACCAGAAATGGAATTTAATTTGACTTAAAAAAATGGGTGAGAATTCTTACCCTAATTTTACAGATGGATAAACTGAAGCTTGGAAAGGTGTCAAAACTTTCCTGAAGCCACTCCAGAAAGTAGCAAATGTACTGAAAATGGAACACAAGAATCTGAACAGCAAATCTCCATAATCAACAGGTGCCTAACTTTTTGTTCCTGTCTCAAGAGGCACAGTATGAATGACAGTGACAGCAGAAAAGCAAGGGGAACTTTGCTTGCTTGTTTTTGAGGGTTTTTAAAAAATATTTTCAAAGTAAATCTTAGCAGACAGAGCAGCAAGATATCTGGAAGAGTGGCTGCTGTATTGATCAGCACATGCACTGTAGTGCAGTGTAAAGCTAATTTGTCTGAGACTGTAGAGATTTCCAAGCAGCACTACACCCAACACCTTCTAAATCCATAAAATTATAGCTTTAGCCACCATATGGAAGGGGACAAAATATCATTATTACTCCGGAGGAATACTGTATGGCGACAACAATCTGGCTTGTAACAAAGACCTCAGCTTCTCGAAAACATGCCAGTGTATCTGTCAGCATATGAAACATTGACGTGGCCAAATACAACTGTCATGCTACACAATATATGCAGCAAAATGTAGTAAAATAATTGACAAGACCTTTATGCAGCTCACGTGCACTCTGAGATCACATCAAATTGATCAGTGCCCATTAAAGCACAAAAGCACTGCCTTCAGCCAATGCATAATATCCTGCTTGCTGTAGTCTTGCCTTATCTAATTCATTACAATAAAATTTATAACAGAATCCCAGAACTAAACGCCAAATACAACAATGAAATCAAATAAACCTTTTTTTTTCTGCTTTAGAGATAAACACAAACTGTTCCAAGGCCACAAAGGAAGTTTATGTTAAAGAAAGATAGGAAATCATGTTGTTATCTTTCATCTCTTTGTTCTGACCATTATGCCTCTCTTTCTCTCACTTAGCCGGTTGTTCCCTGCATTTACATCATGACCATAAAGTGATTTTCGTGCTGGGAACCCAGAGTACAGGGGACCAAGAATTTAATATATTTGAGACTTGGCAATAAACCTCTGCCTTTACCATATATTTCATTCACCATTTACCTAGACATTTTTCGTTTAATAAGAGTTTTCTCAGTTACCTCCTAATTTTTTTATTTACACTGAAAATTATACTTACATCATCACAGGCTGTAACAGACATTTGGGCATCATAGAGACAGCATTACTTCTACAGATATAAGGATGATGAACAGACTGAGTGAGAGAGGTTTTTCAAATGTTAACTACAGACATCTGAATTAACAAGAAAACATGTAGTAAAAACATGCCACTAAAAGAATTAATGTTTCAAATGGCTTTTTTAAAACATTTTCTCCAGCAGGAATGTCAAAAACTTCTCGCACTTGTATTACTTATTACATTTCTGGTTGGCTAAGCAAAGGACTACACTCTATTTGTATGTGAACTAGTTTGATGCTGATGGCTAAAACACCTTTTTAATAGGAATCACAGGATCTGTACATCTATATCAATTTAATGTGGAGACATTTCTTCAAACATAAGTAGTTTTATGAGCAGCAGAACCCATGTCTTAACATCTTTTCTTGAACAAGGGAGTCTGCAAGTGCTGACCTAGTCATACACAGCAGCTGAGATATATGTGGGTTCCATGCAATGTAGTACCACAGATGAGTTTGCTCAGTACAGACATGAATTTGTCTCTTCTACCTGGCGGGTATTTGCACCATACATAACAGCTGACAATCTAACCTTCTGTCAGATTTAATGTTTTAAAATGGGAGAAATCTCTCTAAGAATTATGGAGGCAAAATAAAAGAAAAATTAAAATGAAAGCAGATGAACAAAACTTTAGGACCAGAAAAATACGCACAGAGATGTGTCTGATTACATGGAAAAGATTTCCATGGAAAAACTATAAATTAAAGTACTCTTTTTTCTAGTCTTCCAGGATATACAGACTTTCTGCACTTCGGCTATTTTAGACACACTTCAAAAAAGTTCCAGTTTCTCTAGAGAACCATGTAAACATCTTGTGCCAATTACAGAGAGCCAGTTGACAACACAGTCACTTGCTCTATGGAAAGAGAGGAATTAAAGGATTAAGAAGACATAAGACAATGAAATTCTGTAACATCATTCTTTTAATTCAACATCTGCAACCCAGGATTCGGGTGTTGAAGGTGCCAATACTGTGACTACACAAGACGTTATCAAATGCATGAAAAAACCTGTTGCAGAGTTGTGTTTGTTCACTAACTTCTTTCACTTCTAATATTCCTAAGAGACCTAGTCAGGCCCTCACACATGTTCCTTGCTATGTCCATTTGCTTTTCAGTTGGTTTCCCACACATCAAGCCAGACTACGAGCCTCAGGAGGGAGTCAGCTACTCCTTCAAGCTGCTGTGAATCATTGTGGTGTCTGCTGCGTAGGCCAAATGAAGCCTGAATTTCTTGCTCCCACTAGGCAACAAGAACAATGAGGAAAAACATGGCAAGGAGGTGAGAAAAGATCAAAAAGCCAGGAATCCTCTCCCTCAACATCCCTGCCTTTCTGTCATAGTTGTCATAGTGCATGGTCATGAAAGAAGTAAATCAAAGACACAATGTAGAATTGCAAAAAAGATTACAGTACTCCAACTTTCAAGTTTTCAGTCTTACTTAAATCCTATTTTATCATGATAAATGGAAAAAATCTATTCTACCTCATAAAATATGTACATATTCTTGCACCCTGTTAGAAGTACAAAGACAAATGTTGACAGATTTATCCTTGGATGTAATCACATTTGTGACATGTATTTCATCTAAGCCTAAAATAAAGCTGTGCTAAATGAATATTTACCTAATAATTCATCCTCTTATTATTTTTATATAAATTCCTATTGTTACAGTAGACGAGACTCCCATCCACTGAAATGAAAACACTAACATAAATTGTGGACTGGAAGTTAAAATAAGCCACTTTAGCATATTTTATGTTACAGATATTCATCGATTCAGGAACATCAGTGCAGGAAGATTGGAATCACAGACATCCCTTCCACACACAATTTTTTAACTCTCTTCTGAGATCAAGAACTTTTAATTTGATCTTAGTTGTCAGGAAAAGACACTGAGGTAAGAAAGAGGGTTTCTGGTTGAGACCAGTCAGTTTAATGGTGTTGATTAACCTGCATTATATTATATTTTTAAGAAGCCTGCTTCAGGGGTCAAGGAATTCCTAAAGTATTGATGGCTGGGAGGGAATTTGGGATGGGAAAGGGCATGAGGGGAAATGCTAGTATACACATGAACTTTGAAGGTGCCAATTCCTGCCAGAGAGAAGATACTGAATTTAGAAGTTTTGCTGTACTGCCATTTTCATATTAATAAAAAAACCCCACAAACTTCCAGCAATAAAACCAACACTGAATACAAAACCTCTTCATTTAACCATATCAGCACTACTCACGAACAGTGCCTTCCTTTATTTGCAGGAGATTCTATAAATCCATTCCTGCATGTAGTGCTTTAAAACAGTCACCGAACTGATCCATCATGTGCAACTTACAACTGCTTGCAGTGCCGAACTGCCACAACTGCTTCCTGCGAATCCAGGAACAGCTGAAAGAAATACACCTGCTCATCTCTGAGTTACACCTGCAACTTTACTGCACTCAACATACCTTGCAAACACAGTCTTTGCCTATTTCCTTTAAATGCACTGCTTACATCTCATCCCAGCTGAATCACCAGTGGCTTGTTTTCATTCAAATCCCTCTGCCAGACTCTGGAATGACTAATAAACTGCAGAATCCGGTCTACAAAAATTTGACTTAGCAAACAAACCGTCAACACGTTGATGACACTGCCACCCAAAATATCACTGTAACAAGAGTAACAATTTACATGGGCTTTAAGCCAGTCTGTCCTTACTATTCAAATTTCCAGAAAACATGACCTAATTTCTCTACAAGTAGGATCTGGAGCTTTAGTTAATTCAGTCCTTTTTTCCTTTCTTTGTTTAAGCATATGTTTTTGCCACAGATTATTACAGTCATTAGGAGGAAAAACATTCATTTGTGTAAAATTAAATACAGGATGCATACAGCCAGTAATAAGAATCTAAGAGTAACGTGAACGGGCTGTAATATTCCTTGTCAACAGCTGAATACCTGTCCTGGTTATCTAAGTGACAGACTCCCACACTTCAGACCAAACAGATGCACCGTAAATTCAATTCTGTCCATATTAGAACCACATCGTTCTTGTCAAAATCAGGTTTACCTAATCTTCCAACAACTTTTACCTTTCCAGTATTATGCCCACTTTTTACAAAAAGAGGAAGATGAAGGCAGAGAAAACTGCAGAAAGAGGGAGAAAGACTAAACAATGCAAGGTAGCACAGTCAAATAGCAGTACTGTTTCTCATATACAAGGTTAAACAGATACCCTCTGGAATTGGAAAGAACCATACAACATTACCCTGTACAATTTCTCCCAGCAGAGTAGTATAGAAAAAGGGGTTTTTTTAACTCCATTTAATCCTTCCTAGGTGGTATTTTCTAAAATCTCAAGGCACACGAAGAATAGATAGTTTATTGTTTTCCATTTTAATATTTCAGACAATTCCACAGTTTACGGCTAATTTCTGAGTAACAAGGACTTGGATTTCCTGATTTATAATTAAGAATATAAATTTGAAAAAGAGTTGTTGTGGCTAAAATTATCACTTACTGCCTTGTAAATATGGTATCTAAGTATCTAATGCATATTTTCTTGTGGAAAGCTTATCTGACAATTAGCATTCCACCTCAGACACGCTCTTTCATACACTTGTATAGAACAGTATCTTGCTATAAAATTGTTCTGGGCAGACAGGAGCATTCCTCTGTTCATGCACATGTTGCAACAACGGTATTCCTTGTTGTCATTCTGGATAGTACCTGACAAGTATCTACAGCCAGACCAGAGTTCAGCAGGTCTCTGCCCTTGCCTCCGCATTCTAAGGCATTGGAAAAGGCAGTCAGATTTCCATACATCCACTAATCTGTTGGTCATTTGAACAAAATCTCACTGGGAATGGGTCACCTAATTTATCAAAAAACACACTTCTTTCCTCATGAATTTATACAAGCAAGCAGGTAGATTTCAACAAAGATTTAGACACTTACATTTAAAAATCAGATGCTTAAAAAGCAGCAGTAAACCACATATCCAAAATATAAAGTCTGTTTTTCCGGATAAGAAAATACTGTGACTTATCACCATCTCTGTATTAAACAAGACTAAAAATGTCAGAAACTAATTTCTGAAAATGCTTCACTTCTATTTTTTTACCTGCTTCTGTGTACTTCAATCCTACTTTTACTTCTTCGCTCTTTGCTTTTGGTGGTGGCCAGACAGTCTGGAGTCTCCCTGGAGTCTTGTCATCTTGCTCTAAGGGACTCAGGTCAGGCTGTAAAAATTACGCAAGAGAAAAATTAAAGCCTGCAGTATCAATGGATTCCAAAACAGCAACTGCCATGCTCAGCTCTACACGCGTACTCGAGAATAGTTATCTGTCTCATTCTACTAACTGAAACAGTGCTCAGTTGGTTGGAAGGGATACAAATAAATCAGTGCAGAAAAATAATTTTTAGGAGAAAAATAACATCATGCACATGACATGCAATAATACATTGAAACTGTTCACATCACTGTGGAGAGCTGTCTATCCTGGGTGAACTAGAGAGATAGTCAAGAACACCAGGTATTTTCCTGTATCTTTATTCCAGAGTAAAAAGACCCATCTGTGCTCCTCTTGGAAGTAAACATTAGTGCAATTCACCTAAGACATCATTTGACAATATAATTTTCTGGAACCAGAGCTAGTTTATGAAACTCCTGCCCCACCCCCAGCAGATTGCTCAGTCCACATACCGGGTAATACTGCCACATCAAAGTGCTGCTGCAGCTCTTAATAGGACTGCACTGTCAACTGGAATGCTAAAATAACTCTTTAAATTGGGAGGGGGGGACAGGGAATTGGGGAAGGAGGGGGGAAGAGAATGACGCACTAATCAAGGATTCTTTTACAGATTTACATTTTGTGTCTTTTTATATTTTCAACATTTCTGTAATCAGATTTACAAAATGTTTATACGAGTAACACAACTGCAGCAACAGCGAAACCCCATATTGAAGTCGCCCCGTAAACGGCCCACATGACCAAGGAAAAGAAAAGGCAAGACCCTTTGACTCTGGCTTTGCCCTGAGAAAACAGACTTGCACTAGACCGGACGTTAAGCAGACATTTATAAAAGCCACTCCTGCTGGCTCCTGTGCCTCCTCCCTCACTGTGTGTGATGACAGCTTCCCAAATAGGTTTGCTGGGAGCCACACGAACGCTGACGCCAGCACAACACGGGGACTGGTGTAAGCAGGAAGAGGAAAGTCAGGAGTGGGAAGGGCACACGCAGACTGCAATTGCTGTACATGCCACGGCCAATGAGTACCTCGTTTCTCCTCCCCATAGGTAATTTTCTACAAACTGGTATTATCAGTCTACCCAAGTGTCAGTCAAGATTTTTTAAATACTTCTGATTTTACGTAAGAATAAAAATTTTAGAGAGTGTACAACTAACACAGTGTATTAACTCAAGTAGCTTCAGGTTTAGGGTCCAATCCTGCAAATTGAATCATTCAGGTAATTCCCTCTTCAGCCAACAACAATCTCCTGGGCTGATCTGCCAAGGATGTAGCTGTAAGAATTTTTGGTTGGGGGAATGCCAGTCCAAGCGTTACTCATTTAATTAAAGAGTTCAAATCACATTCAAATTATGACTGTACGAAAACTTAGCATAGATTTTTTTTTCATTTCTTAATAATATACTAACTACATCTCCACATGCCTAAGAACATTAACCATGCAAATGCTTGTATTATTCCATAACTTGAGTTGCCTAATTGAAATCACTATGTTACACTTGGATAAGGTTAAATGCTTATCAATATTTGCAAAGCCAGTTATATACATGTAAACAAGAAAAAAACCCCCACTTCATATTCCATGTCTTGCACAAACTGAGCTGAAAATCACAACTTTTATCAGCTCTTATCATTATTCTTACAGGCAAACTGAAATATTACTTTTAAAAATAAAAAAATCAACGAAAGAAACAGAGTGAAATTGACAAACTACTAAATAATACTACAGTAAGTATCGGAAGCACCAAACTGATTAAAAGCAATACTTAACATGTGGGGAACTGTTGTGTAGACATCTTTTTAAATCAGAAATTGATTTTTAAGTTCTTACTTCTAATTGAAAGGTTTTAACTGTAGCCAAATTCTGCTACAACTGCAGATCATCAAAAATTTTGACAAATTAGCCCCAAGGTTTCCTCTGTTGGGAATCCAAAATGTAAGACTGCCAAAAAAAAAGAGGGTAATTCTGACATTCCCACCAATATTTAAACAATAAATTATTTTTTATCCTTCTATTTCCAGATCTAAGGAGAAAAAAGTAATTCAACCTACAGATTTGTCTGATGGTCCATCCCCAGGTTTTGATTTTGACCTTTCAAATACAGCTTTCAAGGACTCTTTTTCATTTCTCATTTTGCGTTTTATGGCTTCCAGCTCTGAAGTATCTGCAGTTGTTTCTTTCTTGGGAGGCCGTGTGAATAAAGCTTTAAAGACGTCCAGTGCAGATTCAGCAGGGCTTGATTTTATCTCCTCAGAGGGAAATTGAGGTTCTCTTTTGCTGGAGGCTTTGTTCTCTTGAGCTTCATCACTATCCTCGGTCTCCCCAGGTCGCTCACCAGAGTCCTCAATTCTACCGTCATTCTTGGAGACGTCTATGTTTAACATGTGCGAGAGCTGTTCCAAGAAAGTTGGATTTGCTTTAGGTTCAGAGGATTTTTTTTTAATGGTCAAACCTGATGCAATACTGGATTTCTTAACAGGCTGTCGTAACTTAAGTAGAGCTAAATCATTCTCCCTTGGTTTAATTTCTGTAACAGTTTCCACATCTTCCGTGGTTAGTCCCTTTTTCCTCACACGCAGTCCACTAAAGAAAGCAGGTAGCTGGAAAGTCTTTTCAGCCAGTGCTGGTTTTTGGAGTGATATATTATCAACCGAAGGTCTTTGTTCTTCATCTGAAAGTTCTTGAGGGCATTCCCCTGTAGCAACCAAGCAACTGAACTGCTCATCCATTAACATTTTGTCTTTTCCACTGGAGTCATGCTCTAAAATACTATCCAGTTCGTCTGGGAGCTGCTGAGAAAATGGTGGGTATAACTCAAAGTCATCTGTACCACCAGAGTCATCACTGTTGCTGTCGCCGTCTGATTCTGAATCTTCCTTCTTTTGACTGCTATTGTCCAAAGCCTCGGCAGATAAAGCAGCATTATTTACCTCATATTTGCTTGCAGTGTTTTCATCAGTGTATAGGTCCTTATTCTCTGTGTCCGATTCTGTGTCACTTGTTGTATGAACCAAAGTACCTTGTACAAGAATAGCATCCTTGTCCTCATTGTCCGATTCAGACAAAGAAGTCTGTACAAAGCTTAAACGCTGAAGAAGTAATTCGTTTTGGTCAGCTAACTCCAGCTCCAGGCCTGCTTGCCTGCCAGACATTGGGTCAGCTTGGCCACTGGTACTATTCATGCTGTGCTGATTTTCCGAGTCGTGATTACAACCATTATCATTCCTCTCATGCCAGGTGTTAGCATGACTATTTATACTGCTGTGCAAAGGCTGAAATGCTTTAAGCACTGCTTCTTCTCTGGAAGCTGTAGATTCAAACTTAGTTGTAAATCCAAACAGGGTTTTCACAGAAAATGTAGTTAAAGGGTCAGGTTCGCTTTCTGCTGCACTCTTCAGGTCTAAAAGCTCACTACACTCGGGCACGCCATTATCTTCTTCCATGTTGCGCCAAGTGCCGAATAGGTTCGCAGCTGGCAGCGCTGTTGGGTGCCGCACACACCCTTCCTACGCGCACTCAGCAACCGGCGCTGCTGCAGCAGACGGCCCGGCCCGGCCCGGCCCGCGCAGGCCGCGCTGCCGCCCTCCCCCGGCCGGGCCGCCC
>VWZD01006819.1:2944-61070 GCA_013396695.1 Sakesphorus luctuosus | reverse complement strand
GCTGCGGGAGCAGCAAACAGACCCACCGTACAAAAAAGTTCTCGGCAGCGTTTCTGGAACCTGTTGTAGCGCAGGAAGGGGTTTGTCCCAGCGCCGGTCCCGAGTGCAGCCGGGTCAGCAGTGCCCCGCCGGGCTGCGGGCCCCCGTCCCGCCGCGCCCGCGGCTACAGCAGCCGCCCCGCCGGGCCGCGCCGCGCGCCGCCGTTCCCCACTTCCTTGTGCCGCCGCGCCAGCCCCGTGCGCTCTGCTGCAGACTCCGGACGGGCGCCTTTGCATAGTCTTTCCCCTCGGATAAAGAACTTCTGTTGTAAATCCATAAGCACCAAAAAACGCCAAATGGAAACTCGAGGTGACGAATGTGAAGCTCCCAGTGCCCCCTCCCGCAGTTCGTGCAGAGCCCTCAGTGCCCGGCCGGGCAGAGCTAGCTCGGGCGAGCGCCCTTGAAGACGAGGAAATCAAGAAAAAAAGAGGCTCTCTTCTGATTTGCTGCAGGTTTCATCTGGAATGCAGATTTCAGCCTCCAGGGCCAGGAACAAAAACCAACGCGACTGGTTTCATGTTACCAGTGTCCTTGCTCCGCTCGACTCGGGCTGAGCTGCGCACAGGTACTTATCGCGACTGCGAGGTGCGCACAGGTACTTATCGGGACTGCGAGCTGCGCACAGGTACTTTCCGGGACCGCGGCCGCGCCCGGGGCCGGCAGCGCCGAGTGAGCGACCTGTGCTCACACCGCACCGGCTGCCCACTCACCTGTGCCGCACCAGCCCCGCACCGTCCCCTGCCAGAACAACCTCTGCTGAATTCTGTGACAATTGTCATCTGGAGATGTATCGCTGCAGTACTGCTACAGGAGTGAGATTTGTTTAGTTAATATGGGCAGAAGCACTTGAAAGCAATCTTCAAGACTGTCTAACAGACCCTGTCAGGGATACTATATATTTTGTTACTAGTATATATAAAGTATTAAATACTCTTAAGCACCTTTGATATCCAGAAAGGAAACAACATTTAGGTCAGGTTCTGGTCACACGTCTCCACTTTTGTTACTTTTCTTATTTTGGGAATTAACAGAGACTGCAAACCTGCAGGAATTTATATTCTTCTTATTCCTGGGCCTTTAAGAAGTTCGTTTAGTCAAATTGCCACAGTGGTACCCTAGAAATTCAAAGATACCATTCTTTCTGCACCCAAGTTAAAGGGTCATTCTACAGTCAGCCATTTAGGTGTGCTGAGTAACCTTAAACAAGCAACATGGGGAAAGCTGTCCTTCACAGGGAAATCGGCTGCAGAGCACATCACTGCGTGCAATTACCAAAAAACATTTACTGAAAAGCTGAATATTACAGACAACAAGCAACAACAAAGTATCCCAACACATTTAACTTTTGACTTGATGTTTAAAAATGTAGACTGTGCAAAAAGCATTTGTTTATCTTTTCAATATATTATAAAAGATCATAAAGTCAACAGCAGAAGTCATTGGTATCTCCTGGAGGAGGCAAGTTTCCTGAAAATCAGATTGTAATACTGAGGGCTTAGATGAAGCTTACAGACACCTTTTCAATTACAGGGTTGCATGCATACCTATAGACAAAGGGCACTGGAATCATTCCCACCTTTATCTGTGATTTAAGATGGAGCAATGTATTCTGCCTTGCTGCCTGACATTTCCTGTAGTAAGCTGTGGACTTGCTTCTCTGCTATGCTTAATCATCAGGTGCCAAGGTCAGAAACAACTGATGGGTCGTAACTCCCATGGTTTTCCAGGCTTAATATAGATTAATATCACAAAAGACGGGTCTGCATAAGGAAAGAGACACTCTATGCCAACCTACGCTTATAATCCCAGGATTTATAAAACAGGCGGAAGGAAGCTACCTCTGCACTGATGATTTCCTCCAAGACAAAATTTCTTGAAGACAAATCTACAGCAATTCTAAATTTTGTTTTATGACAAAGTAACTGGTGCAAAGTGATCACACTGAACCAAAGTTTCCTACATTGAAATTTACATCTGTTTTTATGTTCAACCCCAGGACTAATTGTTCATTGCTCTAATAATTTTGTATGGTTATGTCTTGCTTATTTATGTGCCTATTTATTTGAGGTTAAGTATATATGATGGATAAACATTAAATTGTATTTTCAAGAAGAGTTTTGTTGGTCACAAAAAAATACACCTTTGTGAACAACCTCATGGTACCTTTTAAACTAAACTTACTTATTCAGATTATGCCAAAGTATTTATTTATCTGTTTATATTAACAACAACCCACACTTAGAATAAAACTTCTCTGTAATAAACAAGGGTCACTAAACTGTAACAGTCTTATGAATATAAGGTTACTGACTATAGCTGCTATTTAATTATTTAATATTTTAACAGGACATATGAAAACTCTAGTGTAAAAGTGGACTTAAAACAGGAATCTCATATTTTACTTCTAAACATCATCCCAACAAAATCTAGGAGGCAAGGATCAAATCAGGAGTGAAAAGGACAGTGTGTTGAGTGTCAAGCTAAAGTTAGACAATGTATTGAGATGCTAAGTATCCCGGAACAATTAAAACTCCAAAAGTAGAAATATGCCTTATAAAACAAGAGGTAATCTCAAAAGTCTGCAAAAAATGATACTGCTTTATAGGTACCTATATAACTCTAGGAAATGTGGAGAAACTTTCAAGCTTTTTGAACTTTAGGATGAACAAAGAAACCCATCTCTGTATCTATGCCCAGAGAAATGATCAAAAAGCCAGTCTTTTAAATTCACCACACAGTCCATAAACCCTCAGCTTCAAATAAGGCTTTTGTAAGGAGTTATTTCTCACATTCTGATGATCAGTCTGGTGGACAGTCCCCTGTTGAGGGACTGGATAGCTGATAATGAAATACATGTTGGTTACTTACCCAAGAGTGTTTCTGGGTAAAACACATACATCAATATGTGTACTTAATATTCTTATACAAAAAAAGAGATCATCATATTGTGATGAGCAAATGAGACAGACACATTTGTTGGCAGAAGTGTTTTAATGCTGGGTGGAGCTATCTCATAAGGAAAGTCTCCCTAAACAGGCTGTAACACTGCATCTAAAGGAACAACTTCAAAATCTCTAGAAAAAATCAGGTATGATAATGTTACAAGCCTCTTTAGTTAATAAAACTGACAACTCTCTGGTGCCTCAGAAAAGCCCTTAAAACCTGTCATAGCAACTTTCAGGGCAGTCAATGCACTAATTATACAAAAGGACAACCATTCCTTAGAGTTTAAAGCACATTTAATAATCCACACCCTTTCTGACCTACATTTCATCACAGACAGAAGTCACACCTACAACTCACTCCAGTTCCCTTCTTGAGGTGTCTAAGAGCTTGCCTGAAGTAGGTTTTAAAACCAGCTTTGAAGAAAACACATACTAAGCCAGAATAAGGTAATCTACTTTCTATCACTATCATATGGCAGGGCTCAAGACTTCCTGACTCCATATCTATTCAGATTGCCTTTTCAGATCACTGTGGTAACAAACTAGATAAACATGAACAGGACAGAAAGACACATTCTATAGAAGAGCAAGGTGGCTATACTGAATAGAAAACAAACTTACTGCTTTTTCAAAATAAAGAACCTCACATGAAGAACATTTTGTGTAATTTCTTGAAAATAATCATAGAATTCAATATGCACCAGTTGTGTCAGGCTTCAAAAGTGCCACATGGAGCAGCAGGCTGTGGTTGTAGCCTGGCCCGTTTGAACTGATCTGAAGCTCAGCTGACAATCCTGCCCTCTGCCCTGTCCCCAGCCCAGCATTTACTGTGCAGACTGATAATGGTCTTAACATTCTCCCGCTCTCCTGTTTTTTCTCTTCTGCTGTTTATCTTGTTTTATACTTAGTGTATTAACTCTTTAAATGCTCTAAAATAGAAAATGCAGGGAAGATGGAAGAAAATCCAAGTCCTTGATTTTCATCATTGCTCTGTTTTGTCACTTCACTAAAGACCATTATGTGAGCAACTGCCCTGAGTTTTGAGGATCTGGGTATCACCAACATAATTTCTTTAAATTTAAGTTATGAATTTTAGAAGTAGCAACAGAAACATAGATATTTCTTATCAAAGTTCTGTATTACATGATGTTAACAGAATGTGTGGACACCAGACACATTTGGTGTAGGAGTCTGTCTGTATAATGCAAAGTGGTTTTTAATATCTTCATTTAAATTCTGCTTGACATTGAGAGATGGACTGCTTTACAGAATTTGAAAAAAATACTGTTAAAGCTATATGGTTATAAAGTCAGAAAGCACATTAAGAAAGTCAGTTTACTGTTTTGAAGGAATGCATACTGTATCAATAAATGTATCATATAAAAAACCAAGGTTAGTTCTGAGGCCGAACTTATGGAAAGATGTATTGGCTGATACAGAAGATCATTATAAACTGTGTAAGTAAACCAAGTAAGATCTTTGTACATTAAGGCACAAAGGCTGGCATTTAGTGTAACAAGGAAGGGAAATGACTTTTTAATCTTCTTCCTTTTCTAGGTTGCTGTCTTTTCATCTTCTTTTCAACAGGCCTTTAGCTCCCCATCTACAGTATGATGTAATAGTTTAAACATTAAACAAAAAGCTTTATAGAATAAAATTACCTAGTTACACTAATTTACCATAATTTCTTAAGTAATCACTAGCTATTAATAGTAATTTTGGCTGAATTTTCACATCTCATAGATGTATTTCTTATCTGAGATGAAATGCTGTATAAAAAAATGGGGTAGAGTTGCATTTCTATTTTGTTTCATTATCTTCTGTATCTCTGTATCTTCTCCATGCCTAAGATTTAAAATGTAATGCAGGATTCTTTTTTCATGCTTCTGATGTAGTATGCATTTAAAATTCCTATTAGAACAGAATTCATTCCCTCTCTCCCTCACTTTATCTACCTTCTTCCAACTAATAGAAACATAGAAACATCTTTTCAATAACATAATGGAAAAGCTCAAGAAGTAGACCTGTGGGAATCTCATGAGGTTTAATAACACCAAGTGCAAGGTGCTGCACCTGGGTCAGGGCAACCCCAGGTATCAATACAGGCTGGGCATGAAGGGATTTAGAGCAGCCCTGATGAGAAGGACTCAGGGCTGCTGGTGGGTGAGAGGCTGGACATGACCTGGCAATGTGGGCTTGCAGCCCAGAAAGGCACTTGGGTCCTGCGCTGCATCAAAAGCAGCATGGCCAGCAGGGTGAGGGAGGGGATTCTGCCCCTCTGCCCTTGTGAAACCCCACCTGGAGTTCTGCATCCAGCTCAGGGGTCTTCAGCACAAGGAAGACATAGACCTGTTGGAGTGAGTCCAGAGGAGGCCACCAGGATGATTACAGGGGTGGAGCATGTCCCGAAGGGGAAAGGCTAAAAGATTTTGGTTTGTTCATCTGGGAAGAGAGAAGGCTTTGAAATGACTTCACTGAAGCCTTCCAGTACCTGAAGGGAGCCCGAAAGAAAGATGGAGAGATACTATTTACAAGGGCATGTAGTGACAGGGAGCAGGGGAATGGATTCAAACTAAAAGAGAGTGGGTTTAGATTAGATAGTAGGAGGAAATTCTTTGCTGTGAGGGTGGTGAAGCACTGGAACAGGTTGCCCAAAGAAGTTGTCAATGCCCCATCTCTGGAAGTGTTCAAGGCCAGGCTGTGTGGAGCTCTGAGCAACCTGGTCTACTGAAAGGTTTGTCAGGGTGGCTGGCACTAGATGATCTTTAAGGTCCCTTCTAACCCAAACCATTCTATGACTCTATGATTCTGTAAGCAAACACTAGTATATCTATATATCAACATATACAAGTATAATATATATTAATGTTATGATGCTCGTAATCCAGAGAAAGCAGCGCTATTCAATAAATAGCTTTGTTTTTCACATTGTCATTATTATGAATATAACTGCATTTTAAAACAGTAGTGCCAAACTTTTGATCAGTCAGTCCAAAGTTTTTCTTCCAACAGCAGAAAAGGGCTATAGATCACCTGACTGGGTGTAGTGCAACTGTCCATAAATAAACTGGTCCACGCCAGATGATATTTCCTGAAAACATCATTTTTGCTTCTGAGTTGCTCTCCAGACACTGGCACATTTTTTACCACAGCTGTCTTGCTGTCCAGTCTGAGGACAGCACTGGGAAGACAATATCTGGGTGTAACGTCCCACCCATAAGGGGAAGGGAACGCCCAGGAGTTGCTCTCACCAAAGCGACTCACGCAGCCTGGCTTTGGCCATTATCTTTCTTACAGGCTGCTTGCTTACAGCAGTGCTGCAGTCCAAACGGATTCTTATGGCAGCAACTGCAGAAGGCTTCTCACTACCATTCTTTTGGCAGCTCCTCCTCCAATCCCATGAACTTATCTTGAAGTGGAAAAACAGTCTCGGAGATACAAGGGTTCTGTAATTCAACCCAGAGTTCTGTTCTGAAAGACTTTCAAGAAAAAGTCACAGGGCATGAACTGCAGGATAAAGTGTCTTGGTGGGTCCCTAAAAGGCCATCAGCCCATGTTGAGCACTCTTCTTTTATAAAAGTTATGACTTTTGTTCTGAATATTTTAAAAACAGTGAAATAAATATTCTTCCTTGTTAACTACAAGAAACTGAAAATTATTCAATTATTTCATAATGTAATTAGTTACATTTTTAGACATAAAATGTTGCTTTGAAAATTAAAAAAATAGAAACAAACTGCTTGCTTACTAATCTTAGATATCTCCTATTTTACTCAAAATGTTGTTCTTAAATGGCTTTTAATTTGTAACTCCTCCTGCTGTATACAAGGACTGTAAATGCAGACGAAGTATCCTCACAAACTGTATACTTCCTGTTGTAGCTTATATTTCTAGCAGTGATAACAGCTACATCACAATTCTTCTCAGTCCAGTTATTTGTTTTCATCTCACCATTTTACTACAAGCATAAATCTGTACCTTCAAAGTAGTACAAACATATTCTAAATAATTATTTCGGGAAAAGAAGGTTAGGACAAGTAATCAATTTTATAACAAGCTCAAGAGAATAACAATGGTGATTTTAAGCATCATTAAAAGCATTTGAAGTGTACTTCTAAGTCAGTTCTGGTATTTCTACCAATAGATGTCACTGTTACACAAATTTCTGTCACTGTTTCTTTGTACAAACTGTATTAGGTAGTCTAGTCTTTAAAGCAGTATCTTTCAACCATTCAATCCTTTCCATGTTTCTTTCCTCTTCTATTACATTCTGTTCCCTTTTCGCTCCAATTTGCAAACTTCTGCCAAAATATGTTGGAGAACCTGCTTACTGCTCACCTTGGGAGCAGACTAGTATTTCCAGCTACATTAAGCTGGCCATGTTGAAGTGTCAAGACACTGTGATTAACTCAGTTTGCCTTCTGAAGCATCAGTGTTTTATATCCCAGGAAGCTGAGAAACTTTCCTGTCAAATTCATGGCCAGTCTGACTCCAGTGGCAGTTTAGCTGCAATAAAACTCTGAGAGGGAATAGCCTGGCTCCCGGCAGTCTCAGGCTGTGCACATGCACATGAGCGCACACACACACACAGAGGCACAGGCACATGTGAGTGCACATTTGCAGAGGGGCAAACACACAGCTTGCTGACTTGAATCTTCCTGGTACTTATCCTTGCTGTCTCCTGCAGTGCATTTCCAGGAAGCAACTAATTAAAACTAAACATCCATCAGGGTTTTAGAAATGACACATCACGTATCTTAATCTATTTATATAATTTCAAAAAGTTTTTGTATGGATTGCTCTCAGGCTTAGCTGCACGACATACAGACACATAGGCCATCTGTATCCCATCTGCAGTTTGACAGATATTTTGGAACATGGTTTTAGACAGACCCAAAATAAATGCATACCAAAAATTTAATTGTATAATTCTATATAATTGTTGAAACCAAACATAGCATGAATAAAGTTCTACTCACATTCAGTTCCAGGCTCAAATGCAACACACTTCTGTTGATCTTCTCTTTATCACTTGAATGAGCAAATGAATTCGAGTGCCCCAATCTGCAATCCAGAACCCAGGTATCTTCGTCTCTATTTGCCACATCCAAATTAGTCAGCCGTTCAGTGAAATCATCCTTTAAAGCAGACTCTGCTGTAAGGCCCAAGTAAAATGAAATGAAATAAAATAATTTTATGCATCTGCATACAGAAAATTCTATATATTTTTGAAACTCGTACATGCTACCAACACTTGCCCTTGCAGTTCTCATGTTTGTTTAACAGAAAGGCATAAATGGGGTATAAACCTTGTTTTCAGTCTGAAAAAAAGGTATTTTTGTCCTTAAATTTTGTTGGACAGATCTAGTATTAAAAAAAAGAAAAGAAAAGAAAAGAAAAAGTGAGTGCTTGTCTTTCTCCCATACACAGACACAGAACTTGTGTGTAAGATGCTTGAGTTTTCAACTCCTCTGCCAAGGCACTCTTACTGGTCCTTCTCAATGTGTTCATTACACACACACACACACACACACACACACACACGTACGTTTTAGAGGTGGATGTGAAGTACAAAACTAAGGAAGCTTCACAGACTGATTAGACAAACTTTTTGATGTTGTCTAAACACAGCCTTAGTGGGGACTGTGACAATCCACATCAGTCCCTTACATCAAATGCATGAAGAGTTTTTCAATCAGAAGAGATACTTAACACTTTACCTTGCTCCAGTAAGCTTAAAACATAGTATCAACCTGGGTTTGGAACTGTTTAATTACAAATTGCCGTATCTTCTAGGAATAGTATTCAGGGAGCCTTCAGGCCTATGCTCTCTATCACCCCAAAACCAATTATTGACTAAAGCCACCCAAACCACCTAAGACATAGAAAGGTATAAAAGCAATTGGGCATGAGCAAAAACTGGGGAGAAATGCCATTGTCTCTGCCGAGGTAGCTGAAAGCAGCTGCCCTGCCTCCTCCCACCTCTTTGGACAATGTAGGGGTGAGAAAACCATGTACTCTCTCTACTTTGTATTTCATACCTTATACTTTACACTCTTACAATGCCTATACCTTTTATCTTGCCTTATATTCTTATAATATGCTTTCACTTTTACCTCACAGCTACTGTGATGCTAATTTGCTTGGGATATATTTTTACCCTAAAGTCACCTTGTTTACTAACAGTGTTTTGCTACTTTAATACTAATAACAATACCTTGCCTGACACTTCGCAACTCACTAGATATATATCTTACTTTATATTAGTTATTGTGTTCCTTTACAGTGAGTAGTTCTTTTTTAAAATGTGTGTTAATAGGAAACAGCTATATCCTTTCCTTTTGCTTTGTGTTATAGAGAAGGTGGTGTGCAGGTCATTCTGTTGCTCCGTGTTACCGAGGGGGCTTCTAGATTTGTGTTTTAGGTTGTCGTGTTTCTGGTTAGTTGTTTTCTGTGATTAGTTAAGTTTGTCGTGGGGGTGGTACACTGCTGTATTGAAATTTACGTTTGATGTGCTTGTCTCTGTAGAATGCATTTTGTGCTGGTTTCTTTTGAGGTTTTTGGTCATCAATTAAATAGAATCATGCAGCTGAACATTATCACCAGCAACACAAACCCCACAGTAACTGTCACATACTTGTATTAATAAAAGTTATTTCAGGAGCTGCTGGGAAGAAAGTTTTTTTTTCTTGCTATCAAGTGTGGTCCTCATAGCAAAGTGTTGAAGATCCTTCTAACCTGTGTGCTGTTCATTGTTTGACAGACAGTGTTAGATTCATGAGACTTCAATTTTCTGGAGATGCTTATAGCTAGTAAGTTCTCCCTGGCTAAAGTGTGGTCCTTACGGGAAAGTCAAAAACCTTTCCAGCCTGTGTTCTGCCCATTGTTAAACAGGCCCTGCTGGACTCATAAAGCTTTGATTGTTCCAAGAACGCTTACAGCTAATGACTTTATACTAATACAGATGAGATAAGAAGTCTTTGCATTTCTGCCCTTTCTTTTCACATGACACCATACATGCTTTCATAAACAAATGTAGTATTAAAACCACATTAAAATGCAAATATACATAGTAAACCCCAGGAAATACTGCCCTTTTTAATTCAATGCTCTTTGGGAATTCATTTTATTTTTGCAATTACCCATTCACTGGTTGCCCACCCGGCTCAGCATTACCTCCAATACTTCAAAGCCTTATTACAGTTTGTAGTTTGCAGTCCATTTGGATCAATTACTTTTATCTATGTTTTTCAAGATATCTGTTCTACATCAGCTAAAGAGAAAATTCCTTTATGGTAGTGAATTTTACCATAATATGGTTACTCTAATAATTTTCATTGATTCATTAAGTGATACAGAGCTGTAGCAAGAGGCCTCAATCAGAATTCCTTCTTGCAGCAGCTGTTATTTCCCATAATTAACTGTGGCCCAGCTAAGAACAGTCAGCCTGCCAAATGCTTTCTGAGCCTCCAGAAAAAGTAGTACCTCCCTCAGCTGCAGAGATTCAGTTTTCGTCCAAATTTCATTTTATGCACCATCATATTCATTTATGGCAGTTTTTGCTGTTGGCAGACTGCTCCCAAGTCTGTTACCAAGCCTCTGTGCTTCACCCTCTGTTCCAATTATAACTTAATGTTCTGTTATCTGTATGCATTTATGTGGGTAGTGCATGACCCCATTCTTCCCTGAACCTGCACACACCATTAGCATACAACCACTTCTATGGTGAGGGACCCATCCACCTCGGCTGACAGTGGACCGTGAAAGGAGACCTTTAACCGTCTCTCCAAGTATTCTATTTTAAGCAAATTCTTAAATGCTTGGTCGTATTTTTCCCTGAAGTTCACCATTTTGTTAGCTTCAACAGATGGATTTTAGTGCTACTTATGCTTCCAGGAAACAATTTTTTTTTTTTAAACTGGCAATGCAGTGTAATCTGAGTGTGTGTTTAAAAAAAAGTCATGTGTATTTTATGCATGCATATGCAAACAAATGTATATATAATTCCATCATACACTACATTTAGGGAGTTTACAAATCCATATGCATATCCTTTAGCCAACTTAGCTGATTTGACTTTATTTTTCCCCTCTGAAAAAACAGGATTTCAAAAAAGTCCAATTGCTACTCAAACTGTCTTCCAGGTTTTAAAGTCTATACCAATTAGGAGCGCCTCCTATGAGCTTTGCATGTACAAAGAAGACTGCCCAAATACAGATCTGCTGCCATCTACTGTCCCAAGGGAATGGAAGATAGCAATGTAAATGCAGGAAGACTGAATATTTAATGCTTCTTTGGCAATTTTTACCACACAGACTTTGTGAGTATACTTGAACAACTTTTTTATCTTGCCGCATTTACTGGTAAGACAAATGAGGCACTTAAACCTCAGGGGTACAGACAGGGTCACATCATCAGTCTGTGAAAATAAATAGTACACCCAGGACTTCCTTAACTCTGTAATCCTATGCTTAATTTATTTAATTATAAGGTAATAATGTTTGAAATTTTTTGTACAAATTACCATTCTTGTCATACAAAGTCTTTTAAACACAACCACTTAAATTAGCAAACAGACATATTAGATAACATGTAACACATTTCTGTGAAGTCACCATTGTGGAATACACAGTCCTACACTGTTTCTATGGACATGGTGTATTTTATCTGGGTAGTCTCTCTCTATCGAAAACCTGTTTGTACTTTCTCAGCTGTCTTGGAAAAAGAACTTGGGGAAAAAATCAGCTTCTCAAACATTTTTTTTGTTAGTTCAAGGAATTAGGATAAGTCATGATATCCATTCCCTGTGGGAATGTGATTTGCTTAACCACAACATACTTAAGTCTGAGGCCAATGTTTACACTGTGTCTTTTTAGCTATGTTTCCTCACCGCTGGTCATTCTATATATTGATATTTTAATTACGCTACATTTTTTCTAGATTGCTTTGTTGTATCACATATAATCAAAAACATAACAGTTACTCTTTCTTTATGTTGATTCCTATGTAATGTAGCATTCTATTGCCTATTTGATTGAATGTTACAAACACTCATACACGTGAATGAAGAAAACCTGTGTTAGTTAGATAGCAGACACTAGTGTTCACTGTTTGCCTCTTGGAAGAAGTGAATAGAAGGTGAATACAACTTAAGTTCTTTGTACACCATTTGAAAATGAGTCTCAATATGCCCAGTTTTGCAGACCATTAAAGTTTTGGACTTCTTAAATTTTAGAAACAAAGAAATAAAATAACCCAGATTTTTTTCAGTAAGTGGACCACAAAACCGAAACAATCTAAATGCAAAAGTTTCTTATTTAAAGGCAGCATTTTGGCAGCAGAGGTGAACACTGAACATCAGAACTACATGTAGAGGACTTACTGTATTACTAACTTAACACAATGACATTACTGTAGGGATTTAGCTGTTGCAAGATCTTACATCAGCAAGTCACAGCATGCTAAACAATCTTTGGTACACTTCCTTGCTCAAACAGATTAGGCTTGACCAATGTTATTAAAAGCATTGGTGGAATGAGAGGATAAACAGAGATGAAAAGTCAACTGATTTTTTTAAAATTATGGAAATCCAAAATATGTAGATCCTAGCAGAAGTATTTTTGTTGCAGTGGGCACTTCAAATTTCCTGATCCATCTCCCTGACCTGACCACCTTCTTTCTAAGCAGTAAATGCTTTTTGAGCTTTGCTATTTAAAATGTCTCTTATTTTTGTTACTACAGACACCAATTTATTAAATATCAAATTAAAAATAGCATTGGAAGTAGTCTCAGCAGTTTTAGATTGTGTAGTTAGATGGTATTGCACAGTTCCATCCACATGCCATCTGTGGTATCTCAGATCTGTTAGTATATGAAGACACTAATTCTGTATAAACATAAATTTTGCACTCAGTGTTCCCATGTATGTAGCTGACACAGAGGACAAGAAGATTTGATTTTCTGCAGTTAACTTCTATTTTGAAGTTGAAGAAATATGACCAAGTAGGGAGAAAATTAAAATCTTGAAAGGGAATTTAAAAATTCAGAGGAAGCTCTCATCCTTCCCTTTTAATTTTCCAGATTTTCCTTATGGGAAGAAAGCAAACAGAAGAAACCTGTTTGCTCTTCTGGAGACACAAGAGAAGACTGAAATCTTAGCATGAATACAGTTCCTTCTGTTGTATTCAATAGAATGGAAAGATGTATGTAGCTGCCTGTGCAAAAAAAAGTGAACATAGTCCACTGGGCAGATGAATAAATCCTCTTAAGAAAATCTGAAGTTTCGTGGAAGACTACAGAAATTGAAAAATGATACTAAATGCTGTCATTGGGAATGAAGATATATGTCATCTTCCCAAATTTATGTAGTTTTATTTTATCTGTATTGCATCATGAGGTGATTGACACTGTTAGCAGTTGAGCAAACACCTTGCTGAAGGTTGCCTGTGTTCCCACAGTACATCGAAGAAATTCTTTTTGCATGATGACAAATTGTGGATTTTAAAAAGCAAATGTTAGGCCTGCTACTTGCTATACTGCTCTAACAAAGAAGCCTGAATGGCACAGTACTTAGTACAATTTTTAAATCAAATCCCTCAAAGTGGTGAGTGTGGGAACTAAGCCCTGGAGCAGCAACACCCTGCAGTGGCGGTTGAGGTCCTTGCAATGCTGAGAAAGCTAGAAGCTTCTACATATCAATATACCGAACAATCAACAATTTCTTGTCTTTTGGCTGTGTCCTACTTCTCCTGGCAAACAGTAAATACTACTGAGTACTGCTAATATTGGAGGAAAAGTGTTTAAGTGGCTTCAAATCAATGCAAATACTAACAGAGAAATGTATTACCAAGTGGAATTAAGAGCTCCCTCCCCAGCTAGCAAATAAATATTAGTGTGTTATTCTGAAGTGCGAACTTGAAGCATGGTAACTTCCCACAGGAGGTGATAAATTGTGCACAGCCTTCACATGAACTTCTAAGATTAAAAAAAAAAAAAACAAACAGCAAAAATGGTGAAGATAAAATTTTTGACTGAACAAACCCTAAACATAGGAAAGTGAAGGAAATCCAAAATATTTACTTTTTTGTGAAAAACACTTGTGCAGCTTCTCAATGCAGAGTGTATCAACTGCAGAAGTATGTGATACAACTCACAGCTTTTCAAAAATAATTCAGAATTGTGACAAACTTAAGAAATATTGGCAATATCTGTCAAATGGTATAAATTCCTTTTACAAATTTAATGCTTTTGTACTAAAGTAACTTCATTTAGAATGGTGACATTCAATATGATTTATAACTTTTTATTACGGGTTCACATTTACAGTAATTTATATCCTTTATACTGCTTTTTTCCTTCACCTCAGTCTACTTATTCTTGACAAAAGTCACGAATCCCTAAGAAAGCAAACTCGAACAGCAAAAATAAGAATACTTATCACTAACTTAGTGTAAAAACATGAGTACAATTTGCATTAGGAAGAAAAAAAATCACAAACAAGCCTAAAACAAAACAAAACAAAAAAAGCAGGATCATCAGCAGAAAGATGAGAGAACTGTATTCAAGTTTCAATGCTGTGCAATCATCCAATGTGTGCTCTAGAAACCTGAGGAACAGGAACTCTAGTGACAAGTTCAGAATGCATTTTCTGAATAAGGACACAGACCTGCAAGCTACTGAGCAGTTTGACGCCATTCAAGCCTACTGCTTTAGCACATACTCAAATTAAACTAGTTTAGTTACACTGAGCAAAGAATGAGCAAGACCTGCCTTGTCACCTTCCAGGCCACTCTTGCTTTCAGATGCAAGCAGGATGCCTTCCAAGTATTCGGAATTGGCATTAAAAGCACAAGAAACAAAGATTGGTATAAATCCCAAGAACATGTAACACAGGAAGCAGTTGGCACGTCAGTGCAAATCCTGAATCTTTTACTGTTCGCGGAGAAGCTTCATGTGTCCACAGCCAAACACCACAATCAATGTTCACACCAAGGTTCTGAGCTGCAATACCAGAAACTTTTTGTGGAAGGCTCCTTTTTAATGCCAAAGAATTTCAGTGCTCACAGTAATTTCCAGATGGGGATAACACCTGAAGTAATATAGTTAAATATTCAATCAGCATATAATTATACAACTTTTCCCAAGTTAGTTGTGGACACACAAAAATTCAATTCTATAGAAAAATGTGAAATACCTAACAATTGGCATATATTTTTGTTACTAAGCATATGCTACATGTTTGGTGAACTGTTTCTTTCATTACCTGAAGTAACTTCTAGCACATACCATATTTGTAATAATTACCTTCAAAGCAACTAAAGAAACCAGAAGCGTTCCTAATACTGTAATTGCTGTCTACTATGGAGGGTGTTCCACTGTGTCTTTTTACAACTGGTTTTCCAATCTGTGGCTTGAGCCAGTGAGCTAAAAGAATGTGGAGGAGGAGACTGATGCTTTACTCCTTATTTTCTTCAGCAAGATTTGCCCTGCAAGCAATAGTCTTTAACAATATTAGAAACCTGTGGCTAGTGCAGTAAGGAGAATAAAGAAGTACATAGAAAATCCAGACAAAAGGCCACACAGCTGAAAGCTAACATCTTTCAGGCAGCAAGCTAGGCATAGAGGCTGCAATGTCAGCATGTTCACTAAATGTAATGAGCTATTTAATGACTTTAAGTGTTTACATTACTTTTCTTATATGCTTTTTAGAATGTTTCCTGTTATACACTGGTTCTCACTCTTCTCTTAACTATCAGAAAGACAAAATCACCACAGAAAATATTTGGCTTGAGCATTAGATTAATAAACAATGCATGACATAGCTAATAAGTGATTTTAAATAATCTACATCCTTTACTTTACACTTGAAATGTTGAAAACTGCATAAAATAAGTTTTAACATCATTTAATCTCTTTGCAGAGGTCACTTAAGTCACCTGTACATTGCATAAATGTTATTTTATAAACATTTTAGAGCAGATAGT
The DNA here is from genome assembly GCA_013396695.1 of Sakesphorus luctuosus. Classification (NCBI taxonomy): domain Eukaryota; kingdom Metazoa; phylum Chordata; class Aves; order Passeriformes; family Thamnophilidae; genus Sakesphorus; species Sakesphorus luctuosus. The sequence continues at coordinate 45,103 of VWZD01006819.1, read as the reverse complement.
AAGATATTACTATCTGAAGTACGGGTAGGTATGTGCCAAAACACCAGAAGCCATAATTAAAAGAAGCACCTGTACAGATAACCAGGGACACCACCAACAGCAACAAAACTAATTAACACTAAGTATGGTATTCATATCTAGAACATGGGGCATATGATTCATCAGTGAAAAACTGCACTGTGGTAACAGGAGGATGCACATGACCTATGCTTTTCCTCCTCCTCATGGAGTAACACCACATTACATGTGACATTCTTCTGCCTTTTATCCAACAGGAAGGCATACAACAGCCCAAAAGATACTGGAAATTAAGAGACAAAGATTACAAGCAGCAACCCTGTTTAACATTCATGAAAAACAAAATACAGAAGACTTTGCAGCAAAAGAATCACCTGTTTTATCACCAGTGTGGCAGAACTCAAGAGATGCAGTGAGGATTGGACAGCTACTCTCTTCTTTTCTCTCTAACCTCATTAGCAACGCTGTCCAGACTGCTTTAAAATCTGCATTATCTGGAATGAGTGGTAACATCCTGTGAATGAGCAGAATCAAATCAACTCAGAGAATTCACTTACCTAGATAACTGTGAGATCATTTTCTCTTGCAAAGTCCCACAGGAAGTTTTGTTACGCTAATTTTCTACATCCAACTGGAAGGATGTCTGAGTCAGTATCATAAAAACTACTAATCCAATAGCTAATAATAGCAATAGTACTGATAAATAGTACTATTTAGTAATACTACCAGGACAGCTTTTGCTGCAGCCTAGATTCTGTTAACTATGCTACCTTTCAGACATAAATTAGTATCTCTTCCTGATTCTGGACCATGTCATACAAGTGCACCACCTGAACTCCACACGGGTGGGATACTTCTGCACTGTTACATGGTGTCAATCTGTTCTCTGGGAGTTATTCATTAAGATGCTAACTCAAGAATGAGCCTAATCACTGGCTGCTTTTCTTGGTTACCTTTCCTTACTTCTACTCCCAATCTCGTCTTTCATTCAAAGAAAAGTCACAGCTTCTTTTACACTGCCTGGGGCTGTGGTAGTGGGAAAAAGCAGTGCAAGCTGGATGGAATGGCCCATGCAGATGCAGTATTTTGCAAAAAATGTCCATAATAAAAATCAATGACATGTGACTTTTTTTTTTGGAAGTCCCATTATTTAGCCACATTTGTCAGAAATATAGAAATATAATCCTGACAAAAATTATCATTCAGAAAAATTTAATAGCTCCCTTCAAATATTTTTTAATCTAACAATTTTTTGTTGTTCTTGTAAAAATAAACTTTTCTCCAGCCTGTTTCTCACAAGTAGGTACACTATGCAGCTGACATTTTAGACCCCTCAATTCCAGATAACCACACAAGATGTATCCTTTTATCTGAAATTATTAAAGTTTGATGAATTCGTAAGTACCAAACTGATGTGATAAACAGTCCAAATTCCCATCTGCAAGAATGTTATCTATTAAATTACAGATATGGTAACTTCATGTTTATCTAGAATAAATTAAAAGGTATTAAATGTAGCAAATTTTAGCTTATTGTTCTCTTGGAAAGTGATAGAAGTCCAATGAAGAAAGATACAAAATTAATTATAATCATTAAATACTTCTGATCAGTTAAATATTTTAACGCAAAATAAATATTGACATAGTAACTGCAGAATCAAAGGAAAAGGTGGGTCAAAAAATCCACAGGATTGAAGCATTATTGGTTTTTTCTTTTTGTTATTTTTTTCTTTCCCTTTTTCATTTTTCTCTGTTTTTTTAAAGATCTATTTTTATATGTACTAATCCTGTAACTTAGCACATACAGCTGGTGTCACTGTTAAAGGTGGGAGGATTTAAGCTATAGAATCAATTAAATTTCTGTGCTTAGCAGTGTGCTTAATGCTAAGCAAACAAAATAACACAGTACACAAGAACTGACAGTTTCAAAAAAGAAAGATGCAACATTTCAAATGACATAACATGGGTTAAGCTCAACTACTTACTGAAAGAGAGAGAATAATAACCTATTTTTAATGGTGAAGGACCTGCACTATTTGTCTCCTAACAAACAGTGAAACTTCTCAAAATATCTGAGGTGTGAGGAAGTGAGAGATGTAAGAGATTTCAGGCAGAAAGAAAGGGGGCAATGACAGTGTCTGAGCCAGTCAAGATGTCAAACACAGAGTTAAAGCAGAGAAAGTAATAAATGGAGGAACTGGCTGAAAGTTGCCCAGGGTCAAGGATTTAGATGAGAGGAAGAAAGAGAGGGAGAACTATAACAAAAAAGACAATGAGAGAGAAAGGTGATGGAGATTAAGGAGAAGAAAGAGGCTGTGAAAAGATTTCAGTTAAGATTTTAGCATACTAGAGGTACCACAAGTACCACTCAGAAAGATTTTCTTGGCAGAGTATATAACCAAACAGCTTAAACAGCCATACTTATCTGGAAGGGCAAGTTCCTAAGGATATAAGCAAGAAAAGATAAACCCTAAAATTACAAAATTGCCCATCAACACATTTAACCATGTAAGTACTGAATGTGTGCAAATGGAAAGATAACAAGCATATTACTTATCACTCAATACAATTTGAAAGGTAATCCCGAGTCAGTTTGTACATCACTGAGACTGCTGGCAACAGCCAGCGTACACCTGCCTCAGAGGGGAAAAAGATCTTTGCAGGAGTTAGCAGGGCTCACTGAAAACTACATTTGAGGGGGAAGAGGGACAAAACCAGGCTTGCAGAGATAAACCTGAGGGCAGCACATCAATGTGTGAGACATTGTGCCATAGTGAAATACTTCAGTTTTCCATCTCAGCGGAAGTAGGGGATGGCAATTCATGCAGCAGCATGAATGGTATGTTAGAAACCATGGAAGTGCCTGTGACCAGTTATGTAAGAAGTGGGGCTTCTGCCCTCAAAAAGGTGCTGGGATCAATAGCCCAATGGAAGTGTCTCTACACCAATGCATGCAGCACGGACAGCAAAGAGGAGGAGCTGGAGGCCACTGTGCATTAAGAAAACTATGGGAACATGGTGGGATGACTTTCACAGTTGGAGTGCTTCATAAACTCTTCTGAAGGGAGAGGTAAGGGAGAGTGAAAATGACAGAAATGAAAGGAGAACAGCACAATGGAGGAGGTTTCAAAAGCCACGAGAAAACTTGCTACTTTAGAACAGCTACCTCTCAACACCACTCGTTTCTTTTGTTTTACAGTATGATTCAGAAAAGGACTGGCTAATTATTGCAATCTTAAAAAGGCAGACCAAAAATGATGCAAAAAAAAAAGAGTTAGAACATTCCTTTAATAGTTACTGCCTAAATTTCTTTTTAATAGAGTCTGTATTTATTCATATTTTAACAAGTATCTGTCAAAATGACAAGCAACATTTCACAGTCCCAACACTGACACATCTACATGTTAAAACCAGTCAAGTCTGGAAACAGCTTCTTATTTTCTCTAGAGTGCTTTTTTGGAAACACATTTTTCAGTGTATGGCTGATTGCATAACATCTGCAAGATACTACATGAATGTTCAGTAACACTTGCACATCAAAATAACTGTATAAACCATCAAAACAAGACACAGTTATCTTAGCTTTATCAAGGCTTTCTTGAACCCAAAGGGTTCTATTATGAAACAAAAGAAAATGCGCTTCATTATGTAACGTGGTCCTTTTTATTGGCCTCAGTTGGGTCTGGCAAAATAAAGCTTTAGATGTCTAAGTACCTAACAAGTGGTCTGCTTAATTCACTAGAAAATATTTCTGTCATTCAATTCACTTTTGCAACTCTTTTATGCAGTGATATTACATTACTGAGGACAAAATAAGCTGTATTCTTTTGAAAGTTCAGAGTAATTAAAAGGTGGTTCATTAGCCAAATGGATTTTTGTCACATGAATTTTTTCACTGACATGCTAATGACCCAGATATAAATACCAGTCACTACTGCAATCCAGCAACCTCAAGGCTGCCAGTATTGTTACATTTACTTTAAATATAAAATTACAACTTTGCAAGTGTTGGCCATCTAGCATATAATTTTGTTTTGGAAAGCATTTCTATTTAAACCATTCATAAGTACATACTTGCTCTTTGTCTTACTTTGAGTTAAGCATTCGTTCAGTACTGTTCTTGAAAAGGCTGGTTCTCTCTTTCAAGGCACAGTGATAACATACGCCATTCTGAGGTGTATCACTATCTGACTGTGACAGCAAAATGCTACTGGACACATTTCTGATTCATACAAAAGGTATACTTCATATTTTAAATTTTTTTCATCTTCAACATGTAGATGCCAAAGGAACCAAATGAAAAGCACAACTTCCTTTTATTTTTGTGCTTACAGTTGTGTTGTAAGAGTAAACCTGTTGTGCAAATTATGCTCATTGGCCAGAGACTTCTAAGGTTTGTCTTCCTGAGCCCTATACTTGTGTCACCAAGAAGTACAATTAGTTTCACTTCATCAGTTTTCCTACTAGGATTTTAAAAAGGGGACTGAGGACTGTAAAATCTTCTTCTACATCCCAACATATTCTGTTAAGTTTTACGATTGAAAGTCAGATGAAGTGCCTTACTGCACTGACACAATGACTGAATTATACTTAACTAGAAATGTAATACATAAATACAGATAGTTCCCAGGAGAAAAAATGCAGAATTAAAAAGAGTTCAATTTTTAGAACAATGAACAAAGACAGACTACAAAGGACCAAAATGTGTGATAAAAGTCTAGACCAAAATTCAGATGGTTTTTTAAAATGCATTTTTTTTTCTGAAGGAGTAAATTAATTTTTAATAATTTGGCTGAATGAAGTTAACAGCATTGCTGCAATAAAAAGGTGACACATCATTTACAATACAATTTTTTGGATTCAGCTGCCTAAGTGAATGTTAGATGCTAAAATTAATTTACACTGGCCCACAAAGGTGTGGATCATCCCAGGTGTATTCATCATTCCAGATCTGCCAGCTCTATGCCTGTGCCTCAGACACCCCAGTGCACCTAAAACTACTTTTTCCATTTGGCACACTTTTGCATCCCTTCCAAAGATCTTGTGCAATAAGGAGGTAAGACTAATACATCATTCCTTTGTTTCATTTGTGAAATGACCTTACAGGTAATTGCCCAGGGTATTGAAATGGGTGGCAGAGATCATTTTATGTGAATAACCAAAGCATAAGCTTTCTTCTTTCAAAAGGTGCAGATAGGAAAGTGTAAGTCAGATGAAGGAGAAAAGTAATTGAAATAAAGGAGATGCTATAAGGGGTTGTAGGAGTGTAGTAAGGATGACTGCTGAGTAAGAAAACAAAGCAGCTTGCTACTGTGCATCACCAAGAGGATGGGTGGAAGTATTGCCATGACTATTCAAAGCCATGACTATTTAAATATTAGTATCATTAGATGTTGTTTTTAGAAGCCAAAGCTGCTAAAGCAGACCTGAATTCCAAGAAACCTTTAATTTGTTCTGCTGGAACACCCAGCTGTCGGCCTTATTTGCACATTTAACATCAATTTCAATGAGTTACACATAAGAGAATTCAACCCACTGATGACAGAGCTGCAACTTACTTTACAAAGTTAATTGAACCTGCTTTTATCCTCTGTCTCATTGACCATCCCCAGTATTAATGCCTCAAGCCCAGTCTGTGTCACAGCCTTGCTTGTAGCCTGAAATCCCCTTTAAGAACAGTCACACCTAACCTACATGAGGAAAGCTTCAGGTCCGTCCTCTGTGCCACAAGGGTAGAATGACTGTAACTCATTGCTGTGAGAGAAGCCGTGCACTGCCAGCCCTACCATGAAGATTTTGATAGATGTATGAAGTCTGTGCAGACATATCTCAGCAACTATAACTATGCAAGAATTGTTCAAGCTCAGGCTACATTTTGAACTGCACGAATATCCATCTACTGAGTCTCACAGACTAAACTGGAAAAGCAGTGCAGTGGGTGGCTGGCATGGATCAGACATGCCAGGCAAACACACCCTACATGACAGCTCTCATAGAAAGCATCTACACTCCTATAACTGAAATGTAATTACATAGAGGGAAAGAAAGTAGGACTCGAAAGTCAATTAGTACAGTTAGAAATACCATGGAAGACAGGGGCCAAAACCCCCCACTTATTTAGTTTAACTTAATTTAAAAAAAACAAACAAACAAACAAACCAAAACAACAAACCCAGACTTCTGCCTGTTCTAGATAAAATACTTAAAATACACTTTGGAGGGGTTATAAAAGAAAGTGTTCTCACTGTACTTAGCTATCTCAAAATCTTTAACACAAAAGGTGAACTTCTTGTGAAGTTCATGTCATCCTGGAAATCTGAAATAGCTTCCATCTACATCCCATTTTTTGCTAACCTTTGAATAAAGCCTTTCAACTCTAAGTTCTTACAGGCCACCAACATCTGAATAGAATGGAAACAAATCTTTTGTTTAGGTTGCAAGGTGAAATAGTTTAAACCACCTTGATGAAAAAGTCTTGACATTCAGTGCCTGATGAGATGAAAAATAGGGTTCTTTTGGCTAATTAGGCTTGGCTGCTTTTGCTAATCCACAGAACAGAGAAAAAACTCTCAACATGGATTAAGACTGTCAAACCAAGCAAAAAATTAGGATTTTTTTCCCCCAGGACTTGCAAAAATGTAAGAAAATCATGGAAATGGAACACTGCCTTTCATACCACAAATTAGATGACAGGATAGAAAACTGAAGGCTAAAAAATAAAAGATTATTGAAAAATGTGAAAACCTGAAGAAGTACATCCTAACATTTTTCTCCCCATCTTTGGATGACAAATATCTTTCATTTTTGCATAATTAACTTGCATAAATAAGTATAAAATAAGTTAAAAGTAAGTAAACTAGCACAAGAATTATTAGTGCCATATCCCATGAAATAAGCATACAAGAGGAAATAAGGATACCAAAGCACTATAAATAAATACTTAGATCTTGTATAAGACTATTCTGCCTATGCAAAAGATGTATTACCATATTTTGTTCTTGATACATTAGTTGGGAGTTTATTATTCACCTAGAAAATAATTTTCAGAAGGCTGCTACTTCTAGGAAAAAAAAAGTTTGTTTGGGGCTATCTTTATTTTTAATTTTATTTCCATGAAAGTTGGCATTTTCCAAAAAGAAAAAAACCATGAATTAGTATAGCTATCAAATCCATGCTCAAGTATAAACTGTACTGTCTACTGAAAAATTTATACATAACTGTCATTTTAACAAACATTTATTTTAAAACATATGCTCTCCAAAACTGAGAATTTGCTTTAATAACAATTTCAATATATTGTCCTTTTTTAATTTCTTAAGAGAAAACAAATTTCATTTTGGAAAATCAGAACTTAGTGAACATATGCTTAAGTTTACAATATAATAACAACTATATTACTGAGAAGAATATATACTCTAGAAGAAAATTAGAAAATATAATCTCTAAATTTTAGCTATTGTGAGATGAAATGGCTCAATGCCAGCAACTTTACAGGTCACATATACATATCAAACAAAAGTAACACAGGAAAAAAAACCCAAAACTTTTATTCTCTCTAACACACCAAAAGAAGCTTTAAATTTCACTATTGCAACAACACTATCAGACTCAGGTATATGTTAACAAAATGTTGTTAGTCAAGGGGCTGCAAAAACACTGACTTCAGTGATGTATAAAATAAAAGAAGACAGTTTTTGAGTAATTGTCCCAAAGATTTTGGAATGACTTCTGCTGACTAATGCTCCTAATTTCTCACAACATGCTCAAGAAAATCCAGCAGCTTTTGGATATGTCTGCCTTAGTGGCTGTAGTGTTCAGTTTCTCTGGACATGGAAATCAAACTATTTATTATAATACACTAACAATATGAACCAGATCCATATCCAAATGATGTATACGAGGTAAGCATGATTAACACCTTAGGTGCCACAGAAGCACCTGGTATTTTGCAGCTAATCACAGTCCAAGCTGCTGGAAGCAGGTTGGGAGCTGAGGGTGTGCCTCACCAGCTGGCAGGGCCTCCCAGGGCTACTAGTCTGGCTGCTGGAAAATCTGAAGTGGTAGCGGGTAAAAGGAATGCCAATTACCAGTTTTAGGCTTCCTGCAACTTCTCCCTCAAAAATAATGAGTAACTTCATATATTCATAGAAATAATAACCTGTTATTGGCCAAACTCCCCTGTACTACAGTTTTGTTACTTTTGCTGATGTTTCTGTAACAGAAGACTGAAGTTTAGAGAACAAGAATCAATTTACTTCATTTTAGTCGTTTTGGTAAGGTAAGAGGTTCACATTTACAGCGGTCACAATCAGGAAACAGTTTCTACTCAAAAGGTAGACACAGAGAAATCACTGGAAAAGCTATAGAACAGAAACTCAAAATACCTTTTCCTATAAAGTCAGACTTCTTTAATACACATTTTCCTGCTTAATTTTCCAACATACTTAAGAAAAATGATAGCAAATATGGTCACATGTTAACTAAACCATTCATCATTTATACCCTTAATCTCTAAGTCAAAAATAATTAAATACTGGCAGCAAAGAAATGCTAAGTGATTGCTTAGGATAATTTCAGAGAGGCTCACTGTATCCAGAAAACAAAAATATCCTATATGCCCCTTCATTAACAGCAAACCTTAGGAGAAAAAAAACACAGCACTTTTCATTTTAACACTTCCAAAATGTAAATGGGGGAAAAAAAGGTAGACAATTACAATGCCCTGAACACAGGACTTTATCACATAGGACATTACAAGTGGCTATATATAGAGAATGTCACTCTGGTGAGTGAGTGTGAATTATTTCTATTTCTTTCCTTACTGACTTGTTCTGGTAAAGGCTCATTTTACTCATCCTTTAAAATTCCTCATGTAAAACACATCCTACAGTTCTCAACATTTCACCTCTGTTCTCCCTGTCCTATTTTTCCCTCACTGATCCGAGCAACAAAACACACAAGCCTGAAGAGACCTTTGAATATCACCTGGAAAACACTTGGAGTGATTGAGAAGTCATCATAACCTAAATGCAAGCATAGTCACAATCTAAGCCCAAAGAAAAATTACTCTGACACAAACAATTAAATAAATCATTAAACCACTAGGTGCAGTATTTTAATGCTATGACTCATAAATAATATTCACTACTTATAGGTATTATTTAATGTATTATTATAGATTTAAGGTCACATCTAAATAATGAAATACTATTCAAAATTATTTACTGATATGGGGTACCACAAACACGTAAGTTGCATCTTTATTAATTTTCAGTGAATATATTTTATAGTATATTTTTAGCAGGGAATATGCAGATTTTTTTACACCACTTCCACAAGTTGGATTTGGTGCTACGTGACTTTTTCAGAGACAAAATATCAAAAAGGGGCTATTAGAGATTTTCTAAACTTCCTTATACATTATGAAATAATACTTACAAAGGTAAATACTCGCTTTTGATTTCAGTTTATATATTGTCCTGATCCATCCAGAAAAATGTCAGCTGAGCCATTTCTATTGACTTGTTTTAAATGGCCAACAGAATACATACCAATTTAAGAAATGACAACTTCCACATTATCCTAGTATTTTACTGCAAGAAATTCTTTTTATACTGATGAAAAAAGAAGTCCATTTCATTACAGTAAGTCTTTTAAACTGAGTGCACAAACTGTACACCAGAGGGAATGTTTTGGCCTTTTCTCCCCCCGTGAAACAGAAAATAGTTAATCTATGACCAGCATAAAACATTAAGCTGTCTCTGGTTTTCCTTTCTGATTTAATTCACTTGGTTTCCCCTCACTGACTGCCTTTGACTGAAGAATCACATGTTACAAAGAGAGAAGAAAATACAACTGTTGCTTAAGTGTGTCATGCTGGGAAGTCATTCAACTAAAACAGGAGCTATTTGTTCCCAGCATCTATCAAGGCCAACCTTCAGACCATGTCTTCAACTTCCAGTCCTGTCTACATTCATTTTAAACTGCTATACATCTATAGTTTCAATGCAACATTGCCCAATTTTGTTTACACTAGTACGGAAAGATTTTGGCTTCAGTGGGATGAAGTATTAATGAACTTTTATCATTACCATGTTTCGGAAAACTCAAGAGAGAACACACAATGATGTCGTCAAAGACAATCATAATATACTTTATGATGAGTAAATGCATTGAATATAACAGGAAAACGAAGATCCATTAAACACCTATGTAATGACTGTAATTTTAGTTGGACAGACGTATTAGCAAATATTATACATATTAGCAAACTTTGCAAGGTTTCTATCTAGAAAGGATGCACAAACTTTACTGGAAGATTTTAGATACAGCCTGCAACTATCTAAAGAAGGACCAACAGAAATCCTTTTCAGAGAAGATATCTATCTCACATCTGACCAAAGCAGCAGTTTAGGAACAGATACTGGGGTCCCACTGGCCAGCAATGAACCCTTGCAGAAAAAAAAAAAAAGGATAACAGTAACATGGGCACAAATTAAAATGTATGTAATTCCACCTGAACATAAGAAAACACTCTTCTACTATGAGAGTGACCATGCACTAACACAGATTGTTCAGCCATCATTCTTGGAGCAATTAAAAACCCCTACTGGACACGGGCCCAGGCAACCTGCTCTAGGTCACCCTGACTGAGCAGAGGGTTGGACTAAATAATCTCAAGTGGTCCCTTTCAACCTAAATGATTTTGAGATTCTATATTAATTCTCTCTTATTTTTTATTTTAATTCTTTTCTTACATGAGTCTCTTAATTCTTACTTTCCTTACAGCATCTTCAAAGAACATGCATTCTGAATAAGAAGGGGTTTGTGAAGCAGCACACTCATGTATATTACTTTCATGTCAATTATGTGTGAGAAACTATGCATCATGTTTCCATATGATCCATATGCAAAATTACTTCATGAAGTGCATACTTGCTGTGGACAGAATGCTATAGGGCTTTTAGAATGCTAATTAGCAATTCTCTGAACCACTTCAATTAGAGAAGATATTTATAAACCTTTCCCTTCTTTATAAAAGGAACATCAAAAACAATATAATATAATGTGTCTCCTGCCTTCAAACAGAGTTTTGCTTACATGAAACTTCATTTTCCAAAAGTATGGTTCAGGAATACATCATAATGACTTGTTATTGTATTTCTCTTAACTGGCTGTATCTGACCCTTTTCAGCTTAAAGAGTTAGTTAAGTTAGGAAAAGGAAATAATATTCAAATAGTAACTTTATATTCTTTTTTCTATCATCATTAAATATCTAGGATAAAATGTTGCCTGTATTCCATTTTTCAATTACAAGTCTTCTAGCACTGGCACTGTGATAGATTAATTTTACTGTAGTTAATCATAATACACCCTAACGAATTCAAAACTAAGGCTTCTGACACGGACACTTCACAACCTGCTACTTTAATGCTGGAAATTTAAACAGACAAGTAAGAACTACATAACCGCTATATTTGTAGAATCAGAGTATTGTTCACATGGAAAAAAGCTGTGCTTACACTGCAAACACAGATGAACCCATGAAAACTGGGAGAATCCAGTTTTAGCAGGCAGCCCTAAGGAGTAGGACAGCTCTCAGAGCACAGACACAAAAGCTGCTCCTCCAGCCACCAGTGAGTCAACTACCAAACTGAAAGTATCACTTTGTGCTTTTCACTCCCTTCAAAACCTTTGAAGACTAAAATACAATCTTAGGCCAATTTAAGAGCAATACTTATTCAGGTATTTATCCCTATAGTAAACAGTCCTTTATAGGTTGAAGTAATTTTATTATTTTTTAAGACTGCAAAATTGATCTGCCAGAGACAGCCATTAGTAATTGGCATGTTTCCAAATGACAGTGCATAATTTTTGATAACCATACAAAATTACTAGAATGTTTGTTTTCAATTTTCTAATGGAAAGTGAACTGCTACTGTAAAATTCTCATTGGCAGTAACAAGCAAACACAACATTCTCCATATAATAATCAGGAGGGACGAGGGGTCTGCACCTACACTTACATCCAGAATTACAAAGAACTCTTGGGTTTGTACCTTACTAGTGAACTAAATAGAATTACTTGATAAATAATCTGAATAACTGTATTCAGCAACCTCTTCCAGCAGTTAAGATGCCTTCCCTATATCACGATAAGCTTTATAACCTTGAAGACTTGAAAACTAAAGCCCTTTACCACATCTTTCTCTTTCTTCCTCCCTGCTTTTCCCCGCATCTCCACAATTCTATATGGTATTGCACACTGACTTCATGGATCACCAGCAAGACTGTTAGGTTTACGTCCACTATATACATTCTAAGTGTTACAGATCCTTTTGCAGATTCTCCCTCCCCAAAAATTATCTCATCTCTAATCAGCCACGTTCCACTTGTTTTGCGCAACTCCATACAAGTTCTCTATCCTAGTCAAGATAACAGTCTTGGAGTTCCCCTTTCTTGCTTGTCCACCCGCTCTTATTCTTCCTTCACTATTAATAGCTCCCACTCAAAGTACCACAGTTTCTCCGTATCTTCATCCAACTTGATTCCCTTCATTTCTCACTCCTAACTTCTACTTTAGCCAGTTCCTTCTGGCAGTTTTGCAATGCAACTGAGGTTTTGGAGAACAAATTATTCCCTGCTGCAAGGGGCAGTCTTGCTCACATGTCCTTTCAGCCTCCTGGCAGCTCACTTGCATGTGCTCCCTCCTCCTAGCTTTGGTTTTCAGCAGACCACTATGGAGCTGTTCAGCTCACTAAACCAGCAAAAACTACTCACCTCTCTCCTTGCTGGCTCAGTTTTCAACTTGCTTAGTGATCTGACTCAATTATCAAAAAGCAAGAAAAAACACCAAAGCTTTTCCAGAGAAAGGAATAGTGAAGAGAGGAGGCCTTTGCTCAGAGAAGGAAGAGAATAAGAAGAGAATTGGCTTGTCCTTTTCAGTCCCACAGGCTCAGCCATTTTACCTGGCACAAGTCTCAATCATTCAGTTCTATTCCAAGTTACAGTTTCTCACCAGTCCGACTAACTTTGGATTTCAGTGATTTCTGGGTATAGTCTTCTTTCACATGCCAAAAAAGGAGCATTCTTCATTGGCTGGGAGTAGGGTAACACCATTCTTCTAATTTTTGTTCTTGCTTTCACCATTCCCCCTTGTCAAATTTTTATTCTTTTTTCCATATTAGTTCCAATATATACAACTTAAAGTGTGGTAAAGGACCCATTTCAGTCTCATTTTGACTCAAACCACAGTTATCAGTCACTGTCCTGGAACTGCCCTAAGTTAAAGAGGTTACTTCATAACCAGAGATTTTTATTTTTATATTTCCTGCTCTGAATCAAATTCACTTCAGTAACTGCTAAAAATACCACTAATCTTCCTCTTCTTTCAGATAATACTTAGTAAAACAGCATATTAGTTTAATTCTGTACTAATTTAATAAAACAGCTCTGAAAATCTTCTCCGTAGTTCTACCTCTGTGAAGAACTTGAGAGAGAAGCACTGTCAGGAACTAAAAGGTCTTACAAAATACTTCCCTGAAATAGATTATTGAGGTGTATTGAAGATCATTTCAAAAACAAGCTTGGCTTCTCCAGGGCTACAAAATCATAATGTATTTAATTTTACAGTAGAAATAACTACATACACAAATGCAGCAAGTACATTTCTGAGGATTTAATAAATGTCTTTCTATGAGAAATTTTAGTGTTTGTACTTTTGGTTTTGCTGCTTGACACTGAGCAGTTTATTTCTTGAAAGCCTTATGTTGTTCTAGAGCTTTTACTTAGAATTTTGATAATTCAAATGGAACTATTACATGCAAATATAGGAATGTTAATTCCCAGTCCGGCCTACTAAGAAAATTGCTAAATAATTATTGTTGAACTATAAATTATTCCCAGTTAACTATTAACTTGCTAAGATGAAAGCTGTGGTCTGTTCCCATGGCCAACAGTTGCACTTGAACAGGAAGATCCAGAAAACTGTACTTTCAAACGAATTACTGACAGAACTTTGTGCAATGAAATGATGAGATATGCCATAAATATCTATCTATATATCTATAAAGAAACTGAACATGAGAAAAGGTGGAAGTACAGAAGTAACAGCACTCTGCCTTAGCTAGATGTTTCAGTTTGGACTGCAGGAATATTTTCCAATTATCAAGAAAAAGTGTGAAGGATCATGATCTAAAAACAATCAGAAAAGAGAATTAAAATTATGTGTAGAGCTGAGTGAGTCCAATTGTTATTTAAACTAATAAATTAGAATATTTAACACATTTGTGACATTTTCCAAATACAAAGTTACAAAGGTAACAAAAGGCTCCAAATGTTTTGCAGAAATAAGTAGTGCATACTGTGACAGCAACAGAACTTTGAAGAGACATTCATAAAATCAGCGGTTTTGCCATGAAACACTTCCTTCAATCAACCTGATAAAAAGTCAACCAAAGTTCTCCATAACTCTTAGATTCATTGTAGATACTTACACAATTTAGTAACAGACTAGAATTGAAAATAAACATTTCACAATAACACACCACTGAAAACAAATCTGAACAAGTCTTGAATCTTGCTCTTCACACAAGGGAGGAATTGGGTAAGAATCAAACCTGGAGTGCAAGTTTATAACTGTAAAATCTTAATATCACTTACATTGACTAAATTTGGAGATACTTCATTTGTCTCACTGAACTATAGTTTGTTAGTTATTTCTTATGTCAGTTTACAGAAGAGAGGTACTCCAAATGTTCTGTCAATATGAATGAAAATGGAAAGTCATATTATCCCGTATCCAGAGACATACCTACAGTATTATATATGCCAGCAAGGTAGGAAACTTTGCCTTAAAGTCACAGATTTACTGACTCACCAGTAATAATGTTGGCATGCAATCATACTTGAAAATGAAAAAACAAACAAACAAACAAAACCCCCAACAGAATAGCATTATATCTTTTAGAAAGTTGCTGATATTTTCTATCTATATTAATGTTGCAAGGTAGCTGTAAACAAGAACTAAAAGATTATTTGTCTGCTTTTCTGCTCTCCACAATGATGCTTCTGTTTAACAGACAGGATTTCCAGCCAGTAGATGCCATTTGTATGTATGTGTCTGGTTTTGCTTCTTGTAAAGCTATTGTGGGTTAACCCCAGT
This sequence comes from Sakesphorus luctuosus, assembly GCA_013396695.1. Taxonomy (NCBI): domain Eukaryota; kingdom Metazoa; phylum Chordata; class Aves; order Passeriformes; family Thamnophilidae; genus Sakesphorus; species Sakesphorus luctuosus. The sequence continues at coordinate 29,922 of VWZD01006819.1, read as the reverse complement.
GAGCACATAAGCACTACACAGTGGCTCCCTCACTCCCCCCATTCCAGGTGGGACAGGGGAAAGAGGCATGGAAAAACACAACTTAGGTGTCAAGATAAAAAAAGTGTTTAATAAGTGAAGGATAAGTGGGAGAAGAGGCAAGAAAATAAATTAAACAAGTGACGCTACAGCACTCACTCACCACCTCCCATGGGTAGACTGGTGCCCTGCCAGGTCCCAAGCAAAGGATGGCTAACCCCTCCAAAGCCCCCTCTTTCTGCTTTTATTCCTGAGCATGACGTTGTATGGCAGGGAATTTCTCTTTAGTTAGTCTGGGTCATCTGCCTGGTTCTGTTCCCTCCCAGCCTATTGTGCAGCCCCTGGTCTATTCATTGGAGGGATGCAGAGTGAGAAACAGAAGGGATTGATGCAGTGCAAACGCTGCTCAGCACAAGCTAGAACATCCCCGTGTTATCACCACCATTTGCATCACAAATCCAAAAAAAAGCACCATACAAGCTACTATAAAGAAAAATCACTCTGTCCTAGGCAAAGACAGTACAAGAGTACAGCATAGTAGGTACAGTTGCACATCCAACAACTCTAAATGATACATTAATTTAAAAAATACTAACGTAAAGCAGGGAGAAAAGGATTTGTTGTGCTAGTTTAGTTGTGTGAAGGGGTGAAATTGCTGGTCTTGTCAACTAAACCAGCTCACCAAAAGGTATGATGAGTACAAGCGGCACTGAGAGGGCTAGGACAGCAGAGCACAACAGGAACCAAGACAGTAATGAAAGAACAAGAGCTAAGCACCCCTCTTTTCTACTGCCAATGGGTGTTTGCATCAGCTTTGTCAATTCATCAAACAACACTCTAAATTTGATTTGTCTTGAATGGAACTAAAGCAATTTCTAGAAGTAGCAGGCATAAATGCAAGCCTCTTAGGCAGTACTCAACACCCTGTGGCTAAGGTAACCCCTACACACCTACCCTTTTGGAATCCCCCTTTCATGTCACTTTGCACTGTCAACCCTCCCTGTACCTCACAGGGACCAATCTGAACCACACACACACCACTGTAGAATTAAGCCATCCAGCCCTTTTCTGGGTGATAAAATAAAGGATACAGATGTTGATGTTCTAGCTAACAAAGATAGCTATTCCATATGTTATATATTAATGCCCTTTTATAGTCACAGTATGTATTTACAAATAAACCCATGCACTGTATTCAAATTATAACATGATACCTGCATGCAATAATTTTTTAAAAAAGCCTTTTGTTACAGAATTTACATCAACCTCTTGTATCTAAATGGTCAAAGTACCAGTCCTGTACTTAAGGCAATGTAAATTAGTCAAATATTAGAATACTGTTAAGACTATTCTATCAGTTAAGCCAAATAAGCTAAAAAGAACATTTTGGATAATCAATGTTACAATAGCGTTTTGATAAACAGGAAAAACAGGAAAATAAGCATATAAACATTTTTCATCTTATAAGGAAAATTTTTTCATTAACTTTGGTTAAGAGGTCATTTAGTAACAAGAGGACTGAAATATAAGCTGACATAAAATTGCATCTCCAAGGAAATATTATGTAGCTGTAACTTTTGTTTAAAAATTTCAACAACTTTTCACTCAGCCCTCAAGTAGTGAAAAATACTTTCATTACAAACATACTATTAATTATTAAAGGCTAGTATAAAAAAAACCCAACAAAAAACAACAAAACAAAACAAACACTCAAACACTTTCATGGCTGGTCGATTCTATTAGTTTAAAAATTTATGAAATAGCACTGACCTGGACAGAAATTCTGCTGTGTCTGAGTAGCTGATTTTTCTTGCACAGCATGCTTTTCAAAATGCTCTGCAGTTGCACTCTGATGTAAGCCCCATTGTCTGTTGGCAAATCCCAATTCTCCAGGTTCAGTAAACTTCAGATAAAACTGTGGCTCCAAATCACTCAAAGAGAAGTTTATAGCACCGTGTCTTCCGCGGCCATAGTCACCGAACATAGATTCATCCTCGGTGTCCGGTGTCGGCAAAGGGAGAATCCGATGATGCAGCTGTGGACTAGGCAGTCTCGAAGATAACGGAGAAGGAATGGGTGACATTTGTTTGTGTGTATTAGATAGTGGATAGGAACTACTAAAAACATTACTCACTGCTGCTAAAGGGGGTGAATGCAGCCTTTTCTCTTCCAGTTTAAGATTATTACTTGTCTGAGGAATATCAGGACTTTCATTTACCGGCAGGTTCAAAACTAAATGCTTGCTGTTTCCCCGGGATACCGTGGTTCTTTTCTCATATAGAGAGCCCAGCAGGTTTCTGTCTACTCTTGTAATTTGTTGCAGTCTCTTCCATTCTGCAGCTTCATCCAAACTGTCGCTCCGTATAACTTTCAGAAGAGCTTTATTGACTGCTCCCACAAGGTTGCATGACTCATCAGTAATGGGCACTCTCTCTGCTTTGTACTGCAAACAGGAGCCGTCTTCCTCCTTCTCCTGCAGCACAGTGTTATTAGAGTCTCCAGCAGCTTCATTTACAGGGTACACTTCAGTTCTTGATATAAACTCATTAGGTACTGCTGTGAGAACAGGAGAAATGGTTTCTTTATCTCTGTGAAAATCAGGTAAAGACTCTGCAGAGGGTTTGGTAACTTTTTTAATACAGGCTTCTAAATCCTGTACTTCAGCAACAGCTGTGATTCCTGGTTTCTCCTTGCTTACTTGCTCAGCATACTTGCTATTTTTCAAGTGTTTAGCAGCTGCAGATTTACTTAATGTCTCAGATTTGTTAGGTAGACTGTACTGAGATGACTTCACTGAAGTGATACTCTGTTGAGCCTTTGCAACTTCAGGAATGTATTCTCCATTAGCCACTTGTTCAACTGCGATCACATCATTGGTGTCTTTTGAGCTAGAACTTGGTAAGTCAGCATCCAGTTTTACAGCTTTATTGCTCTCAAGAAAATGCCCCTGTTCTGTCCACCTTTCTGGTTGTATTCTATTGTCTACTGGTAAATTATCCTTACCTTTTACTGCTAGACATCTGGAAGCAGAAAAAGAACTGGGATAACTCCTGGTAGGAAATCTTGTGGGAAGCACCTTCTTATTTTCCTTTTGCATGTCTTGTGCACTCAGTAAAAAAACATGTTCATGTATCTTTTTTCCCCCTTTCCGGTGTCTGAACTCCTCAAAACTCTCTTTCCTTCTGTATTTCTTCATTTTTTGGGGATTCAAATTGTCTCTTTTTGTGGAATCCAGAAAGAACTCCTGTTGATGTGTAAGACTAGAGCAATTATCATCTTTAAGTTCCGTGACTCCAGAAACATCCTGTCGCTTTCCCTCCTGATGTCCTGTCTTAAGGTCCAGAATATGATGTGATCTCAAAACGCTGGATAACAGTTTTTCCTTTTCAGTGGTTAGTTTGTACAGCTCAGTAAGAATGTCTTTTGTGGTAGTTTGCTTGAAAATAATGTTTCCAGAGTTTTCATACGACTGTTCACTCAGCTCCATCTCTAACCTCTCCCTTACTTCATAGCAGCTGCAGAAACGTTTACTGGTTCTATCCAGAGTTACACAGCCCTTGTAAGTAAATCCTCTGACTTTTCCCTCTGGAAGATAGAAGCTGATGTAACAAAGCTCCATAATGGGTTTGTGCAATTGAAGGATGCTATGTGTGCCTTCCATTATGCTTGCCAAATTAGTCATTCATTTAAATTACGTGCTAAGTGTTTCAAAGCTTGCATGACATAGCATGTGAGGCAGGGAATGGACGGAAGGCATCTGACTAATCTTCAACAATAATGTTGTCTGCTGGAAAAAATAAAGAGAAGCCTGTCAAACTTGATTATGGCAAATTTAATATGGCAAATAACAGGCCTGCAGAAGCACAATTTTCTTTCGGTATTTTCTGATACGAATCTTTTACCTTTTACACATTTATCCCTCTGTCTCCAGTGTTCTCAGACGATGCTGTTCCATAAGGCCACGAGATGTTCACTAAACACCCATTTCAAACAGACTTTACTTTTGAATGGTGGAATCTATTGCTTTCTCTCTGTTAAAAGTTAACTCGATGTTGAACATTTAGTAAAAAGAACCATTCAAGCGTGTCTGTTGCCCTTTTACTCAGCACAACCAGCAACATAACACCATCACAATGTAATTAGGTCTTGCTGCTTTATTTAGCAAGAAAACATTTAGAAAAGGCTGAACATTTTCTTCTTGTATTTTCTTTCTCTGAAAGTGCCATGGCATGAAGAAAACTTAGAATAAGAAAAAAAGTTTCTGTTTACTTTCTAGCATATAGGTACTATATAAATCCATTTTAATTCAACATGCCATTGTGGAATTGTATTACTACAGGCAGATTCATTGAAATTTGTTATTGCACATTTTTTACCACAGATTGGATGTATTTACATTCTTTTATACATAATACAAGTTTGTTTATTCCTTCTGAGCACTAAAATGGCTTTTTACCTAGAAGGAACTCTGCTACTACAATTAAAGTGGACAAGTCTGAAGTTCACTAGGAAATGCATAAACATCAGGAAAAGACCTAAAGTCCAGGAGCACAGAAACCTGGAGAGCACCTGTTCCAAGGCTTCTGGATATTGAAAAATGCAGGAATTTCAGTTTTCAACTTAAAAAGCACAAATGCAACAGAACTTTTTCCTCATTTTAAAGTAGTTAAACTTAGCCTCAGGCAACAATAATTACAAGGAAGCTGCCATCTTACTATGTAACACATTTCATAGAATCAAAGAGTAAAGGGACCCACAAGGATCATCAAGTTCAACTCCTCGCCCTGCGCAGGACACCCCAAGAGTCACACCATGTGCCTGAGAGTATTGTCCAAAAAATTTTTGAACTCAGACAGGCTTGGCGCTGCAACCACTGCCCTGGGGAGCCTGTTCCAGTGCCCAACCACTGTCTGGGTGAAAAAACAATTTCCTTATAACAAACCTAAACCTTCCCTGACTCAGCTTCCTGCTGTTTCCTCATGTTATGTCACTGGTCACAGGAGTGAAGAGATCACTATTTGCCCCTCTGCTTCCCTCACAGGTTGTAACTGCAACAAGGTCTCCCCTCAGTCTCCTCTTCTCCAGGCCAAACAGACCAAGTGCCCTCAGCTGCTCCTCATACAGCTTCCCCTCAAGGCCCTTCTTTATCTCTGTTGCCCTCCTTTGGACACTCTCTAATAGCTTAATGTCTTCCTTATATTGTGCCATCCAAAACTGCACACAATATTCAAGGTGAGGCCACACCAGTGCAGAGCAGAGCAGGACAATCCCCTCCCCGACCAGCTGGCGATGCTGTGCCTGATGTCCCCCGGGACATGGTTGGCCCTCCTGGCTGCCAGGGCACTGCTGACTAATATTCAACTTACTCTTGACCAGGACACCTAGGTCCCTTTTCCCAGGTCCCTTTCCAACCCCTCATTCCCAGTCAATACACACAACCAGGGTTGCCCTGTCCCAGGGGTAGAACTGAACTTGCCCTTGCTGAACTTCATACAGTTGGTGATTGCCCATCTCTCTAATTTGTCGAGGTGTCTCCGTAGGGCCTCCCTGTCCTCGAGGGAGTCTACAGCTCATCCCAATTTAGTGTCATGAGCAAAATTACTTGGTATTTCTTTGAGTGCTGCATCCAGGTTGTTAATGAACATGTTGAAGAACAGTGGGCTGAGGATGAAGCACTGCAGAACTCCACTAGTGACCAGTCACCAGCCTGATGTTACCCCATTCACTATAACTCTTTGTGCCTGACCTGTGAGCCAGTTTCTCATCCATCACATAACAAGGTTATTCAGCTTTGTCCTGGACATTTTGTCCAGAAGGATACTGTGACAGTATCAAAAGATTTGCTGAAGTCCAAAAAGATGACATCTGCTGGCTTCCCTAGATCAACTACGTCATCCTGTATACTCTCGTATTCTTGTATTAACTCTTGACTGAGTCTGGAGTTCAAGCTATGGACAAGGCTGAGTACTGCCAAAAAGAATAACCTCACCTCTAGTCTTCCCTGTCTCCAGCTGTGCGTGCCTGCTGCTCTTCTAGTGTAGAGTGATCATGCAGCCACGGAGTGTATGTCTCACTGGCAGATGCAACCAAGAGTGGTTCTGCATACAGAAATAACAGAAGCCTTAAACCTACTCATTCTTCAAGCAAGAAGTAGTGACCACCCCTCATGGCAGCAGGTTGCCAGTACACCAGCTGAGCTACAGCACAAAATTGCGCCTTAAGTAATCTACTGCGTGACATCCATCAAATATGAGCTATTTAACTTGTGGACATTTCCATAAATGTCTCAGCAGTCCCAGCTAATGTATGCTGGGTCAATTTTTACTTACTTAAAGAACTTTACTGAGGAGAAGAGTATCAAGGGAGCTGCTAGGCAGGAAAATGGATGGCACAGTCTGTTTGGTTCACTGGCAACATACCGCTGTTAGGCTAGGAAGAAAGAATAGGTAGCTGGCAAAAAGTTAGATAAAATGAGGGTGCATATTGCAAGGAGATCAAATCCATGCTTCATATTAAGAAAGATGATGCCCCACATCAAAGTATTTGTCAATGCATTTGATTTGGAAAATAAGAGAAGCAATACACAGAATATCAATATGCAGAATAAAACAGTCTGCATTATGTGTATTTCACAGTCTTATTTAGGGAAAAAAAATCTTAGTGTTAAATTACTCTGAATTATATTATCTGTGCCTCTGCTTCACCTCAGCTGTCGTGCCATTTTGTCATTTAAATATGATTAAGTGACTAAAAGGAAATAGCATCATGGAAACTATAGATCCAGTAGCTATAGACCCTGACATTATGATCAAATTTAGTATCCTCAAATGACATCTATGGTATCATCAGGTCCGTTACTCTTGGTAACATTCCTGTTTTTAGTTTGAGGTTTTTGTGACAAAATACTACATGTAAATGAGAGAACCAGCTAGCCCTTGCCTCTGTTGCACAGATTTGCTAAACTGTGCCCCTCCCAAAACACAAGCAGCTCCCCTAATCTAATCTGAGTTCTGACTCATTACATTACTGAAATGAGACCTACAGTTCTTCTTAAATCATATTACAACTAAAAGCTCTTTTCCAATTACAAATAAATAAATCTTCTAAACCTTCTTTTAAATGTTATCAGTGGATAACAAACTGATATGCCAGTTTAAACCTGGTTTAAAGGCCACATCCTATTAGATATCTTCTTCATTACACCAAAATAAACAAGGGGTTTGGTGCACACATATTACACATTAAAATGTAAAATCACCATGAGTAGAACATAACTCACCTCCTTATGATGAAAAAGTTTACACAGACTTTGAAATTAAATATTAAAAGTCAGTTTTTAGAAAAAAATGGTAGCAGTAACAATAGTAGTAACAGAAAGTACACTTTGTTAGTATTAGGCCAATGACATATTCTGTATCTAAACTTTCATTGATTTAAAAGATAATGTGATACCATGTGCTGCACTGTTTACTGGTATTTTGAAGCTTGCTCCTCTTAATAGATACATTCATTACTAAGAAAACCTTTTAACTTCATTGTCTTCAGCATCTCATTCAACCTTTTCATCATCTTCCATCAGAAAACAAAGGGACTCCCTGCTCTCTAAGCAGAAGTATTATAAGAAACTACCAGGAGAATTATGTCAAGGAAGGAAATGGGTTAACGACTTTCAAATCTAATTCCAACACCTGTCCTCAACTTTTCCGTTCACCTTGCAATCTGTTTATAAAATTGCTTACATTGCAAACCTTACCAAGTTTACAAGGAGTGAATTGTTGTAAATTAAACCTACATTCAGGCAAAGCACACAAGTAAAGTTTTAACTACAGAACATATAGCGTGGGGCAATGAAAGCAACATTCAGCATCATTGCCAACTGTTTCTCTCATGCAACTTTCCAAAGCATAGTAGGATTCAGGTTGTGAAAAATACCGGAGAAAAATAACTCAGAGAGCTAAAAAGTGGAAAGAACAGCTGAAATTGTTAAAGAGGAAGCTGAGAAGCAAACCTGCTCTGCTGATGGATACTTTTTTAGTGTAACAACAAAAAATATCACAGATTTATTAGCTCTCAAAATCCAATGCCAACACATCCATTCATTTGGCTGTTTGCTTTCTTAGAAAGCCAGGACTCCATTGCTGCAGTTCCTTCTCTCTAGCAGGACACATCATTTACTGCTCTGCAGAACAGATGGTCTTCCTCCTTTCCCTTATACTTAAGCAAGAACTGAAACTCCTTAGTTTCCCAGCTCTCCCTACGATCTGACTGTTATTGAGAACCTGTTTCTGAGCACAGCAGGGCTAACTTTCTATGCTGTGTTATATAACTAATGAACACATCACACTAGAAAAAGGATGGTACAGAGAAGGTAGTAAAAACCTGAACAGAAGGTTCCATGTCACAAACTCAAACAATCTGAAATGAAACTACCATAATATGTTTACTGAGCACAATTTGTTCAATAGAGACAAGCAGAAACAAACTTCATCATTTTCTTCTGCTGCTTAAAAATCGTTTTTCTCCAAGGTTCTTTCAGATTATCATTTGAATTACAAATATTATCACTAGAAAGGTAAAAAATTATTATCTGTTCATGAAGACAAAATATTACAACTCCTTGCAGCAGCTTAGACATAAATAAAAAAATTTGGTAACATGAACTTTCCAACTCTGAGCCTACATTTACTGGATTATGGCAACAACAACTAAAAACCCAACAAACCAAACACCACAAGCAAAAAACCCCACCAAAATTAGAGTATTTAAGTATCTGTATAATGTTTTGAATGATAGTGCATGTTGTTAGCAATAGTGGTTTAAAATATTGCTCTTCTCAACTTTGCAAGTACTGAACAACACAAGCAAAGGGAGTGCTAAGGAATAGGAAACAAAGTCCACGCCAGACAGAGAACTGCTTTATTAAATTTCAGATCTCATGCAACAGCACAGGGGAAGTATTAAAGCATATTAGAGTCTTGCTAACAAATTCAGATGAAACATAAGGAAATAACACAAAACATAAGGTTGAAAGTCATTAAGTTAATCCTCAACACAGACCTTTGTATATCAAAATCAATTTTTAATTGTAAATGAAACCTTTAATTGTGTCATTCTATTCAAATTATTCCAACAGCAACAACGAGGAAATCCAGGACCAAGTTCATGAAACAAAAAAATCTGAAAACCAGCTCTCTGAACGCATCATCTTTGTGATCTGAAAATGAGGAAATCTAAACTCTTGAAACCTAAAGCCATAATTTAACAAAAAGATAATCTACACAAGGCACATAAAGATAATTAAAATTGGTTTTAAAATTTTATGGCTGGAGTGAATAATGATGATGGTTCCCTAGAAACTAATACAATTTCAGTAGCTAAACTGACCCATACTTGTTTCTGGTCCCTTACAGACCATCTCACTTGAAATAGTTATAAATATCTATATTACCTTTTTAGTGCACAGAAGATGCAAGAAAGTAGGGATGATACTTTGGGGTTTAGAACTAATGCTCACCACTTATGCTAAAAATCTGTGTTAGGCTTGACTAGTCAGATTGGGAAAGAAACATAAAATATATGTATTACTCTCACCATGTGGCCTCAAAAAATGTTTTAAAATTGCCTAGACTGCAAAACTAGAATTATATAGAAATAATTAACTCAAGTAGTAGTGTGGTTTCTGAGTGACAAAAATATTTTTAGTACAGTGACCTTCTCTAGAAAAGATAACAATTCCCAACAAATATTTTCAGTTGTACCAAGAAAGTCCCTTTATTCAGATTTTTACTCCTATGATTTGAACCATGACCTCCACTACCACTTAGTTAAATGCCAGATATAAATTATATATATTTTTTCACTATTACAATCATGTAGTTCTAGCTCCAACTAGTTCCACCCATCTGCATTAACTTCTTCGTGATCTCTCTCCAAAAGCCACATGGTGAGAAGCTATATAAGCCTTTCAGCCAAGAAACAGGGAACTTTTAAAAGTAAATCCTTCTGCTATTGTAAAAGCAGAACCATTTTAAAAGCATACCTTAAAGACTAATAAATATCACGAGGGTATCTTTAGAAACATGTATTTGCAAAGACTTCAGAATGAGATGCATATAATGTCAATGATGTCCTTGAAATTGATCCTTCCTGTTCTGTGCAGTTCTTAATATCAGTTGCTTGTACAAGAGCTTAGTTCTTCATAGTATTCCTTAAAAAAAAATTCTGACATACCCCTGTGTTAGTAGCTTCCATTTTATAGTATGTAGAGAGTCCTAAAAAATAAAAAAAGGTTTCCAGCATTATGCTTCCTGTAAAAATGTTTCTCCTGATATGTGTTGTGATCCCTATGTAAAATAAAATATCAAAGTTTTTAAATATTTAAAATATACTCCTTAATATCCATGTTTTCATGCTGACTCCTTTCCTATATGCTTTTGGATTTGAAAGACAGAATGACAGAAAATAGAAACTCAAAACAGAAGAGAGAAAAACAAGGAGGCAAGATGTTAAAACGGGCAATAGAATGCAGAAAACACCCCTTCAATTGTAAAAAACCAGAAGCTAACCAAAGATCTCTGAAGACATAAATATGTGCTTGAAACCTCTCTTCTCAAATACAAACCTCTGAGCAGTCAAATCATTACCCATTTTCTATGCCTACTGACAAACCAATGGTCCATCTAAACAATGCAAGGTACTTTTCTGTAAGTGCTCCTCTAGCATGCCTACTTTTTGAAAAATTGAAAAATTCCAACCCTCAAAAGAGAAACTAATTTTAAAGAATATGTATGCTACAATATCAATCTTTGTACCTAATTCCAACAAAATATTGTGCCAAATAATTCTCCATCTTTCTTCCAGCAACAAAAACATGAGCCAATGTAGCTGTTACAGCCTAACACTCCTGTAGCAACATGTGTTAGCTTAGGCAGGACCACCATGAAAAACTTCTTTCTGCTAAATCAGCCTTGACTAGGAAGGGCAGATTTTAATGTTTGGTAAGGAACTTTCCCATTGCTTATAATTAAAAGTATACAAATATAAAACTACATTTCAGACTTGTAGGAAATTATATTAGGCTGATTTTTTGATTCACAAATAGTTTAAAAGCTTCAGCAAATTAGATGAACTAATGGCACTTCTGCAACACTAATAAAAACTCCAGGTCACCCAGCACTTGCAATGCCTTAGAGACATATACACCTTCCAAGGTAAAATTAAATGGCCATTTGCATAGTACAGATGGGCCACGTAGTTTATACAATGTTTGAAACAACAGAACTGAATTCATAAAGAGGTAAACTATCTTCTTATTGAGTTCCAAAGTGCAATATCAGTATATGACAAGACCAGGGCATTTAAGCTCTGCAACAACAATGTCTCATTCTCACTCCACTACTTCCTCATTCAAGCCATATATGTGAAGAACTGCCACAAACAAATGCTCCTGGTTTCTCAGGAGGCTCCCTGAGGCCACGAGATGGCCTTGGTAAATCACTTGTAGATACTGAAATGGTCTACACAACAGGAATCAAAGAAATGGATGTTGGGTAATAATTGGACCAAAGAACCCTGTCTGTATTACAACTACCATGGATGAGAATAGATGCAACACATATGAAATGCAACTATGATCTCCAGATAACATGCGCTTTTAGATTTCCTATGCAATTTTATCACACAATCCATCTTAGAGTTTACACAATAATTGACATGTTTTTCATCTAGACTAAGCATCTTACTGAAATCTCTTACAGTAACACATAAATAATATCCTAAATTTTGCCCATGACCTCTACACCATGGAAAGGTTTTCAGAACTTTGTTAAGGAAGTAATTTTTATAACTCTCTTCACATTCTGTGAACAACAACCCATTGCTGTTTATTAACAAAAAAAGCCATACATGAGATTATAAAGAGCCATTATCTTGAAATGTGTCATAATTATAGGCTTTGTGATACCTATTGATCAAAAAGCTGATGTACATTTTAACAATGATACTGGAATGAAGATGACAACACAGAAATCTCTCTTAAAATACTATTTTCTGCTTATGATTACAGTCAAAACAGAACATTACCATTTCAAAGAAATCTTAAGAAGCTCAAAGACAAACTGAATTTGGTTTGTTAATGCATTATTACAGAAGAGAGAACAGGAATAAGGAAAATTAACAAAAAAAGAGAAGCACAGAGCCCACCTAGAAACTGCTAAGAAATATGTAAAACATTTATAGAATTATTCCCCTAATGCCTCAAACCCATTTTCTGACATAGCAAAGCACAAAAATTAAAATTAAAAACAACAACAACAAAAAATTAGGAACAGCCTGATTTTTCAACTCTAGAAAAAAATTATACAGATGGAAAATAAATAAATAAGTAGTACATATAACACTCTTTCGTCACACAGTAAAAAGAGTAAGGGGAGGGGGGAAAAGCACAAGTAATACTTAACATTTCAATGTTTAAATATCCAGATAAGAGTTTTATTACTATGCTGCATGCTGAGCATGAGTTGAACCTTGCAGAAGAAAGCAGTATTATGACTAAGGAAACTGAAATGGAAGTGCAGTGGAAGCACCTGCAGATTCTAACTGGAACTCTGATAGCAAGTAATACATTAGTTTCTTACTTACAGTACTTTCTGAATAAAACCTGTGATTATTTGTACAAGTGGATTTTTTTCTTTTCTTTTAAATGTTTATCTCTGCTGATACACCTTTTGCAATTTTATTTACAGAAAGCAAAGAGACCTCTCTCCCCCAAAGGTGACTGACATGAAAATTCTCATCCTTCCGCAGCAAAGCAATATGGTTTTTTTTCTGGCAGAACTGCATCAGCAAGTTTAAAAAAATGAAAGATATCACACAACATGTCTCCATGAAACTGTGTTGGCAGAATTCAACTGTAATGCAAAAACATTCAAAATCTGTTTGACAAAGGGGACTAATTCACAAGAAGTTACAAAACGAGATTTCCATCACAAACTCATCCATTTCACTGTTTACAAGGTTGCTAATAAAAAAAATCTGCAATGGATGTTCTAAATACGAAAAGTTTCTAATGTGGTAAGTACATTAACTAGCAAACCAGCAAAGGAGAGAAAGAGCCAAGGCAATCTGTACACATATCCTGAAGCAATGACTCTTAACACAGTAACAGCCTGCTTGAAACAGACTATTCCAAAAAGTAAAGCCTTTAAACAAACAAACAAAATCCCTCAGTCAGGTTTTTACACTCTCCACCTCGCTCCTAGGCATTTGGCAGGGAAAGAGCCAGGGGAGCAGGTGAGTTAATCTTGTTTTCAGTTTTTTTGGACTAGAACAGAACTTCCTGACTGCAGAGGAGAAAAACTGAAAGGGAACCATCACAAAAAAGCATTCTTTTCGGTTTGCCTCTGGAATGCAAAGTACCACTAAAAACACTGCATTCCAGAAAAAGATACATCCAGCATATATAATTTGAAGCAAAATGTCGTTCCCAAGATTCACAGCCTTAGAAATAAGGGAAACTTTCTTAAGTGACAGCAACAGCAACTCTTAGAGAATTTAATGGGTTTAATAGTTTATAACATGATCAAAATGATGTTTGTCATTTCTTACCCCCCATCTCCAGCTTTACTTGTAAAAAACACTGCCTTAGTTTTTTACTGAGATTTTCCTAAGGAAAAACATTTCATGGGGCAATATTTGGTACCGACAATTGCAGCTGAAACAATCAAATCATCACAAAGTTATAACCGAGAGTTTTATAATGGAAAACGCCTGAACAACTTAACATAGTTGGTAGTAACCAGTCTTGCTGTTTTTTTAATTGAATATCAGAAAAACAAGTTTATTTTACATGACAGATTAGAGAGGAAGAAGCTCCATTTTGCATGATAAATGAAATACCAGGCAGACTGCTTCAAATACCAATACTGACCCTCAGATCTTCTCTCCTAAAGAAGACTCCTGGAGCCAATAGATATTACAGCACTTCTGAGCATGAGGCTGCTCTCCTGGCCTAGGGCTCCCAGTCCAACCCAGCAGCAGCAGTTTATTTCCACCTTCCTCACTGAAAACCAAAAGTATCTTCACCATATTCCGGACCATGTCTTCTTAATTTCTTACCACATACAGAAAAGGAAAACCTGTTGAGCATATCTATCCAAAATTCCGAAGGGCTAAGGTAGCAAGTAAAATATTATCATAGCAACAGGAACTCACACTTTCACCATACGCACAAGATACATACTCAAACTGTTATGATTCAATGGGATTCAAAAGATACTTGTTTATTAAACAAGGAAACAAACAAACAATAGCCCAAACTCTCCTTGCTGCTAAGAAAGACTGTGATTAGCTCAGTTGGTTAGAATGTGGTGCTAATAATGCCAGTGTTGTGGGTTCTATCCCTGTACAGGCCATTTCCTTAACAGTTGGACTCAATGATCCTTGTGGGTCTTTTCCAACTCAGAATAATCTGTGAAGAGTATTTTGCCAACTCTGGAAATTAAAATAAATGTTAGAGTTATTTAATCTATCTTAAAATAAAGACAGGGTTCATGCCTCAACAACAGAATTACATAGTATTCCATGCTGTATTAATTTTGCATTCATGTAATATATACACCTTATTCAGACAAATAACCTTCCCCCTACAACATCACTAACACCTTCCCTACATCTTTTGTACCTAAGATGAATATTCACAATGAAATTTTGTAACTTAAAATAGAAAACTACTCCTGCATATGTGTACAGGGGATTGTGGCTAATATTCAGGTGAACTCAATATAGTGATGTAAAAATTAATTACAGGCAAGCACAAAAAATCTTTTGCTTCAGGTTCCAGAGGTCTTAATGAAAACTTGCACTAAATAATAGTCAGCTGATTTTCAAGTAATAAACAAACAAAGAAAAAGCCATAGGAGGCCAAACAAGCTTGTACAGACCTCTAATTACAAGTCTAAAACATAATCTTTATATATATCAACAGAAACATACTATATTATCAGGAAAAGTAAAACAAAAAGCAAATCATATTGATAGTGAACAAAAAGATACAAACTTGCAATATCATATTTGTACATGATAGGCTTGGGTCATCAACTGAACATATGACTTTTTCCAGTTTTAACCCGGATAAATAAGCCCTCACAAAATCAAACTTCTTTTACTTAATACTTTATCACTGGGTAAGTTTTTCAGGATACAGAGTAACTTGTTTCCACTTCTAGTAGCAAGTATAGGATATTTCTACATGAAGTAAATAAACATTTTCTAAATAAAAGAATTGTTGTCTTGTTCATCTTTGTCCAAAAGTTTTAATTTTGCTTGACCAGACAGCCAGCTCTTTAGCAAGAGCTGCATCTTGCTCTGGATTGTATTGTTTAACATCTTTAGTGTCCCTAAACCAAGGAGGTACATTTTTATTTATTTAATTGTTGGATGCCCATGCTTGTTAGTGTCATGATGATATTTAAATGCAGCATTTAGTACACAGTCTTTCAGATCAAAGGTCTTTCACCAAACATCATTTTCAGAGACATACCTGGCCACATATTCTGAACTTTAATCCCAATATAATATTTAAAGAAAGCAAAGAAGAAAACCAAAGGCTGTCTTACAGCAAGTGTTTGAGCTATTTCATCAGCAAGGGAAACAACTCCAGCTGCAAAAAGTTTTGACCAACTGCAAAAGGAGGTGCAAACACTAATGAAGCTTCAGTGGTGAAGAAAAAAGAAAAATGGAATTCAAAGGATAATAACAGAAAACACAAAAACTTCTCATAACAACATTTTATACCTTTAGAAGAACCCCTCCATAAAATCCAGAAGCTTTTAAATACATCTTTATGTATTTAAAAGTCAAGGACACTGTCCCACATTAAGTTCTTAGGAATCAAGAACAATTCTCTGAAATAATGTATTTGACAAGTTAACAAACCTGTTTTTAACTATGCCTATTAAAAATTAAAAAAAAGCATTGGTTGAGAATGAACTCAGAAATATTTTTAACTTCTCCCCCTTCAAAATTTTATCAGTCTTGAAACTTTAGCGCTTAGGAATTCTGGGTTGTTTCAAAAATTCTGTTATTCAAGTTTTCAAAACCTTGGCTGGACTGAATAAAATGGGATGTGATGACTTGAGATGATCGTATTAGCACTTCAAAAAAGAAAGTGTTTAAAATGACAGAACTACAGCTGCATGTTTTCTTCAGAGCAACTTTTTCCTAGGAGTATTTCATACATAGCTAAATGGTTTTGACATATGACTACAACTAACAAAAAATTATAAGCCCAGTTGCTAGGAGAGACTAGAGCTTTTCCAAAGGCCTGTTAAACAAGTAAGCATAATAAGTATTGGGCCTTAGATACATGTTTAGACTGTTTTATCAGTCCTAAGTGCAAATGAATTAATACTTTTAGAAGTCTTGAAAATGGTTAATTGCTTACATGTCATGGAAATTTTCTTGGTCTGTGCCCTATCATGGAAGACTGAACACAGAATTTTTATTCAGTTCAGCAAGTCTGTCAACACTAAACGCACTTTTAGCAATAACAATGTTTTAAAGTGTTTATAAAACTCAAAATTATTTTAAGATTAAACAGATTGCATAGATCCCCCAAGGGAGTTGTAACGTAGGCAACATGAAACCCCTAATGGGAAAAAAAGCCATAAGATTAACACATGATGACACGGTATTTCAATGTACTAAGCTTGCAATACTGCAGGATAAAAAGAATGCCTTTGAGAAAAATATCAACTTAAATCTTAACATAATAAACACTGATTTTACTACAAGACTTCAGTAGTGCCATTTAAAATAATCTATAAGACTTAATGACTCTCTAAATGGAGGACAGAAGGAATTCAATATTAAGAATTTAAAGATCCTATGTAATTTTTTTAAGGCCCAATTCAACAAAACACATAGGGTCCTGTGAAGATACTAAGCCTTCAATTATCACCACATAGAACTGTATTTAAAGTCAAGCTGAATATCCGAACTAATGATTATAGGTCCAATCTCTCATGGGAAGAGAGGAAACAGCAGTACTTGCCTGACCAGGAGACAGTTCCTTGGATGAGAATTCATGCATCACATTTTGTGTGCTTCCTCTCCTTGTTCTAAGACAGAAGCGCTGAGGCTCATCATACGTACTGCATATCATATAGACTGAGAACACTTACAAGCAAGCAAAAATCACAAACATTCATCTGGAAGAATGTAAGAGTGTAATGAAATGGCATGAGACTTGTAAGTGATCATGGCAAAAAGAAAACCTCCCTTAGGTTCCTCACTGCAGGCAGATTAAGACTCTTCAGATTCCACTGCCCCAGAGGAGGGTTGAACTACTCTGATCATTAGATGTACAATCAGATTAAAAAAAAACCCAAAAAATCACAAGAACTAACTTCTGCTTGGTCATTAAAATATTAATGCAGTCTTTGTTCCTACTGTCTCCAAGTATGTGCAAAGAAACATGAATGGTCACAACTAGAAATTACAGCAGTGACATATGATTATTAACAATAAAATGAGGGGTTGTCATCAGGGAGTAATGTCTAAATATATAAAACAAGATGATATGGTAGAAACAATTTATACTTGGTTAAGGTTCAGACTCCACTAAGTTAATATCTATTTGATCACTCCACGATGGTCAATTTCCTGTGCTTTTCATACTCCTCCTGGTACCTAAAAGCTAATGGAATATACACTCAGATTATATATTTTTTCAAGTCATATGAGATAAAAGACAGAAGAGTAATTTATTTTATGTCAAACAAGCTAAAGAAAAACTAAAAGCTGACAAACTTTCTCAGATTCAAGGAAGACTGGGCGGAGAAAGGGATGCTAATTTTTGAAAACAGGAACACGAAGGCACTTGGAAACTTTTTTTTAAGAACTGAACTCACTCAGTTCTTAAATACTATAGTAAAGAGCAAAAAGCCATCCAATCCTCAAGCCTTAACAAAGATCTCCATGATTGGTTTTATTTTTCTTTTCCTACTCTTGACCACTTTCTACAGAGTATCATTTGGGTTTATTTGTATAGGTTGCTTTTGACTTTTGGTTCTATGTTCATACATTTTATTTCTGCAAGTTAAAGCAAGATCAAAGCTTCAGAAAGAATCACCTTCTTAAATGATATTGTAAAGGCCCTACGTCTTTTCCTAGTTGAAAAAACCCCAACAAACCAAATAAACCCACTCTCCCAAAACAAAACCCAAAACAAAGACACAACAAAACCATAAAACAAATAAACAAACAAATAAAGCACCCCTGCAATAGTTCTTTATATCCCAGACAGAACTGCCTCTTGATCATATTTTTATATCCTGACAAAGGTCAGTATGAAGTTGATATTCATTACCTTGGCATTTATTTTTAAATAATGCTATTTCTCAGTTTTCTATTAGGTATTTGCCTATCACTTACACTTTATAGATATGAAAATATGAAAACAGAAATTGAAAGGAAAATTTCAAATTTACTGTAAATACCCATCTACGTAAGAAAATCTCTACAGAGATAATAATCTTTTACCCTTGCCTCTACTTCAATCTTAATAAGTTGCAAAATATTAGGGAAACATTGTCCTGTTGTTCACTACTTATTACATGATTAGATCAGCTATGCCTATCTAGCAGTACACCTTACACATACGTCTGTTAAACAAATCACACAGCAACATGCATGTTCACGACACTTGACTTCTAGCAAGGTAGGTTGAACTCAAGTCAAAACTAATTTCCATTGCTCACAACATAGTTTGATTTCATACCAAAGTGCAACTTTCTATCTGTAGATATTTTGTTTACAGTCCTTCAAATTAAGTTACTGATGTTATGGGTGGACGGTTTCTTTTCTCATAGTAATGAAAAAGGAGTTCTTCGTTCTTCCACTCTCCATTTAATCCAAAATTGCTGAACTGTTTCTGCTAAAACTTACCAAACCAAGCCAATTCACCTGCAAGTACAGTCCAAGCTACCTGAAAGGTGAAAGTGTCAGAACATTATGTGTGATCTACCTAAACTTCACAGGAATACTACTGATATACTTGTAGAGATATCTTTAAATGTGTACAAGATGCTTTAATGATAACACTTGCACAAGATATTTCTACAAGTAAAGTGATCATTAAACCATCACAAACAATTCTAAGGATGGGTGAAATAAATAACTAAAATCAGTAACATAATCAAAACTTCCCTGTAATTTCTCAGTAATTTTTAAAAATGGATCAGTTTTCTGTGAAGCTGCAAGAAAAGTAAGGGCTCATTATGATTCCTGCTACACTCTTGGGAAAACAAGTATCACAAGACAAGACTATGGGACAGCCGGAAGGACTAAATGCAGTTCCCAGACCAACTGTCTGGTCTGTTGTAACATAATGTGATTTAATATTGCAGATGAAGAAAGGAGACTGTGCAAAACAGAATGATGGGTTTCTCCAGAATGTCATTACATGTCCTTTTCCTGCATGTCAGAGATACAGGCAGATGTCAGCACACAGTGCATTCCAACCCACAGTAACAGTTCCTCGGCCTCATCTGCAACGCTGACTCCGATAAGCTTTGCAACACACAGTAACAGATTGTCTGAACGCAGTAAATATTAATCACGTGTTATCCACTCATCTGCCCTCCTGAGCGCACGATGTTATTTGCACCCATCAAACGCTACAGAATTACAGCAACCGCATTCCGCGCTTCTCTGTGCGTATCCCGCACCTCAGACAAGAAGATAAAGAGTTTTAAGAGTCATTTTGGGCCGGGGGGGGGAGGGGGGGGAGGGAGTAATCCAGTAATAATTTTCACTAATAGCCCTGGCAGGAAAGAGGGAAGGAGGAAAGCTACGGACTTTCTTAGGACTGCAGGAGCAACTAAGAAATGGGAGCTCTCGTGATCCCGCAGAAGCTATCTATAAATAAACACCGAGAGCGCAGACGAGATGCTAAAAAGGACTAAACAGATCCCCTCCCCGCAGCCTTGAGTTAGTGGTTTTATTTTGCAACCCACTCGATTGCGACAGAGCCACTGCGGGGAACGGAGTGGATGGGCAGAGCGGCGGGCAAGCGAACGAAGGAGTATTACCTTGCTCGAAGCAGAGCGCCGGGCTGCGATGCTCCTGCTGCTGTTTCAGGGGCAGGGGAGGACACAGGACGCCGGGTAGCTGCAGGACCGCGGCTGCCCCGTGCTGTTCGCGGCCCCCCCCGCCCCTCTGCCCGCCCTGCCCCCGCCGCTGCCGCTGTCCCTGCCCGGCTCGTTCCCGGCTCGCAGCCCCCTCGCCGTGAGCGCGCCTCGACGCGCGCTCCCGCGGCCAGGGGGGCGGGGCGGGTCTGTCAGGACTGACAGGGAGTCTGACCAATCGACGGGCGGCGCGCCTGGTGTCTGGCCAATCGGCGCCCGGGGCACGGCGGCGGGCAGAGGTGCCTCGGGCATGTGGTCCCGCTCCATGCCCGGCCCCCGGCGGCACCGACCCCGACAGGACTGTCCCGTCCCGTCATGTCCCGTCGCTCCCGCGCCGCTCGCCGGGCCGCCACACGGATCCTCCAGCAGAGCGGGCTTGAGGGAAGCTCAGGCATCAGGGCGTCCGCTTGCTTTATTTTTGTCATTAACTGCCGTTGCATAATCCGTCAAATCTGCTGTGCTCCTGGGAGAGCATCGCTGCCAGCCGTGTCGCTGCCGCTCACCACAGTAACTGCAATACAGCCCTCAAGGAAGCCACAGTAACTCTGAGCTGTGACATTAGAGGACAGGGAATCCTTCCCTTTACTCCTAGCACTGCTTAGAGAGGTAAATCGCAATACAAGCCGCGTTCCTTAACCACCTCATGAAATACCTGGCCATTTCAAAGAACAGAATTTTAGATGCGCGAGGACTTCATTTATTGGTCTGAACATTAATCGGCAATTTTCTGCAAGTAATCTTCCTGCTACTGCTCCCTGAAAGTTTTCCATTCTGGAAGACACCATAAATGAAGCAAAAGGCCTTTGAAACAACTTATTTAGGTAAAACATATTAGAGAATTCAGAACAGGGTTAAAATATTTGTAGTAACAGACACAATTGGGAGAAAGAAATGGTCTGATTCCCATTGGTGTTTAAGACCCTTCTCCGTATTCAAACACTGCAATGAAATACCTTTTCTCACTGTAACTTATAGCCTCCTGAAAATGCCACATTTGGTTCTGCTCCAATAATTAGTTTATTAAATTCTTTATTAGCTCACTGTGCCCATTTTTATTAAACAATTATGATCTTACTGAACTTAAACAGAAAACATCCACCTCTATTTGAAATACTGGGGGATGCCAGATTCCTGTCACTTTAGACCACTCACAGATTCCTTTCCTTTTGAAATCTTAAATTGAGGTTTTTCTCCTTTCTTTACCTGCAACTTTCTGACCATCAACTGATTGCCTATACAAGCTCATACTCTGCATATTGAGACATGTCTCCAGACTAGAGAATGGAAAAAACACGGGCTGAAAGTAAGTCTTGCTCTTCTGATGTTTAGTATTTTCAAACACAGGTTAACAATTACTTTGTTAGTAACTCCCCTTTTTGCAAGCACGTGGTTTATATGGAGACGGAGTTCACAGAAAGCAACCGACATGAAAAGATTATGTCAGGCTGCAATGTAGGGCACACCGAGAGCAAAACCTAATCTCTGAGAGGTTTCCACTTCATCTGCACTCATCTGCATAATCAGCTTTTCATCTTCTCATAGGATAAATGCAACCTGCCTTCTGCTTCATTTACCCTATATAGAACACTACTATAGATTTGTATGAAACAAGCGTGGAGTTTATGTAGAAATGTATTTGGAAAGGAACTTGAAACCATTCATTTTTAAAAGGAAATTAAAGGTTGGAACTCATCTATTTGCTAAGTTAATACACTAATTAGGACTGAAAGCTATTCACTACCTCCAGTATGCAAAATGACCCTGCTTTAGATGAAACAATCTTTACTTTCAGCTACCATTTAATTTCTTAATCTGTGACTTTGTGGATGGTAATAAACGGTAGCTCTTGCTTAAACCTTTCAGATGCTTTTGAAAACTGCTAATTCCAGTGAATAAAGTGTTGAGTGGAACAAGTGCTACGATCACTTAGTCTCAGTTCAGCAGAGTGTGGAAGGCTCATACAAGTGAAGACCATCATGGAACAAAGGAATGAGTAATAGCCTCCTGTTCAGGCTGCTCTTTTATTTAAAAAAGTATCACCAGAAATCATAGCTAATCATCAATGAAACACTTTGACAAAAATGTTCTCAGAAGCAATGTCTGATTGGCTTTGATGTCTGGCAACTTAAGTCTGAACTAAAGACTAACAATGAGGATACAGGCTGGTCAGCTGCTTATTTACAGTTCTTTGAGGTTGTTTCTCAAATATATTGAATATTTTTTTCTGTACTGTTGTCAGAAGAATATTCATAAAATGTGTGGGTAATCCTATAATCTCCTACAGGTACATGAGGAAAACATGAATTGTATGATGCAAAAAGGGGAGTAGGAAATATATCTTGACTTGTTGCCAAGCAATTGTTACCAGTCTATTTGCACTTGAAAAACTAAAAAGCAAAAATCTTTTATAATGCATAAGCCAGCTTTTTTCCCCTTTTTTCTTTTTCCCATGCTCACAGCAAATTCTCGTCCCTGAACAGGTGTTTCAGGCTTTTAATATGCTTATTTTCTTGTCTTAAAATTGCACATCAGAGCTGACAGTTCAATATAACAAGAAAATAAGATTTAATATTTTCATCTTAAAATGAATACTTTGAACTCTCAAATTCAACTCCATGATGCAACAATTCGTTGTCTAGTCATATTTGCATGGCCAGTTTTAAACCCAAAAGAATTAAATCTGTTCCTGGCTTGTTTAGAAACATGAACTGAGTGTGTTTACGGCATAGCATGTGTACTGAGTACTCTTTATTCTTCAGTACCTTCTCCTGCACCCACTCAAATCTCCCCAGTGTCATCATCCCATATTCTTTAATACATAATGTCTCATGCCTTGGAGCAGCAGCATGAGCCATCATTCCAGGAATCCCATGGAAACACTACTTCAGACTGTGGTTCCTTCTGCCCCTGCTCCCAGTTTTTCCTCTCATATCTAAAACTCAGTAGAGACTCTGAGCAGTAATCCTGAGAACAAATTGTGACATTTTATCTAATCCTTAAAGGACCAATTTTAATTCTGGCGTAATTGTCTGGCATAATTGATAGACAAAACCCCCAAACATCTGGTTAAGTATTTTCTTAAAAAATATTAAAATAAATAAAATTTGACTTGTAGCAATCCATTAGTCATACATCAATATCAAAGATTTTATCCTAATGAGAAACACATATTTGCCCACTTGAAATTATACCAAATCACTCAAATGATTAAGTAACTTTGGCCAAAATGGCTTTCTGGCTGATTAATAAAATGGAACTTCAAAAGATAGCACAGGAGAATCTTTGTAATCTTCAAAGTCCTGAAAGTATAAGACTTTGAAGTGCTGCCAACTCTTGTTATTAAATGACCTGATTTTGGACAGGAGCAAAGCCCATCTCACAAAAAAAAAAGCAAGGGTGTGTTTGCAAAATTCTGAGAGCAGGGTGAAAAATTACTTATCTTTATGGGAAAGGAACATAATCAGGATTGTTACAGAAAGCAGACAAAACGTTACAGAAAACTATGCAGAAGATCTGTCTGGAAACGAATATGTATTTAAGTGACCTAAACATTGCTAAAGGTGAAGTAATAGAATCAGTTTCATCAAGACATTGATACTGAGGTATACTCTGATAGGCTTGAGTACAAGAAGAAAATTCAAGGAACTGTGGCAATTAAAATTTGAAAATGAAGAATTACACCAGGAAAAAACTCACCTTGTTCACATACTGTATTCTGAAAACAAATGCATGGAAATTTCAAGGATTCTCTTAATCATTATAAATGAAGACTTTGTCTGTTATGGTGTTGTAAAAAGGAGGAGTTTACTGTTTGGCATATACTATATACCAATAGATTTACATGAAGCTATTACCCCATCAAATCCTTATAAAAATCAATAAAATTGGCATGACTTCTCATGCTAACTAAACACTCAGAGTATAAGAAACGTGAGTGTGTGCGTCTATGGCATTAAATACTTTGAGGGAAAGAATAACAGCAACTGTAGATATTGCCATTTATTTAAGTGAGACTAACAGTGGAATTCTGTGCAAAAAAAAAAAGAGGCAAAATATAATGATAAGATAAATGTATCATTTATGCTGGTTGAAAGATTGTGGAGACAAACTGCCCTTGGAAATGGTCTTAAGGATAAAAGTGTCTTGGGACAGCTGGAAATCACCACTCCTTTCTCTCTCTCTCTCTCCCCCCCCCTTCCCCCTCCTCCCTCCTATCCCTCCGTCTCTCTCTCTGTGAGTCTCTCTTCCAGGTACATCTATTTGACAGTCACGAGTGAGTCTAGGACCAAGCATAACAATACAGGTGCATTTCCTCAAGCAGAAATGGATTCAGTTTGTGTAGAGATGTTAAAAGTTACAATTAAAAGCCCAATTTCAGTACATTGAAACGTTACATTCCAAATACAGGCTACATGAAAAACAATGCAGAGCACTAATGGAGAGTCTCTTGGTTCCATGTCAGTCTCAGCACATATATATGCTGATAAAAGCAGCTATAAAGTAATTCAGACTTCTGTTTCCATTATCCACGGTAGCCCTTTTGTACTTGATGTATATGTTACAGTTTAATATTTAAAAAGTCAGGAGAGAAAATAAAGGGACTAAAACAATAACCAAAGGTTACTCAGCAGATACAGTGTATCTTAAAATGCTTACTTAAGGAAAGAAACAAACTCAGTGAATCAATGTTTTTAATACAAAGTAACAGGTGGTTCTTCATAATAAATAAAACCACGGGAAAACAAGCCTTTTTTTCTATCAAAAGTTTTAAATACATTTTAACCAGATGCAGTTAAATTAATTAGAATTAATTAGATGCAAAATTATAATTCCTTGGGGCTGTAGTCTGAAAGAAAAGTTGGGGGAGAAAAAGAAAAGCCAATATACATACAAAAACCAGTCATGCCTTTTCTAAACTAGGTATGTTTAGCAGCCTTGTATGAAAATAATTAGGAAATAAACTCAGAACCATATGGTGGCTCTTGCAACCTCTCTGAAGACAATTGAATTTACTTCAACTGGTTTTGGTAATCTGAAGGTGCTTTGCAAAATTTAATTGAACCATTACCTTGTGAGAATTTATTTCCCCACTGATGAGTCAAGGAGCATGCTAAGGGAGAGTTGGTTGTCTCGGGTCACTACAAGTAAGGGACTGAAATGAAAAACATCCAATTATCTGGATATTTTGCAACGATGGACTATTACTTCCTCCTATGTATGTATGGATGGGCTTCATGAGCAAAGATTTGGGAAGGACTCTGATGCAGAAAAAGACTTTTTCCAAATAATGACAGGATTAGATTACCATGTAATACTTTCAGACCACAATTAGCTACTAAGTCTAGATACAGTCTTTATGAAAAAACCTTTATTTCAAACAGATGTCTTTTTATGTCTCTGGGCTTTTTTGTCAATTTATTCATAATGATAATAATAATAATAATAAAGAATTCACACATTCAACTGCTCTGCAGATACTCTAAGTATTTAGAAGGAGAAAAACACAGACAACCTTTGATGATTTAATCACATAAGCCATCACACAAGCCACTTCATAAATTGATCCATATGAGTTTGACATTTGTCATAAGAATTTTTAGCTTAGAACAACAGTAGCATTGTTTACTGAAAGTTACTTAGAAATATTCTATTTGCAACAATAATTTTTGTAATCTCACCAAAACAAAATCCCAGTTCAAATGTTTCAGACATTTAACAACTGTAATTCTTGACATTTGCCTCCAATTTGAACTTTTTGTAGCTGTCTGATGCTACCAGACTTGGCATGCACACTGTCTACAAAAAACAGGAGAGCATGCCAAGTCTAAGGCAACAGAAAGCAACACAATTAGTACTCCCAATTATTCCAGGAAGAAGACTCACATGTAGCAGTGGTACTAGTCTTTCAAATGCTATTTATTTTACCTTCAAATTCTAAGCAGTTGGAAGCTTTGTAATCCTAACAGATTTGAACACAATGGGTAAAATGTTAAGTAGAATAATCAGCAGATCAGTCATCAGGCTGACTTTGTTAAAATTTTTAATTTAGCTTTGGATTGTTGATTGTTTTTTGTTTCCATATAAAAATAGGAATAAATAGAGAAAATAACCCTTAGTCTGCTAGTGCTTTTATGAGATATGGTGAGCCCAGACCTCTGTAATTAGTAAAATCACCATGTGCACATTTCTTTTTTAATATACAAAGATTAGTTGATGCTTTTCTTCTCAATTGAAAAACTGCTGTAATTATAATTTGGTGGTGAGAACTTTAAACTTCTGAAATCATTATGTGTTCAGTGGTGAGATAACATTTAAGGCTGCACCAATTACTGCTAGATTTCTAGCACAAACAAAAGCAGAAAAAGGTCATTAATTTGCTTCATGAAATTATCAGCATCAAGGAGGAAAAAGTAGAAAATAAGAGGCAGAGAAGGTGAAAAAAAAGGAACTATAAGGTACCAGTGTCAAAACTCCTACTAACAACAAAAAAAAATTTGTTCCCTTGCTGGAAAAAGCATATACATAGCAGTAATATCAGTAGCCCTAGAATCTGAGTTCTCAAGACTAAAGTCCAAAAGCAGAAATCAGGGTGAACTTGGCATGTGAAAGCTGCAGAGATAAAAAGTTGCATTTAAAATTGCCATAAAGAATTCTTCATTCAAACTGAAGCAAAGAAACAATATATAAAGCTATGACTGTAGATACATCAGTAATGTCACTTATGCATAACTTTACATATGTTTACACTTACTGGCTTGCAGGTTTTTTTAAAAT